>JAYKKM010000327.1:407500-851090 GCA_035772405.1 Chrysogorgia sp. JL179-B06
TTATTCCGTTCACCTAAGAGTGATAAAATCTAATAAACTAAACTAAAAATATATATATATATATATATATATATATATATATATATATATATATATATATATATATATATATATATATATATCACTGAGTGAAAAACATTCAGTCGAAGCTTTTTAGTTATATAAGCTAGGTAGTTGGACCTCCACTGGCACTGGCGTTGAGTTAAGACACTATACTCACTAGTATTCAAGCATAGTGGCTAAACGCGAGAGTTCAGCAACATAATGTTTCCAGTTGTGGTAAATGCGTAAAAGTGATGCTGGGACAAAAGATAAGGCTTAGAAGGTTTTGTCTTTCATATTTCTGATATATATATATAAGATAGTTGAAGGACAACTGTTAGCGTTGAATTATTAATATGGTTACAGTGTAGTGTACATACATGAGGACGGAAAACTGAATCACTGAACTGCTGTGTGGCAGGTATAGCCTTAAATTCAAAATATTGGTCTCTTGTTTTTGACAATTAGTTATTTATGGACTGTTCACACTCCAAGATCTTATCTAGGTATCTAGATTACAATTTAGAACATTCCCGTGATTAAAATTCGCATGACTGTCCCGAAAAATATTGTTTAAAAATATAAAAGAACTTTTCAGATATTTTCTAGGTATCTTTTAAAGGAGAGAGACAAGAAGAGCCATAAAATCTTGCGGGGCCCTGTAGGTTACGCCGCCTTTGTCATTCAGTTTGTACGTTGCTCCAAAAAAGCCACTTTTTGTTAGCAAACTGAGTCAACTTTCACCGTTTATCCTGTATGCACTTCCGACATTGCCGCATTACGTTTGACGCGAATTCGCAATAATGTGTTCACTTTGAATGTATTGTTTAATTATCTACGACGTGTATTTGAACAGTAAATTTTAACGAGCATTGCATATATACGCTAACCGCCTGCATCCTGCTTTAATTAAAATGAAAACTATCTGACCTATAGTTTAATATAGATTAAATTCTCGCCTCAAACGATAGGGTTAATTGAGTGAATATATTTATATTACGACAAAACATTTTGCCAGAACTCATTTCCTGAATAAATTATTGTCACATAGTAGATATAAATAGACTGATTCATAAAAGCACATAAACGACTGCGTGCACGCACTCGAAGATTAATTAAATGAGCATACCGGAAATGTACAGAAGCGATGATGAGTATGCCCCCAATGTTTTCGAAACCAATTTTGATTGATTAATTCGTGGAGTCGCGACTCCGGCCTGCGGATGGCATCGCTAATGTACTGCAATTATTAATGGACAACAAACGAGATAAGGATTAGAGAGAAGATCCTTAATTCTCTTTGTTAAAACAAGGGAACACCATGAACCGGCAACAAGTCCTTGTGAAAACAACAAGCTGACATAGCCAACAGTTGCGTGGGAACTATATACGATCATAGTTAAAGCCGCGTTGCTCGCCTACGCCGAATAAATTGACGTATTTTATTTCGATTAAATTTTCAGCGGATGTTCAACGAGGTATATATTCTCTTGAAGATCATCTCAAACACGTTAGGCAGCGATTCTAGGCTCGTTTATTAGCAGGAACATATCTGGAATAACAATTAAAAGCGCGTGGTACAAAAGCCGAATAAGCGCCATTTCATATATATATATATATATATATATATACGAAACGTTGATTTTCTAATAACGTTTTTATCCTGATGTCTGATGATTTTAGAAATGATTAATTTTAGAAATGATTTAACTTCAAAAGTTCTCTGCTACTCGGAGTTTCACGCTATGTGCGATCTTCAGGCAACTAAAGATTATTCAGTTCAACCATCCCAGGGTTAAAAATAGGTGTCATTTTTTTCTTGTGTAGTGGCCATAAATAGAATTTGTTTTCGTGGCGGTATTTTGAAACGAGTTCGGAACATTTGTTAAGTAGGTTTGCATTTTTCGCTTTTAAGATGCATAGCTTTTCTTCCAAGCAAAGGTTACATTGCTTTGCTCCACTTCATATATATATATATATATATATATATATATATATATATATATATATATATATATATATATATTTTCGCTTACCTCAAAACTGGTCTGCTACAACTTGTTTCATCTGTAAAAGAATCTTCAGGCAGTGACCTTTTACAGATGAAACAAGTTGTAGCAGACCAGTTTTGAGGTAAGCGAAAATCTATTATTTGCTCTAACTATATGTTGTTGAGCACTCTTTGCATTTCGTAGACCAAAACCTACACGTATATATATATATATATATATATATATATATATATATATATATATATATATATATATATATATATATATATATATATATAATATATATATATATATATATATATATATATATATATATATATATATATATATATATATATATATATTTTCGCTTACCTCAAAACTGGTCTGCTACAACTTGTTTCATCTGTAAAAGAATCTTCAGGCAGTGACCTTTTACAGATGAAACAAGTTGTAGCAGACCAGTTTTGAGGTAAGCGAAAATCTATTATTTGCTCTAACTATATGTTGTTGAGCACTCTTTGCATTTCGTAGACCAAAACCTACACGTATATATATATATATATATATATATATATATATATATATATATATATATATATATATATATATATATATATATATATATATATATATATATATATATATATATATATATATATATATATATATATATATATATATACTCTACTCTCAAATTAAGGGCAGAATATAGCTGGAATAATTTTCCAAGTACTCCAGAATAAGACTGGCAGTACGCCATTGAAAAACTCTAAATGTAGAGTTTTTATTGTATTCAGTTAACCCAAACAGCACAACACGTAATATATACTATATATATTGCACTAAGTCTAGTTTTATTTTCATGACTCTCTGACGAAATACCTTCGCTGGAAAGTTCGACTTTTGATTCATTATTACTGCAGTAACCTTTAAGAATTTCTTATTCATATATATTAACACTGCCTACAAACACAATACTATAGACACTACTGTATATAATCTAGTCTAGTAGTAGAATTATATTTTACGTTTCACTCTCTGACGTAGGTCATTCGCTCGAATGTGTATAGGCTATAGCCATAGGGGGCCTATACGTTTCGAGGCCTTTAGAGCTGTCCCTCGAAGCCTTATACCTCCTATTCAATATTTCGGTACTGCCTATTACTACCGTTTTTGCAACCGTTATTGTCTTGGTAATAAAAAGAAATAGATGGCGGTTGCATGTACAGAACGGAAACAATCGTACCGGTATATACACAAAGCTTTTTAACACATTTTTCGGTTAATGGCGTTATCCCATTACCCTATTCATGCCCGAATAGCAATGCGATGCGTCGACTGAAACTGTTGCGATTTTCGTTGGGATGACGGTAACGTGTGGTCGTCATGAGTTTAGCCAGCATTCAAACCCACGCCATGCGGCGTTTGTGAGTTATGGTAAAGAATAACAACGGGCCCTTCCCAAAATAGACAAAAAAAACACAACAACTTTGCTTTGCGACTATAGGGAAGCAGCGACAGTACACTTCGCTTACGATTCCGATAAAGTCACTCCGGTACGGATTAGAAAGGATCGAACAGCACGACCGTCAACCGAACAAGACATGTTTAAGATTGATTGGCGAACGACATGTTCAAGATTGATTGGCGAAAATTGATTGGCAAAAAAAAACGCCCAGCATCTATAGTCTTCTGCGATTTTATGACGAAGATATTAATCACAACCGAAATAGACGCTTATCGACGCTGATAATTTGCGCTTGAAAGCTGTGACAAAAGGCAGGTGCAGCAAGTCTGTTAATAACGCCTTTTCGATGACTCAGTAATTCCTCACTTGCCGATCTACATGCGTCATAATTCTGCGACCCATTGTGGTCGGTCATCAAAAAAACACTCACAGTAATATTGAGGCTGAATCTCATTGTTTGGCGCGCACACAAAAGAATCGAAGACGAATACTGATAATGATCTCGATCGTATCTGATGAAAAAACTATTCGACCTTTAGTAGCGCGCATCCATTCAACATGGTAGAAATCGGGCGCGCTCTTCCGGGGACGCGGACTGCTATAAATTGCTAGTGGAAATTAGATTTCTTCATTCGATAATCAATTGCGAAGTTGTTGAGTACTCCGCCACTAAGATTAAAAGTCAGCTCCTTTTTCTCTCGCCAAGCCGCAAGTTTATTTGAAAGGTAAAGTAACACAAATTAAATAGCGTTTATAGTGACAGTATATATAAATAATATATAATCATGTACACCAGAAGATAACTCTTGTCCATTCATGCGGATGACGATTCTAGAAAGACACTATGGTGGCTAGAATGTTATCGCAAGAGTTCTTCGCCAAGCCAAACCCAAAAAGTATGCTAGCTAAATCAAGCATTTCTATTGATCCAAAAGGGTTAATATAGAATTACTAGCAATCAGGCGAAATCCTCTTCAAACACAAGGAAACGTCTTAATTTTACAGAACATTCGTATAATAACAAACTCTAAGTTCATATACACTATAATCCGATCATCGTACTTCCGATATTTGGCTTTAAGAATGAATGAGCCGGGGATGAGTTCGCATAATGGGGTTATGTGGTTGAGCAGTTAACATTTAAATCCACTGTTTATCTTGTACCTTCGTCGGGCGAGCACTGCATTCTGACTCAAGAGCTTTTACTGGAGTGAACTGTTGAACTTTAACTGTTGAACTTTAACTGTTGGAAAAGGTAAGAAAGATCATTGCCATTGGAAATATGCGACAGTATAACATATATATATATTATATATATATATATATATATATATATATATATATTTACATATGTATATATCTGATCCTAGCCCATTTTTGTACAAGTAATACCATAGTCTACGTTGAAGTCAATCATAAGCAACAACTGCCATTATTCTCTGTGAGCTACTAGCTGTCGTCGTGGCGCGAAAATGCAGTTCTCCGCAGTGGCGTTTATTCGGCAAAAGGAGAACGGTATTGAGATTAAAAAGTAAAGTAAACGGTTTGAACCAAGGAGGTAAATCGAGATTGCTCTTGGGAATGAACCTGATTCTGTTATAGATATAGAGGGCGCAATATGTGTCGTTTTGTATGTTTCGATTCTTTAACCAAAAGAAAGCGATACAGGTTGGATCTTTCAAACAAGGTATACAGGGCAAGAAAACCGATTTAAAATCTACTATACAATTTACGCTAAATATACTGTGTATTTTCAAAGCGTCTAGACAAATGTAAGTAATACACTGTACATAACATTAATCTACATGATTAACCTACACTATACCGAACTCAAAAGTACTATTGATTGCTTCACTATATAAAAAAAACAATGCTTTTTTCCGCTGTTCTATAGTTGAGCTACCGCGCCAACTAGGGACTATAAGTGTGCTCATTTCCCCGTCGACTCGCCGAGTAGTCGGTGTATATATTGAGGTTAATCATGTCGATCAGGTTGCCCCGAGGATCACGATTCTGAGACATCCTTTAGCCCTTATCAGTAGCCGCAATCGTGGTGAAACACGCGGCACGTTTGTTATAGCAATGTGGTTTGCCGAGATGGTCACGTTTAAGATCAAGCGATATGACCGCATTGCCGACCAGAATTCACGTAAATTCGTAATTGGCACGCTAATCATCACTGGATTGAGTAGGTTTAAACGCTGCTTTCTAGTGCTCGGCGTAATTTTCCCATGCGTACATAAACATATATAAGTTGAATATAGTTGAACTATATTTAACTTTTTATGTACGTTTACGTATATACGCGTGGAAAAATGTAGAACTGAAAAGCAGCCTTACTATAGAGCCATGTTATGAATGCAGTCGTTTCGGAATGACTACGAATTCGGATACACACGGAACATACGAGGTTTATAGCGTACGGAATCAAGACTGTGTGCTATATAAACGAAATCCGTTTTCTTCGTATTCGTCAGTGTTTGGGTTCAAAATACTCACAATGGATTTCGGATTCAATATTTTGCGGATTCGCTTGACAAAAATGTCTCGGATTCCGCGCGACTCAGATTCTCGTGACTCCTGCAAATGGCAAAACGAATCCGGCTTAGGTTCCATTGGGAATGCGGAAACCTTTGTCATATAAACGGGGCCGACTAAAACGGTCTTAAAAAACAGTGTTATTAGTTAGTAGTCGAACCTGTACTGGTTATATTTTTAGTTTTGTATTTTTAGTTGTTTTACGGTAGCTTTTAATAACATGCTGTATAATAGTCTTCCGAGAATCATCATGTAATAACGCATAGATTTCTGTCAAATATCTTCCGCTCAAACCCGAAGTACTGTACAAACTATACAAACACGTTGTCATGCATAGGAAAATGCTCGAACACAACACGGTGGCACTAATAAGCGAAGCAGATCAGATCTATAAACATGAAATTGATATCGTGTCTTTGTTCTGTAGTGTTGCGAATCAAGCATTGTCTAAGTACCTTTTCGCACTGAAAACGGCTGTCAACGACTCGCGTTGCAATAATACAGGAAATTGAGAAACATGTGTCGTCGATAAACAAGATTAGCGCGAGTAAACGGCAAATATCTACCGCGTCCGCGCTACAACTGGCGGTCACGCTCGACATGTAGTCCTCGTGACTGCGCATGGTTTGATTTCCCCCCTGTTTTTCGTAAACTATTCAAACTGAAATAACTAGTGATATAAACGAGTTGTGGTGCGTAGACCGTATATAAATACAAATTGAACACTAGTAATATACTAACAGTAATATACACCAACCTTCTCAAACTGAAATACGCCTATTCATACATTCAACTGCGCACTAGATCTGAGTCTAGATAAAACGCAGATCACTCGTATATAACATGCACGAGCTGGCTGAGGGTGGCGTGATCGTTAACTAATAGCATACACACGTTTTCGGAGACTTTTGTCAATCTCTTGAGCTTCAGTTTGTCAGATGACCTATGCTTAGATAACTAATCCCAATTATCAGTCGAAGCTTACGTGGGAAAAATAAACAAAAAACACAGCCCCAGTCCATGTTATATTCTTCGCAACGCCTCACTTCGGAGACATTTGTTAATCTTTACAGCTTTGAAATTACCTTTGTTTAGATAACTAATCCGAATAATTACCATGAGTAGAAGATTACGTCGGAGAAAAAAACAAAAACACAGCCCGGGCATGCATGCTGTGTTCTTCACTTCGTTGAGTTGTTTTTTTAAGGCCCGTCCACACCACACGATTTTTGAGTTTACGATGCCAGTCATTCTGGCGAAATGTTTCAAAACATGATCCTTTTCACGCTTCTTAGTGGATCATGTATATCAATATTTACACTCGAACTATGAACCTTCTGATTGCCAGTGAGACGCTCTAACCATTGAGTTACCAAGACTCAGATGGAGAGCGAAGGTTACAACGATGCACTGGTTCGATTGATGTATATGTACGACCTAGTTTATTAGATTTTATCACTCTTAGGTGAACGGAATACCCCCAACAGGCTAGAAGCCCAATTATAGCTAGGGGTTCCGAGGGCCTACGATTTGAGGTCGTTATCCGAGAAGACACGAAGATCTTTTGCTGATATTATTGCAAAGGAGCACTTTCTCCTCAATTATTTTTAAGACCCTGAGTGGAGGTCCGACCCAGGATTTGAACCTGTGTCTCCCAGCTTATACAGACATGTGTGGTACTGAACCACTAGCCGACCACAACAGCTGGTTAGAGACTATGCGGCAGTACCTATATATGCTTGGATGTGTTGTATATGCTGCAGTAATGTCGTCAATATCGGAGCTTGAAGTAGACAGACGATACATGGGCGATCACATGTGTAACTTATAGACATGTGTGGTAACCACTAGACCACAACAGCTGGTTAGAGACTATGCGGCAGTACCTTATATATGCTTGGATGTGTTGTATATATATATATATATATATATACAGTAATGTCGAATTAATATCGGAGCTTGAAGTAGACAGACGATACATGGGCGATCGTCAAGCTCAAATACTCAGAAAATGTTTCAGACAGCAATCGAAACTGTAATCTTCTGATTACCGGTGAGACTCTATAACCATTGTGCTACCCATGGTTGAGAGCCAGAGTTGCCAAAAAGCTGCGGGTTTGCGGTTGCTAGCCGCGAGAAACTATACTAAGTGAGGAAGTATATTTCACTTAAAGTGAAAACAAAGCGTAAAAAACAACGTAATAAAAAAGCGTAGTCAACAGCAGTCAATAGTATACTGTAGCAGTATAATATTCGCTTTAATCTCGAGATTAACGAATTTTCTTTAACAACCTACATATGACATTTCCCGAAACCTCTTCAAACAATCGTAGAAAGGCACGAGCTTATACGGCAGACGTCAAACTGAAGCAACATAGATAAACATTATTTAAACACCCTAACCCCATCAATTGTACTTGGTTTCCATGGGGGGCCGTGTATTTAAGATATTTATACAATTACAAAATATAAGACAAATCGAATCTAGGAAGATATATATATATAAGAAGATATATGTCGAGATCAAATAATACAAAGACAATGTAAGTAAATTAAGGGGATGATTATAAGTGATTTTAATTTTTTTGATTTGATTTATTTAGAGTCAATCACGCAGGATAAGGTTATCCTATTTATCCAAGCCAAAAGCTCACGTTTTAAGCGCTCGACTATTCAGTTTATCACTCTTAAGTGAACGGAAAACAAAACTGATAAGGGGTTCCGAGGGCCTACGATTTAAGGTCGTTTTCCGGGAAGACCCGAAAGTCTTACCATTTGCTGGTGTTGTTGCCGCAAAGGCAGCACCTTACCTCATTTATTTTTAGTGAGTGGTGGTCCGACTCAGGGTTTGAACCCGGGTCTCCCAGCTCATAGACATGTGTGGTAACCACTAGACCACAACAGCTGGTGTCTAAACACCGGGGTGAAATTTCAACCCTGTTATTTCAACCCTGTTGAACGAGACGACATTTTTTCGCGATCATAGGCGTAGGAACCGGGGGGAGGCATTGGAGGCAAGTGCCCCCCCCCCCACCCCAACTTTTATGAAAACTGCCATTTTTAAACATGAAACGTACTCTTTTTAAACAAATCATTCAATTCAATTTATTAATTTTCCGCACAATAATTAACATAATAGCATACAAAAGATTACATTACAAGTGGCGAGGAAGCCCAAATAGAAACCATATGGCTTATTAAATTATGTAAAAAAGTAGAGTGCTGCGTAGACAGTGTTTTGAATATATAGCAAATTGAAAAGGTGGTATAAACTGCCAAGAATTTAGTGACGAAATACTGACGTTTCGAGCGGAGCCCTTCATCAGAGCAAGACGAGATGAAATAAAATAAATAGGGCTTATATATATACACCCTTTTGGCATATATATATAAGCCCTATTTATTTTATTTCATCTCGTCTTACTCTGATGAAGGGCTCCGCTCGAAACGTCAGTATTTCGTCACCAAATTATTGGCAGTTTACCACCTTTTCAATTTGCTGTGTATATATATATTAGTTATATATATATATATATATATATAGTGTATATATATATAGTTAGTTTATTTCCCGTGCATTTGATTGGCTACTTTCTACCTGTGACGCCCTTTTGGCATATATATAAGCCCTATTTATTTTATTTCATTAAATTATTGGCAGTGACCACCTTTTCAATTTATTAAATTATGGCCTGCCTCTGATTAAGTGAAATTGGTATAAATTATAGGAGTTGTACGAATGACAAACTTAGGTTATATACTATTTGGCTCTGAAGAATTAAGTTATGAAGAAAACTGTAATTTGTTTCGTATTGTTCAACAATTTATATTGAATACTGATCGCTTCTCCCTAGCTAATGTTTATAGCCTTTATATATATTTTGTTTGTTATGTTATGTGCGTTCCTGTTTATGTGTCTTTTTAAGAAAATAATGTAAAATGTAATGGATTATTTATGTATAATGTAATAATGTAAAATGTTATGTTACGTGAGCCCCCTAGATAAGCAAGTTTGCTTTTGGGGTAAACGTGAGTCGAAATAAATGTTAGATATAAAAACACATAATTTTGTGAAAAGAGAAATAAAAGAAAACGTATACAAAATACACTAAAGACGAGAAAAGGAGAAGATTTTTAGGGAAAGATTTGGTGCTGAGAACATTTTACCCAACCAAATTAAGATCAGAAATTTAACCGTCCCAACCATTTCTGGGTAAAGAAAATCTTTTACCAAATAACCCAAGAAGAAAATTAAAAAGTTAGATAAAGCCTAATTCGCAGCATATCGTCGATAAACGTTTTAATAACAAACCCAAATAGATATACAGACAGATCCTACTAACATTCAGATAGTTATTATCTCGCTATACAGAGCAGGAATCCTGCAAGGAAAACAATGAGAGGAATACAATAACAAAAGCTAATGTGCAATGATGACTAATTAAGGAGAACTAATGATGAGATTCCAATTTTAAATGATGAACTCTTAATTTTTTATGTAAATATAGTCATGAACATTTTGCTAGGCAGTCTTAATATTTTTACAGTTTCGACTGCTTCACTTTGTCCGCTGCAAAATCACTAGTGTTGTTATACATTTTGCTTTGAATAAGATTGAACACTTTATCACTCCGATTCCAACGAAATCTACTTGTTTGGTTTCCTTTTTCTTACATATTATTATTATTCACTGTCTTAATATTTTTACAGTTTCGACTGCTTCACTTTGTCCGATGTAAAATCACTGTTGTTATACATTTTGCTATGCCAAACATTGAATAAGATTGAACACTTTATCCCTCTGATTCCAACGAAATCTACTTGTTTGGTTTCCTTTTCTTACATATTATTCAATCCACATTCTTCACTATTGGTCGCCATGATTGTTTTGGGATACTTTAGTACGCATGCTCAAGTCGAAATTACTATGTAATCAGCTCCAATAAGACATGAGCAGCAACTTTGATTATAAATAAGGAATAAGACTGACATTCTTCTATTCTACAAGGTGAGAGGTTTCATTCCATCATTTTCATACTGTTGGTTCTTGGTTGAGGTATATGAATGAAGCTTTTCCTGATGTACTTTTATTTAATATTTATTTATTACACTTTCACCTAATTAATACAAGAAGGTGCGGGACAGTACAACAGAGCTAGGCTCCAAATTAAGTACGCCCTTTAAATAAATTAAAATGAACTTATAGAGTGTATACATAAATATATGTTAGGTATAGAAGGAAGTTTAAATATGTACATAATTATATAAAAGCAATATAGTAAGATACAATAGTATTAGACTTCCAAGTTCAATAGTTATCTACGAGAGCATTAGTATAGTGATTATAAAGTTGACTTTTAAAATGTTTAACTGAATTAGAATTTCGTATTAAGCTTGGTAGATTATTCCATAGTTTAGGTAAACGGTTAAAGTAACTAGTTTGAAAGAGTTTACTACGACACTTAGGAACTAACACATCTAATTCAGAACTATTTCTGGTGATTCTTACTGGAATTTTAAGTTCTACAATATTGTTTATTTCTTCTACTTTGTCGAATTAAATGGACTGTTATATTTCTCCAGTTTTAATAAAGTAAAGCTAAACTATACAATTTCATTATTATTTGATTTTTACATAATACAAGCTAGTATTTATCTCTGGTTTTCATATTTCAACGGCTATATTCATCCACAGGGAACATTTTATTGATTTCATCCTTTTTTTGTTTTTTCGGAGCATGTTTGTTTAAGATATTATTGTAATTATTGTACCACATTTCTAAATACTCATTAGGAGTATTTTCAAGGTGTCCGAAGGAAAATTTATTAAGCCTTTACTGAAAGGATCTGGTTTAATATCTTTAGTGCTCCTATTAGTAATATTACCATGCCCATGCTCCTTAATTTTAATATCAAGTTTAGGAGTTCTAAAAACAGGGTAATGATCACTTATTCGCAGCTGAATAATCCCTGTTTTTAAGATATTATATCTATACAGGATGCATATTAATGTGACCTTGGTCTAGTCAGAGACTTTTTTTGGTCTAATTTCTTCCACGAGAGTTGTGTAAGAGCCTCACTTGCAGGTGCAATAGGGGGCAAAGTTCGACTTTTAATAAATTGGTCACCACAATACACTTAGACGTATTCAGCGTTTCAGAAGTCTAAAACACACTTGGCAATCAACGTAACGATAGGCAAATAAGATAGGTCATTAACTGTAATTTCCTTGAAATGCTAAAATTTAGTTTGTTTACTAACCTGCGTCGTTGATAGCGCAGATCATTAAACATCATTAAACATCATTAAACATCGATACATTCTAAATTATGGGAAGCAGCACCGATATATCATTATGGCAGGTACACAGATGTTGTTGGTTCCACGATTTGGGGTTGAGATGAGTGCCAGTGGTGAGCTCCATGATTTTTCTTTCTTTTTATCTTTCACTAATTGTCTTCTAATTGCCAGACAGACAATCAGTTGTATTACGTAGTAGCTGACGTTTCCAAGCACCATGCAACGTTCAGTAAGGGTCTGATGATGTCCCTGGCGTATAGGTTGAAAGCTAAGCTAATAAAATCTTAGAAACATAGGTATTTCCACTAATTCACTTAAGATGTGGATATATATAGCAGGCTCGGACTGGCTATTGTGCCATCGTGCCATAGAACAATGGCTGTCTATTGTTCTAATACGGCTAGCCATTGTTCTCTGGCACGATGGCACAATAGCCAGTACGAGCCTGATATATAGTGTTTTCAGAGTGTTTTCACGTCTTCACAACGATGTCAACTCAAAGACGAATAGAAGCTGTTCATTAAGATCGATGAGAATAATCTTTAATGAGGATACCAACTTCACCCGAGGGTGGTATTCATTAACAGATAATAAACTAATAAAATACAAGAAACAAAATTAGATAATATGCATAGATAGTAATGTACTTAGATAATAATGAACAAAGTAACTGATTATGCATAAATAAAATACATTGATAATAATGTAATAAATGTTAAGTTAAGCTTCGCAATTTGTTTTTTAAAACCTACTAATGTATAGGTGCATCACGAATGGAGATACAATACATATCTTATTCCAAACAATTGCAGCAAAATTTAATGTAGTCCAATGACCCCACCTAGTGTGAGCACACGAATATTATTCTTATGCCTAGTGTTATATTGATGAAAATCCTTATTTAAACTATATTCAAAATTGTGTTCTATGAGATTATTATGACACTTATATAAGAAAATAGCACGATGTTCCGCCCTTCTTTGGTCTAATTTCTTCCATGAGAGTTGTGTAAGAGCCTCACAATTGCAGATGCAATAGGGGGCAAAGTTCGACTTTTAATAAATTGGTCACAACAATCCACTTAGACGTATTCAGCATTTCAGAAGTCTAAAACATATTTGGCAATCAATGACAGACAAATAAGATAGGTCATTAAGTGTAATTTCCTTTAGATGCTAAAATTTAGTTTGTTTAATAACATGCGACGTCGGATAGCGCGGATCATTAAACATAATTGTGAAATTCATGAATAATTAATGAGGCTAAGCCACAATCACAGCGTGGTATTTTGGTTACATGTATAGCTTTGTAAAGCTCAATAAAGATTGAATACTGATTAGACGATCTTTAACAAAGTTATGAATGCTTATTAGGACGATCTTTAACAAAGTTATGAATACTAATTAAGCCTATAGCAACGTTCATTGGTTCATTTCACAAGTAATATAAAATACTCGCGTCAGATCTGTATGGGATTTACAAATGTTGTTGGTTGATTGATGTTGTTGATTCCACGATTTGGGGTTGAGATGAGTGCCAGTGGTGAGCTTCGTGATTTGTATTGCTTTTTGTCTTTCACTAATTGTCTTCTAATTACCAGACAGACAACCAGTTGTATTACGTAGTAGCTGACGTTTCCAAGCACCATGCAGCGTTCAATAAGGGTCTGATGATGTCCTTGGCGCATAGGATGAAAGCTAAACTTATAAAATCTTAGAAACATAGGTGTTTCCTCTAATTCACTTATTAAGATGTCTATATATAGTGTTTTCGGAGCATTTTCACGTCTTCCGGCAACGACGTCAACTGAAAAATAGACTAGAAGCTGTTAATTAAGATCAACTTTTTGGTCACAACAAAGTGTTTCAGATGCCTAGCGTGCTTGGGAATCAACGATAAGCAAATACGATAGGAAAATTGAGCAGGTGCAGCGCCGTGCCTCTCGGCTTATTTTAGGTCATGAAGTAGATTACAAGACCAGGCTTGAACAATATCAGCTTCTTCCTTTGTACATGCGTAGGAAAATCAGAGATCTTGTCTTCCTTTTTTAAAATGATTCACGGCTTAGTAGATATGCCATGTGGTTTCATTTCTTGGAGAAGTATACGCGGGTCGTTATCTACGTAATATTGATGACTTACTTGACTCTTATATATAGTACCTTATATGCCCGTACAGATGTCTTTAAGTGTTCTTATTTCGTTCGTGTCACTAGGCTCTGGAACTCCCTCCCATACTCTATACGTGCCAAACACATTGTCGTCTTTTAAGAGGCTACTTTCTCGTCATTATTTCAAACTTTTTCCTGTTGCTTTTAATCCGTAGTTTTTCTATTTCGTATAATTTCGTCATGTCTTATTCTTTGATTTCATATTAATGTTATAATTTGTATTTGTAAAGGGTGACCAATCTTGAGGGAATCTTGAATTCTGTTTTTGGTTTACCCGAATACATTCAATTTTTAGTCGTAATACTTTGTAATTGATATGTATTATAATTCTAATAAATAAATAAATAAATAGTAATTAAAAAAAAGTAATTAATAGTAATTTCCTTTAAATTCTAAAATTTAGTTTGTTTACTATACCTGCGACGTCGTTGATCATATCGCGGATAATAAAATCTTAAGATGCCTAGAATTTCATTATCACCCCCTTGAAGCTCTCCTTCGTCACTCTCTGACGACAAAGGGCCTTCATTAAGGCGATGATTAAGTTCACTTCACGTACAGCTAGGACGGGAAATTCCGGTAATACATTAACAAATGCGCAGTTGGTTCAGTAGCGTTTGCGAGGAATTCAGCGGTATTTTGATAACTGAACGATACAAAAACGCGGCCAGTGTAGAGGCGAAACATAATCGATGGGAAACATTCGATTCTTTGAAATTTAAATTTTCACTGGCAACTGATTTATCTTGAAAATAAACAGAATTTTAATATGACAACGTCAATTTATAGCCACTCAAAGTGTACGATTTGCGTGGTCTCCATGCGAATTTTAGCTTTGATAGTTTGATAGCTAATTAATATCATACGTTAGATATTATTCGTGAGTTTCAATATGGCGAGCCATACACAACCAGCTGGCAGCTGAGCAAACATTATGGAGCTGTGAAAATAGACTGTAAATGGCGGACAAATTCACATCTAGATCTCAACTTTGAGGTGTATTTACAAACCAATGCAAATCCTAACTTATTTATTTTATTTATTTACAAGCTTTGCCACATTGAGTAGCAGGGATACCCCACAGAGCTTATCGCTCCATTACGGGGTCCCTAAGATAAAAAATATAAACTAACAGCACATTTTAACAATAAGACTAGATAGGGGACGACACAGGTGACATTTTACACATACGGTTTTAAAGGTTTGCGGAATTTCAACATCGTACACGTGTTCGGTTGTATAATGATAATGTTTTAGCAGTTGTCCAATAGAAAGGTTAACATCTCGCAGATGTGATGGTAGATAACTTTAGATAAATTTCATATCAAATTACTCAGCGATGACTGGAAAATCCAATGGAAAATCTATATAAATCTTTAATTCGGATATATATATATATATATATATATATATATATATATATATATATATATATATATATATATATATATATATATATATATATATATATATATATATATATATATATATATATATAATAATAAAAGTGACGTGGAAAGACTAGAGCGCATGCAGAGATGTGCTGCAAAAACTATGATTTGCAAATCAGACTGTATAGTGACTTCGCTATTCAGCAACTGAACCTGGAATGTTTAGAAGACCGTATATAGAAATAATCATGTTATAAAATTAGTAAAAAAGTGTACAAATAAGAAAGTGCCGCAGTTCTTAATTAATTATTTTAATTTTAATCGGGACGTCATCTCTAGAACCACTCGTATAGAAGTGACTTTTTACATTTTCCATCAGTAAGAATTGAGGCCACTGAGAAATCTTTTTACTATAATGGTTGTATAGTTTATAACGATTTTTAAGTACATAACTTTGATATGTATTTTATTAATTTTTGTTATTAGTTGTTGTCCATGTATCGTCTGTCTACTCCAAGCTCTCCCACATTCACTACAGCAGTGTGTATATTAACACATATGTTAAGAATAACAACCGAGACTCAGATGGAGAGCGAAGGTTACAATGATGTATACTGGTTCGGTTGATATATGTACTGCCTATGCGGCAGTCACTATATATCGGTAAGGTTTGGATGTGTTAATATACACACTGCTGTAGTGAATGTGGGCGAGCTTGGAGTATACAGACGATACTTTCCATCTGAGTCTCGGTGGCTCAATGGTTAGAGCGTCTCACCGGCAATCAGAAGGTTACAGGTTCGATTCCTGTCTGGGACTCAGAATCATTTTTCTCAGGATACGAGCTTGACGATCGTCCATGTATCTCCATTCTTAACATAGTTCAAATTTTGTATGTGTAATTCACTTGTATCTTATATAGTTAGAACATCATTGTAACCTATATTCATATAGCTGGCTCCTATTGAAGGGATTACTCTGACTAGAATAAATAAAGTGTCTATCTATCAATGAAGCCAAAAAGAAAAAATCGAAAATTGCCTTGCATAAACAATTTAAGATCCCTATTTGTTTACATGCAAAACAGTCAACCGCGCGGAATAAAAATAATTTATTGGACTGGATCGAGTAGTAATACCTTCCGATCCGGTGCTATTTGCCGTGATTGACAATCACTTGTCGGACAGGATCGGAGTGGGTTTTGTTCCGATCCTGTCCGATGCCAACATTCCTGAGTGGAAATCTGCCTTTAATCTATAGTCAGACCACTTTTTAAAGTAAAGAAACCTCGTCGTCGGTAACACTCTTCTTCGCATGAAGCATATCATCGCAGCTTTTTCCGATTCGTAGGATGTGGTATGTTATTTGGCTCTACTACTCTTTGTTTTTGTTATTATATTAATATTCCATTTCATTTATGCACACTTTAATCTTTATTGAACGTACAATACTAAAGTTAATGTTGTTACTACGATAAAAACGGCTGCAATAATCAAATATGTATAACTAAAGGAATTTGAAGTATCTAAGCTCAAGTGAACGCAACGCTGTCACGGCATAAAATTATACCTGTATTCCCGCGTGAACAGGTTCGTACCGTTTTGATTCAATACTGTGTCCATAAGAGAGTAAATGTAGTTCGGATGGTGAGAGCGTTTTTTGAACATAAAGGCATGCCCATTTGGAACTATAACAACAAGCTACCACATAATTAAATTAAGTATATTAAGTGATGTCATAATTAGAGAGATTGATTCTGATTATTATAAAATAGCAAAGTTCGTGTTGATTATAAGCCTGTTTCTTCCTGGGTGCCTTTCTAGTTTCTCCGGCTGTCTTAGACTCTTAGTGCGATAACCATCTTGTACAACGTATATAAAGCAAGTACAAATGGTGCGGAATCTTGTAAATCCACTATCGTGCTTCAAACACGGGTGGCGTGTGCTATTAGGTCGCTGCCACTCATCGCTATTCGCTAAGTCAAGCCCAGTCGGACAGGGTCATTGGATGGGTGACCATCTGGCAACAACCTCGTGTTCGGATTCGCTTGAAATTCATGTGAGTAGAGTTATTAGTTGATCTCTCCCGTGCTTTGAGGGTTTTCCTCCGGGGTCTCCGGTTTTCCTCTATCAGTAAAATCGACGTTTAGATCTTAGCTGTGCTCCGTGCGGCGCCTTTGACATACCTTTAATGCTTTAATGATGCTTTAATGATATACTCCTAAATCAGTATTACACTATACTAGGAGGTTTACAGGTATACAACTAGAATATATACATATGTTATGTCAAACGATAATAAAATACAATTACATAAAAAACCCAAAAAAAACCAAAAAAAAACCCAACAACTACAGAACGATATGATACTACAAAATCAATTAACAAATTAGGAATAACACATGGACTTAATAGAAGGCATAGCAAGATTTTTGAAGTTTGAAGCGCTAGATATAAGAGAGGTTATCAAATGAGATGTTATTCCAGTGTAACTATGGTCCTGGGATAAAATGAGTATTTGTATTTGTTTTTGACTTGGCCACGTTCGAGCTAAACAATTTGTAAAGACACACGTCTCTTGTGTCTGTTAATAAGATCATTATGTGACATATCGCTTCTAGTTCTCGTAGCTAAATGTAGTGTCAAGTAGTGAATGCTATTGTTTATCGTCTTACTAAAGAGCGTAAGCAAGTGAAGTTCTTGCTTCACGGACGGTAAACGGAAATTGTGAATGGCGTGTTTTTGAATAAAAATTATCATACAAAACAATACATACAATACATACAATTGTATTGTATTGTATTGTATTGTATTGTACTGTATTGTATTGTATACAAAACAATATGATTTGAAATCCCAATGGAGGACTAACAAACCTAACGCGGTGATGTGTTAGATAGCAAGTTTAAATTTCTTACTGAATCAAGACACATCAACCAACTGGTGCATCATCAAATCAGTACGTCAACATGGCATACAATTGCACGAAGCTATCCAACGATTTTATCAGTGAAATACAAAGAAACCACGCTTTAAATTGATATTTTATCTCAATTAAACGTACGAGTAATCGTAAAAAGTATACACACACACACACAAGGCGAACGTGAAGGAAATTTAATGGGGCTTACCCACGAAACTACTCGTTCCTTTCCAACGCAATTTCACTGCGAAAGGTATCGACGGGATTAAGGTTTGTGCGTAGAACACATGCGCAGTCAACTCTCGCCTTGCGGACACCCCGCTATTAAGGACAGTTGGTAAATACTCGGCCGAAACTACTATGAAATGTATTGAAATAACTCTCGCAAATTACGGACTCTCGCTATTACGGAATTGCGGACACTTCATGTGGTCCCCAACAAACATTTTTATTGCTCTACTCTCGTTACAACGGACACCTTGGACGTATTTTCCTCTCAACACATGAAAGTGCATGACGTTTTAATTTATCGAGTGACATATTTACATCTTGCTATTTGTCAGCGGAAGTACTTTGAAGACTCCGTTCGTCATCATTTCTGTCGACAAAAATGACAAACAGAGAGAATACGAGAATGCCGTGAGTGAAAGATCACATCAAAGCACGCTAGAGAGGTACTTCATCACAGAATAAAACTTCGTGTAAGTTTACTGAGTTTTGTTACTGTACCTTTACAGTGAAGGAAAGAAAAGACATTTGACACTGATTCCTGTTCCCGTTGTATTTTTGGTTTTGGAAAAAAATTAATTTGAATACAAATGTTTGACTTGTATTTTGACTTGTACTGTGTACTTATGTATCACAGTAAACGTCAACTAGAAATTGAAATAAACTGGACATTTAAAAACAAAAAAGCAGTAATACATTGAGGTGACATTTTACAACCTGAAATCGGGATATTTTCATCGCGTCCCGCTATAGCGGACTCTCGCTATTGCGGACTCTCGCTGTCCGCTATAACGAGAGTTGACTGTGGTCTTAAAAAGTAACAAAAATACAAATTTAATAAAATAGTGACTTAGTCGAGGCGACAAGTTTAAAAATCGCTTTATAAAACATACTAACCATAGTGATTGGTAATAAGTTCAGAACGTTCTGAAAACTAAACTGCTTATTTATAAACACATTTACCAAAATCTAATAACGGCGTAATGTTGGAGCAAAGGATGAGAAAAAAAAAGAGTTCTTAGAAGAACTGTTTAAAGATATGAGAAATAAATAGGCTTAAAATAAAAGAGCAAGATGCATTTCGGCAGACAACTTATCAAGTGCTACGTCTGCTGATAAACTGAAACTTAGAGCGTATATTTATAGGAAAGAGGTAGGATGATGTCACCCCGATAGCGAAGTGACACTTAAAATAGTGACAGACTAAAAACAAATTAAGTCCTTTTGTCTGCATAACATGGGATTAAGGAACTTAATTAAAATGGATTCCATCACCTTTAGTTATAGAACAATGAGCGGCATTTCTTAAGAATTCTAAATTGATCGTCTGAATAGGATTCGGCACAATAGGATTTTGCGTATCAGACAAAAGTTTGGTCTCCGCAGTCTGTCGACCTCATCTCACGCATGGAACGCGTACAAAGACGCGCATCCAAATATATTTTGCATCTAACTTTTCTTTGTGATTCCAATTACAATCAAAGGCTTGCCGTCCTAAATATCCTACCATTAAGTTATTGGCACGAATATCTCGACATGCTGTTCTTCTTTAAAGCAAATTGTGGCATCATCAACCTGTCTAACTCAGTACTTCCAGAACATCAAATTCACAACAAAATTACAAGATCAGTGGATCCCAACTGCCTTCAATTCAAAATTAAGAAATCCAACACTCTGACATATCAAAAATCTTATACTATTGGGACAACAACGATCTGGAATGTACTACCAAAATCTATTATCAGTAAATATATCTCTAACAACCTTTAAAAATGCACTGCTCAATTACTATCGTTATGCTCTAGAAAACAATTACAATGTAGATGACCCTCACGCCTGGAAAACAATTTGCCTTAAATGCAACCAGGCACGTGACTTAACAAAACCACTTTCATGTTGTTTCTAGTTTGTATCTGTATTTGTATATTGTAATTATCTGTAACTATATATAAGCTGTGTATTGTTTAGTCTACATAGGGACCACAGTAATTGGCCAAAGCTGTTGCGGACACCCTGCCATTGTCTTGTATATAATATATATGTTATTGTGTAAATATTTGTTCTCTAGTCTAGATGTGGCAAAGCTTATAAAATAAAAAAATTAAAATTAAATAAAAGATGTTTTGCGATGGCTGAGTCACAACCAACTGCTGATTTGTTACGACACTTTAATCCAATTCATTTCGAAAACGGTTTCTTCATTCAAACATTTCTTCAGGTTTACATAATAAATTATTTTTAATCTTTTTATTTGATCCTTACAAAAAAACTGCGACTGACGACGTCTAGGTAAAATTCAACAGTCGTGCTCTTCACTGAAGAGCCTTCAGCGCCCATTCTCGTGCCCAGACCTGTGGTAGTGCGCCCCCTCATTTTAGCGCATGCGTATGATGATGGAGTATGATGATTTATTCAGCGTATGATGAGTTGATCACGCAGGATCGGTTCATGTTTTAAGCAAAACATACATATTGGCATAACAAACATACATATTGCCTATTGGCATTGCCTAATTGCTGAGGGGGGTCAGCTTAGTTTCGGTAGTTTTTATCTCGGTGTACGTATTATCACATATATTAACACATCCAAACATTACTGATATATAGTGACTGCCGCATACGCAGTACATATATATCAATCGAACCAGTACATCATTGTAACCTTCGCTCTCCATCTAAGTCTCAGTGCTCAATGGTTAGAGCGTCTCACCGGCAATCAGAAGGTTACAGGTCCGATTCCTGTATCCGGGACATCTTTCTGAGGATTTGAGCTTGACGATCGTCCATGGCTTAAATATATTCACGGCGATATTGCTCAAGATAATTGCCCGCCATATACCCCCCAATTACCAGCATATCGTCGATACAAGTTTTAATAACAAACCCAAATAAATATACAGTCTGATCCTACTGTAACTTTCAGATTATTATATGAACTCTTAATTTTTTTATGTAAATAGTCATGAAAATTTTGCTACCCAAACATTCAGAGAAGTGATTTTTTTACCCAACCATTTAGGTCTTAGAATTTTCAGTTACCCAACCATTTTCTCTTCGGCCCCCATCCTGGCCATAAATAATGACCGGCCCTTATACCCTTCGTTATCGACTTTACATAACCAGCTGTTGTGGTCTAGTGGTTACCACACATGTCTATGAGCTGGGAGACAGACTTTCGGGTCTTCTCGGATAACGACCTTAAATCGTAGGCCTAGCTTCGGAATCCCTATCAATTGGGCTTCTAGCCTGTTGGGGTATTCCGTTCACCAAAGAGTGATAAATCTAATAAACTAAACTAAATGATACTAGTAGAATCAGTTTACCACCTTTTCACTTTGCTATAGCCTATATATTCAAAACACTGTCTACGCAGCACTCTACTTTTTTACTAATAGAATGACACTGATTGTCTTCTAAGTGTAGGCTTTCTAATCTTAGTGCGAGCCAAAGAGGAATGTTTTAGGAGTTAATGATGCGGTCAGAAAACCACGTGGAAGGAATACTTGAGTCCATACAGCACGGCTGAGTATAGCATATCATGATGTGCAACTCGAGGCTTTTCCATAGCTTGATCTTTCAAATCTCTCGATGACAGTTGTTATGCACGACCGTTGTATAATGAGCGACGATCGATGCCGACAAGTATAAACATAGACTACATACAGGATGAACTCAAAACCAAGCTTTGCTAGTGTAGGATTAGGTTTTAAAACTCGGCTCTAATTCCATCGAAGTCTGGAAGGCCAGTTAGCATGATGCCTGCATGCAGAGTGAGACAAAGTGAAGTGTTTCGCATTTCTTGATCCGCCTTTCCCGTTATAATCCCTACCCCTTGACCAAAGCCAGATTGTCTGCCCCGCAAACCAAACTATTAGGAACTTAAGAAAACACAACATTAACCTCGACGACGACGGAGTAACTTAAAATTATTCATGTGTCTTATGTAAAAGAGGTTCCTCAACTAAAAGATTGGCAATTATTATCGACCATAATTTGTGCTGGAAAGAACAGATAGACAACATCAACATCATCAAGAAAGTTTCAAGAGCGAATGGAATATACTTAGACGAGTATAAAACCTGAAAATCTCTCATGTAAACATTATATAAATCGCTCATATTACCCTATTTTGATATTGTTCCCTTGCCTGGGGAAACTGTAATAAAATGCCACTAATTGTAATATAAATATAATAAAATGCCACCCTCATTCAGAAGTGAAATGCTGGCTCGGAACATAAACAGGAGCAGTGGGTATATTAGAAGGGTATTCCCTTTCGTTTGTTTGATTTGGAATATGACCGCTCCACCGCCAGATAAGTCGTTCAATTCAGAAATATTACAAATGTGAAGTTCCGCGATTTGGCAAAAGTATCGCCTGAATGGAAAATTTATAACTTCGCGAAGCTTGCTCATTTTGAGTAAATGTTGTGGTTTAGATTGTTATCGAGCGGAACACGGCAACAAACGACAGTGTCTTAATTCAAGGAGGGATTTTAAATCAAAGCAGCCCTGCTGTAGACATCCCGCATGATTTTTGAGAAAAAGGTTTCTGAACCCAGACGGGAGTTACCGAACAAGAAACACTTTGAAAATAAATCTTTCACAATAGCGTGAATAGAAATCCTGCATAAGACCACGTTATTGTCATTGTGAAGGGTTTCTTTGTGTAGTCTTTCTATCACTCAATGACGTCAAAAATTAATGGGAGCGACCGCATTCGCCCGCAATCAGAACAAAAATGGCGGCCCTTCAATTTACCAAAATACCAAAAACAAAGCCAAATTTCTCTAAAACTAAAACGATTAGAAGAAAACTAATACCCATTCTCATGTAAGGCGACAAAGAACTTTCATTTAAGTAACACTGGTTTTGGGGGAGGAGTGTCCCTTTAACGCTTACATAAATTATAAGGAATATTAAAAGTTCAGAAAATTGTCCATATAAAAACTAATTATAATAATAATAATAATATTTTTCTCTCTGAACTAGAACCCAAGCATAAGTTACACCAACTTAGTTAAAATTTTAATTAGGTACACCCAAGCTTCATTATTAGTTGTTCCATGCACATTAAGATTATTGTCAAGACAGTAATTTTTTTACTCTATGGCGCCAAATATAATTTGACCCAATAATGGCTGAAAATAACGCCTTTCAAAACATCCTTGTTAATAATAATAATAATAATAAAAACGTATTAGGAGCATTATACAATAGTCTCAATGCTCTTACAACAATATATTCTTAATGTTACTTATAAAATTAATTACAGTTTCATAACATAAAACCTACTACATATATTACTATACTATGAACAAAAAAACTATTAATTTTAAAAAAGAAAAGTCTTAAGTGCTGACTTATTAAACTATTTCCTGTGGTAATGAATTCCGCAGTTTTCGTGCGGCAACTGAGAATGTTCTGTCTCCATGAGTCACCGTTTTGGATTTTGGCTCAAGTAGCAGATTTCGGTTATAGATGATCTTAAAGTACGAGTAGGTTTATATGTAGTTAGTAAATCAGTAATATAAACAGGTGCCTGACCATGTAAAGCTTTGAAAGTAATTATTAGTATCTTAAAAACAATCCTTGATCTCACTGGCAACCAGTGAAGATGACGAAGCACAGGGGAGATATGTTCTGATTTTTTAACTCTTGTTTAACTACCCTATATGACTTGATATAAATTACTATTTGAATTCATACAGTCGTCTATTGATAAAACATTTGTTAAACCTTTCTGTATTAACTGGTGGAATCAGCGACCGCTGACCTCCCCCCCCGTTATTTTGAGCACTGATTACTACACTGTGGGAAACCAAAGGCTTTCGGGAAATCAAATGATAGCACTCTGCCAAAATTAGCAGTGTCATCCAACCATGGCCACGCAACATATATGTGGAAATCTGCTAATGTTGGCCCAGTTCCCAAGCCAGCTAATATCTCTGTTTTAGATCGGCTTAGACCCATATCCATCACCGATGTTATAATATATGCAACACGCAGTGGTCTCTTACGCCATCAGAGACTTTACTCTGATTACCAGATATTGACGACAAAAAGGCTACGGTAATTTACAAATAATATATAAAATACGAGCGGCAGATCTGTATGGGCATTTACAACGCACGAGCCATTGTAAATCCCATACAGATCTGACGCGAGTATTTTATATTACTTGTGAAATGAACCAATGAATTACGATGCTATAGGCTTAATTAGTATTCATAACTTTGTTAAAGATCGTCCTAATAAGCATTCATAACTTTGTTAAAGATCGTCTAATCAGTATTCAATCTTTATTGAGCTTTACAAAGCTATACATGTGACCAAAATACCACGCTGTGATTGTGGCTTAGCCTCATTAATTATTCATGAATTTCACAAATGGTCCTTAGAAAATTTTACAGTGAGTTACTTAGAGCGCAAATATTAAAATGAAGAGTCCACTAATCGAGTAGATCGCCTACCGTATGCAGACCTCTTTGAAATGATTTTAAAATGATTTTCAAAGTCTCGGTAGCTCAATGGTTGGAGCGTCTCATCGGCAATCAGAAGGTTACAGGTTCGATTCTAAGGATATGATCTTGACGATCGTCCATGTATCGTCTGTCTACCCAAGCTCTCCCACGTTCACTGCATCAGAGTATACAACACATTGAGTTAGTTTTGCTAGGTTTAGACTTAGTATTGTGTAGTTTACTATTTAGAGTGTGTACGACATTTTGCGGTTGTTCCGTATATTCAAGGGATTACGGAACCAATTAAAATAATCTTAGGTAGTTTCAACGTAAAAGTTGCTCAAAAACCTTCCTTGACGTTGGGTCATATTTTTGCAAAACCTAAGGATCGTATTGCGAAGAAACAGAGGAAAGACGCAATTTATTCCATTCCGTGCAATGACTGTGTTTCATTCAGTTTCGTATACGCGTTTAAAATAACACCAAAAGGCTGTTTTATTTTCAAAAAGGAAAATTTTACTAATCCGGAGACGTTGTCTGGAGGATTGACATATCAATAGCACCCACGCAGCATTGAATCGCGATGACGGTGCTCTATTACCAGATAACGTCATCATCGGTTCTATGAGGGTATAAATAAGGATCCTATAAACTTACAACGATCACCCCTGATGAAGACACTAGATTGGAGCGTCGAAACGTTGGGTCATGGACAGTAACTTTTAAAGTTACGTTCAAAAAGTTTTTAAAGTTTTTAAATAATTATTATTATTTACAAATATTTTACAAAGGTTATCTGTTTTTCAAGGGACTATTCCAGCATTTAGCTCCTGTGTAGCTAATGCTTTTCCTTAAGGTAATTCCTCAGTAATTCTTTCCGAAATGAAAATTTGCTGAAACTTCCCAGTCTTAAAGTTATTTACATACTTATATTAAAACCCAAAAAAAAAGTTGGGGTCACCGACCTTGTTTAGAAAATATGGCATATTTCACCTCTCACTCAGTATGGTGACGTCATTGTGACCAATTTACGAGTTGAGTAAAAACCGCATTGCATAACTTTTTCTTGAACCTTTTGACAAAGATATTTTTTTATTTTTCGCAACTAGTAATTTTATACAAGAAAACATGGTATGTTAGGGGAAAAGAAACAGCTAACAGAGTTTATTATGATAAAGAAACTAAGAAAGGTCGTTTCCCATATTCTTTGACATGTTATTTGAAGAAACATTCATCAAAAATGTAAAATATTGTAAGTTGTAGAAATGATATTTCTCTAAATTTCTGTTATAACACGTAAAAGTATGATACGTATTATAGTCAGTGGCTAAATGCGCTTATTGTTACAATCCCCGTCCCCATAGTTTTCTACATTTACATATACAGGACATCATGTGGTTCCCATTACCTACTCCAAAACCAAAAACCAAAAAATTTTGATCACCGACCTTCTTTAAGAACTATGGCCTTAAACCGGTATTATCAAGTAGTTTACAAACCTACTTGCACAGAGAGCCCTAGCTAGACTTGTGTAACCGTTCTCAGAAAAAAATTGATTTAGTCCCTCAATAACTCTTCCCGATACCAGTACATAAGCAGCCATTGTTAGATTTGGCACTAAATTGTCCTAAAATGGTCGGAATTTTTGGGAAAGTGTTGCATAATGGCCATAAAAACACTGATTATTGGATGTGCGCAGTAAATGTGCGCAATGCAAAACTGATGAATCACTTTAAGAAGTTTGTTTTTGACTTGTCCAATTGGTAATTATTTTTGTGACTACGAAGTTGATAATTTTTTTATTTGATTGCTGGAACATATTAGCCATGTTTTCTGATACCTCACCGTATTTAACTTTGAACATAAATATAGCTTCCTGATCATTTCTTCTATCTTTAAATGTTTGCCTGCAATTAAGTTCCTTTAGTAAATAATTTGATCGGGTTTCATATGGTCTACCTCTAATTATTCTTGCCGTTCTGTTTTGCATTTTCTGCATGTTATCAAGCAGGTAATTACTACAATTACCCCAGACCAAGCTGCAGTAATCAAAATAAGGGAGCATTAAAGATTTGTATACTGTAATTAAGATGTCTTTTAGGACAAACGGCTTCATTCGTCTCAACATATGCTTTAATGCTTAATGCTTTAATGAAATACTCCTAAATCAGTATTACACCATACTAGGAGACTTATATACATATATACAGTATAACTAAATATATATACCTATGGATATATAATAATATATTAACTTGGAAAAGAAGAAGGAAAGATGGAAAACGCCCCGCAAAAAAACAAAAAACAAACAAAAAACAACAACAAAAAAACCCAATAAAAACAACAAAAAACCTATAGTCCCTTTGAAACTTTTGTTATTACGCTATTCCATATAGTAGCTGATCATCAATGACGATCCTTAATGTCTTACATTGGTTTCACTCCTTTAATATTTTGCTGGATTATCTAATCTTATTGAAGGATCGCCATTGATGCTATTCGGAACCTTCTCCTCGATCCTATTATCGTATGGTCGGTCTTATCTTTGTTAAGCGTTAATTTATTACTAAGAAGCCATTGGTAGACTTTTTAAAAATTATTGTTAAGATTAGAATCTAATTCCTCAGTCGTCTTACCTTTAGTTGTCAAGTTTGTATCATCAGCAAACATGTTTGCCGAAGCATTATCCAGACAATTTGGCAGATCATTAATATACAACAGGAATAACAGAGGGCCTAAATTTGAGCCCTGTGGTACAGCATATAGCGCATATCGTAAAATCTTAAGGTCCCTAGTATTTTCATAATCACCCCCTTGAAGCTCCTTCGTCACTCTCTGACGAAGTACCTTCAATTAGGCCATGATGTCACAGTGATTAAGTTCATGACTTCACGTATACAGAACGCGAAATTCAATACATTAACAAATACGCAGTTGGTTCAGTAGCGTTTGCGGGGAATCCAGCGGTGTCTTGTCTTGATAACTGAATGATACAAAAACGCATGCAGTGTGGACGCGAAACATTCGAGTCGTTTTCGGAAAACAGAGGCTTTCGAATATGTATTAAGGCATTTACATGCTATGACGTCATGTGTTGTATATACACAATGATGTAGTGAATGTGCGGAGCTTGGAAATATATGGATTACTAATACATGGATTGTCGTCAAGCTCAAATCCCGTCAGAAAATGGAATGAGTGGAATTAGAAAACAATTACTTCCAATCTTCGGCGCCACAAAATCTAGACGTTTCTTATGTCATTTTGTTTGTTTAGGATTGTTAACGTGACAACGGCGAATCACGTGCAAGCAGCGCGCAACAAACAACTACTATCTACAGTCGGATCAGGGTCTTAAAAATAATTGAGGAGAAAGTGCTGCCTTTGTAATAATATCAGCAAATGGTAAGACTTTCGGGTCTTCTCGGATAACGACCTTAAATCGTAGGCCCTCGGAACCCCTATAATTGGGCTTCTAGCCTGTTGGGATATTCCGTTCACCTATAAGAGTGAAAATCTAATAAACTAAACTAAACCATATCATGCACAATACACTTGACTATCAGACGGGAGACCCAGGCCACGAGGTCTTAAAAAAGGTATTCGATTTGTGTCTCGATATTTTCTGTGCGAACGCTCACGCCATCAAGAACCTTGGATTATTTTAAGAACAAACTCAGAGTCTGTCCCGATTTGACTGACGATTAAACCCGAAGTCACATCTTAGGCCTGGACGAAACTTTTCATGTGTCCAACCACCATCGAACTTAATTCGTTAAGCATTACCGATATATAGTGACCGCCGCATAGGCAGTACATATATCAATCGAACCAGTACATCATTGTAACCTTCGCTCTCCATCTGAGTCTCGCGGTAGCTCAATGGTTAGAGCGTCTCACCGCGGGCAATCAGAAGGTTACAGGTTCGATTCCTATCCACGAAGATCAGAATCATTTTTCAGGATGACGATATGAGCTTGACGATCGTATACTCCAAGCTTGTATATATATTGACATATATGTCTCAATTAAGTTGGACTAATTTATTTGAATCGATGTGGACGTTTTACCCCTCTGGAACAGACGGATAAAGCATCGGATAAAGCATCCGAAGTTAAGTATATATTAAGTATGACTTGCAGCTTGGTTATTTCAATATAGTAAATTGTTTGCTACTCAAACTTTAATGCAAACTCAGGAAAATGTTTGTGAGCCCCAGACGGGAATCGAACCCGCAACGTACTGATCTCCGGCTAGATGCTCTAACCATTGAGCTACCACAACTCAGATGGCAGAACGAAGGCTACGTTGTGTACTAGTTCGTACGTGTGACATACGTACTAGTAGATCATATCAGTCTCCATATTATATACAGATATATTATATATACATATTATATACTGTAAATCCTTCATTATCAAAGATATACAGACAAAAGACATATGTCTGTATATCTACAGATATATAGACTGCTGATCTAGTAGTACGTGTGTCGCATGTACGAACTAGTACACAACGTAGCCTTAGCTCTGCTATCTGAGTTCTGGTAGCTCAATGGTTAGAGAGTCAAACCGGAGATCAGAAGGTTGCGGGTTCGATTCCCATCTGAGGCTCAGAAACATTTTTCTGAGTTTGTATTAAAGCTTGAGTAGCAAACAATTTACGATATTGAAATAACGAAACTGCAAGTCACATTTAATATAGTCTTAGAAATAATCGAGACCTCGCGATATTAAGATCAGTATAAATGGTAAGACTTTTGCGTCTTCTTGGATAACGACATTCTTAATCGTAAGTCCTCGGAGCCTTCAGTAATTTGACATTCCAGTCTGGAATCTCAGTTCACCGCAAAAGTGATAAACTATAATAGCCGAGCGTTTAAACATCGGAGCCTCTGGCTCGGGTGAGAAGGTCAATCTTATCCTGCGTTATCAACTTAGTTAGATGAATTGTGAAATAATGTAAAACGTTTGTGGTTATACACATGATGTTTATTTAACGATACAATTCGCTGAGCTTTCGTCCCGTAAACGCAGGACTTCGTCAGAGCGTGACTGTTTAGTCACGAACTGATAAAAACAACAGTTACAAATTGTACACGTCAACAAATTACAACGAAATCGCGCGCGCAAGCATGTGCTGCAAGCATCACCACAACAACTTTTAAAAGTTATTTCTAATAGATTAAATTGATAAATTCTTCTGGCTAACATAGAACTGTTTTATTCGTCAACGAAATTAACTAAAATTAACTAATATTTTATCCGAGTTGACATCTAACCTAAAAGTAGGGCAGTCCAAGTGTCATTCAAAGGTTGGCCTACTTATAATAATAATACTAATACTTTTATTAAATACTCCCAAAGGGCTTTTCAGTAGTTAATTACAAATAAATCAATAAATGTTAAAATATATAACTATATATCTAATAAATTATTCAAGAAGAAAACGTTTAAAATCTGTCTTAAAACGTTTTACTTGCTCTTTGTTCTTAATATTATCCGGCAATTGATTCCACAAGGCAACCGCTTTGTATAAAACAACTTCGCTGTCCGGCAGCTGACCTACACAAAGGGATCTCCAACCTATTATTTCTACTTGTTGGACTGTTTCGCCACAATCGGCCAATACGCTACTACGCTGCTTGAAAATTTCGATGGATTCTCGAGTCCTTCTCGAAAAATAGTTGTGGACGTTAGAGATCAGACCGGTCTTGTTCCATATAATCGTTTCCACGTGTACTTGGCGAAAGATGACTTCTCTGTTTGTCCCTTGGAACAGCGTGCTAAATAACTTTGTAATTGTTGTTTTCATCAGTTCACGTTTAGTGCACGCTCTCACGAAGTCCTGAGTTTACGGGACGAAAGCTCAGCGAATTGTATCGTTAAATAAACATGGTGTGTATAACCGCAAACGTTTTAATTTATTTCATTAATACATCGCCATGCCAAGCTTCGAAACTTTGATGAATATGTGCCAATCAGGTACATCATGGGCGTTTCAGTTTAGACAGGAGCTTGAAGTGTTGAAGCAGTTAAACAGCTTGCTTGTTAAACAGCACACAATACATATAGGTTTAATACATAATTCACTTCTAATGTTTATTCTTCGTAAATCACATGAAAAACGTCCGGCGGGGCAATAGGAATTAACGCCGCTTTGTCAGTTTATGCAGATCTGTGCCACACCTGTAGCTGCATATATAAAGAAGTTCATGAGGTCATTTGACATCAGGTTACAGACGAAGCAGCTCTGGGTAACAATGGCCCGTATAGGTGGCGCGTGAGTTAGTGCAGTTGTTGGTTAAAAAAGGTTAGTGTGACGAGGAGAGAGTAGTATAACGACTTCCATGGCGCGCATGTTCTATATACGAATAGCACAATGTGTGGACTTTCGTGAAAACTGAATCGACGGTTTGTGGCGCATAGGATAATACATTGTCATAGTGATAATATATATATATATATATATATTATATATATATATATAATATATATATATATATATATATATATATATATATATATATATATATATATATATATATATATATATATAACATATATATATATATATATATATATATATATATATATATACATATATATATATATATATATATATATATATATATATATATATATAGGTAGCTATGAATAATTACGCAGCTATAAATAGAAAATGACAACTATATATTAATACATGCATAAATTAATAGTGATAAGTGTTTCAGTTGTAAAACTAAAGAAAAATAATATAGTTAAATTTATATTGTGGCAACAGTAGAGAACGCTATAAAATAGTATATTAACAACTCATTTCAAGTTGTTATCGCACAAATATATATATATATATGGAATTATCTAAGGTATATACACTGTACAACATGTCATTACACCGTGTTTCATGCCTTGGGCAATTTTCAGATGACTAATCTGCAAATATATAATTCCAAATATATATTATTTAGCTCTACAACAAGTTTGTAATCTTCTGGAAAATACCCAAGTTATTATATATATATATATGTATAATTACCGAGTCAGACTCATTCAGATTGTTCCAAGCTACACTGATGAGCTGTTGTACAGCGAAACACGTGTCTGTAGATTATATATATATATATATATGCAGAATAAAAAGGATAAAATGTTAAAACTGTAACTCAAGTTTCACGCTCAGAGGCGATCTTCAGACTAATTACATAAGAGAATCGTAGCGCTTAAGAAGGAAAATATTTACATAAAAATGCTAAGTAGGTAAAATTCGTATATTATTCACATAAAATTTGTTTTGATGACGGGATTTTGAGATAAGTTCGGATTTTTTGTTTAACAATAGTCTTTTGTCTGCGTTTAGAATGCACATCTTTTCAGCTAAGCATAAATTTCAGCTAAGCATAAAAAACTTGCTCTCCTTATAATAGACCACTGGATGGTGTAACTGGTGTTCGACTCTTTCAATCTCCAAATGTACTTCGACAAAGCGGTCTTCGTTGAATGTTTCTTGAGTATGAACGAGCATTGATGGTTGTTGAATCTTGTTTTAAATTCGTGCTCCGTCATTCCGATGTATTCTTTGTCTTCGTGATCTGCGGCGGTAACCACTGCTTTGTGAACTAATTTACTAGTTCGACAAGCGCGATCAAGCGGGCAATCTTCTTTCTTCCTGCAGTTGCATTTATTTTCGGTTGTAGTGGTGGTAGGTTTTTGGATTTTACTATTATGTCGCCTGATGACATTCGTCATGTTTCCCATCAGTGCAACTGTAGCTAACTTTCGTGTTGCTGCGGTTGAAGATCTTGTAGTGGAGTTTGTTTTCCTTGGGGAAATGTTTGTCAATCAACTGAAGGAAGGTTTTCCTTTTACTGAAGGGTGGATTGAACTAGAGAGATTCGACAAAGCTGCCCCCGTATACAATTGTTTAACTGTTTAACTCAGTAGTCTGGTCCCCGAGAAATTAAGATGTCAATTGGTGTCAAAATTAATTAATTAATTAATAATAAATTATAATTATAATTATAATTATAATTAATATTATTTTAATTTTATATTATTTATATTTATTTATTATTTTTTTTATTATTATTTTTGCCGCTAGCGTCGCGTGATATTTGGCATTGCACTCGATCCTGCGATGCTAGTGCAGTGTTCTAACCACTAAGCTTAGTCACGAGTTCTGTATATATAGTGGTGGTAATGCCGGGACAAGATTTTGGGTATATTACAAGTAATATTTGGCATTTCACTCGATTAAACCACATGTTCTAAGGATTTATGGTGAAGGAAAATTTCGAGTGTTGGAATATATACATTTTAAGACCAAACCGGGACCAGTTGCGAAAAATGCAACTTCAAGGCCTTCCGGCTGGAATTGAACCAGCGCTGCGATGCTAGTGCACTGTTTATACCTTAAACGTTGTCCGTGAGCTCCTTAGAGTCTTGTGATATTACATGATGTGTCAGTCAAATCTTCAAAGCATTCTAAAAGTAACGCAATACTGTAGTTAGTGTGTGTATTTACGTGAGAGGAGACGACCGGACGGAAGGACGAAGGAAAAGTTATATGGTAAATTACCGGGACCAGTTGCGAATAATGTAACTTCAACAGTGGCGGATCTAGGATTGTGAAAGGGGGGTGCACCAGTAGCGTAGTGGTGGAGCGCTGAAGATGCGGGAGCGCTGAAGATGCGCTAGGGGTCCGGGTGCATGCTGTCCTGGATTCTTAGGATCTCTGTAAAACCCTTTCCTGTATTTTGAGGAGATTTGACAACCATAAATCACACGATTCGGCTCCACCGCGGTCCCTGGTATATATCCTTATATAAGGCTAACCCTTATCGATTCATGTTCTACGCATTTTTTGCCGATAAAAAGCGAAAAAAATTTGATTGCCAAATTTCATGACAGAACTCTGAAGTTAAAGGGATACTCCAGCCAAGGGATACTCCTGACTTTAGTTTAATTCCAAAGTTTCAGCTTTCATATCAATTTAGTTAAGAAGATGTGGCTAGTTGAAGTTGTCCAATTTCGACGCCATGTTTGTTTCTCAAATATGACATCACCGAGTGATTCTATCTCGTATTATGCCTAAGAAGCTCCTCTACTTTCCTGCATGAGGAACTAAATAGTTTATTTCGACTAATGTTCGTCCAAAGAGCATTCACAACAGCTATCACTATGTGATCGACATCAAAACAACTCCACATGCCGATAAAGAATCACGCAATGACGTCATATTTTCAATACCAATATCGCGTCAAAATCCTCAAATTTTCAACTTCAACTAGCCATATGTAAATTAACAAAATTGATAGGAATGCTGAAACTTTGGAAATAAACTAAAGACAAATAATTTGAATATAAAAATCAAAGCCCAGCAACTAACTTTAAGGCACAGCATTTCAGTCGAACATTTTATTATAGCTAATGCTTCGTTGTATATCACAACATCATCAGAGCAGATTATAACAAAATAACGTGGTAAGTTCCTTATATATATATGATTTGTTAATCTGCTGTGACGATGTTGTGAAACAGCGAAAAGGTCAAAGCCAAGTTAACGAAAAGCGAGTGTTTAATACCGTAATGTATATAGAGTGCGTATGATTGGCTCACAGGTGTCTAGGGCTTTCATGGACGATTACAATACGTTAAGTTGTTTGAAAGGAATGTTAATTATATATATATACCGGTTCTGTACAGGGTGTATAAACAACACAGTTCCGCAACCTCGGAATTTCCCAAGAAATCCACTTTGTTTTTATTAGCACAAAAGATTTTAGGCCTCTGGGAATTTAACTGTTGTTGATACTTGTAAACTAAACAACTTACCATTAAATAAATGCATAAATTACGATTCAATTCTGCTTTACGTGCTCGAGTTTGTAGTAATTAGACAGTTATGCCCCTGGAATACGATTATAAGCTATTTTAAATTCCCAGGGGCGAAAATCTTTTGTGTTTAAGAACACAGTGGATTTCTTGGGAAATTCTGAGGTTGCGCTTTTTTTGATACACCCTGTATAGCGATGCGTACATGCAGGTTACGTCAATAATAATGAATAATCTCAAGGGAGTCAATTTCGATTTGTTTTTTCAACTTTAGGCGTATCAATATGCTTAAATAAATAATTAATTAGAGTAATTCCCAACGTACTTTTCGCGCTTGGCTTTGACCTTTTAGCTTTGCCGGAGGACAACCTTAATTGATTTAAACGAAACGTTAGCTATATAGTCAAAATATAAAGTAAAATCTTTCATATGAACTACATTTGTATTTTGGCTGGTGTATTGCTTTAAACGTATTTCACTCAGCGCGTGTTATCATATGCAATAATGATTGAATCACAATGTAGCGCGACGATTTCGATGAATAAAATTATTATCAGAAATGAGAGGGAAAGGGGGGTGGCCGGGCACCCAATGCACCCCCATAGACCTTCCAAATGGGAAGTGAGCCCGCGACTCTGGATCTCTAGACCAGCGGTCTAACCGACTGAGCTTCAGAAGCACTGATCTCGAAAGAAGACTGGATCGAGCAACTATTGTTCAGGCAGGTACTTCATGTATGCCTAAAGCTGGTTACTTCATGTAAGCCTGTCCCCAACACAACTATAATCCTAACCAAAATGTTGTGTCGGGACACAATAATCGGCATACATGAAGTAGTCCCCGAAAATGAAGCCGGAAGTCCGCCATTACTAAGGGACCAACTGAGGATCCTATGAGGTTTTTTGTTATACTATGTGCTCTTACCATCGACAAAACAAAATAATTTTACTATAAAGAGGACCAGAAGACATTTTTCAAATTACTGGGTAAAACGATTCATGGCCTACCTACAGATTTACTGCGACTTTGGTCCCTTAGTAATGGCCGCCGTTGGGCTCTAATTATCCAGTGAGAGAAACCTAATATGAGACGTCAAATTAGGTTCAAGATTTTAAGCATTTAATGTTAACAAGGAAACTGTATATTGGCCAGGCACTAAACCTATTTCGCACAGTTTGATTTGCTTCCAAACTCGGAGCTTCCGATGATCTCTCGTCGATTTGCATTATGCAAATATGCAAGCTTCAAAATCAGCTCATCAGATAAAATAGAAAGCTCAATCCAGTCCTATTTTGGAGATCAATGCATGCAACATATAATAATGCCGTGCAACTCAAGGTCATGTTCTCTTTCTAGATGATTTTTTTGGAAAACATTGGAAATTGCCTGGTTCTTTTCTTTGTCTTATCGACAATTCTCGTGCAAGATGGGGACGGTACGACCACGATGTCAACAGCTGATTGCAGATTGGCGTGCGGATCAAGTTTTGGGATGTGTATGAGTGCTGCAGACACCGTAAAGAAAGCTAATGATTGTCTTTATATCAAGCAAACTTGCTTAGGTGCGTGTCCTACAGTTCAACCTTCAAGTAAAAAGAGAAGACGAGCGCTACAGAAAATAAGCTCAACCGAAGAAATCATAGAAAACATTCTAAACGATCTGAACCAGTAGAGCCGGACGTGAACAGAGTGACTAAATATCCATCCAATGACAACTTTTACGAAAAAACAACAGAACAGTTTTAGCTAGACACCGTGTGTGCGTGAATTAGGGAAGAGGGTTTTATTCGAACTAGGCCATCGTAAAATGGACGGCGAATTATGCGTAAGGACAAAAGATGTAGTGAATTAATTAAGACAGCAATTATTAAAAGTTCTACGAAATAACTACAGCGTATACCTCCTCTTGCTTTGCGATTTGATAACCCAGTATCCACCTACACACGTAAAAATCTCACAGCTTGTAACAAAAGGCTGTTGGTTCAACTACTTCAACATGCCTGTAAGTGTAACAGCATTGTCAACATGATAGATCAGGACTGTTAAAATAACAGCACTGTTCAAGCATGTTTCAACATGTTGTGACAGGCTTGTTGAAGCAAAAAACAGCTTGATAAAACAACCAAGTTCATGGCTGTTGTAACAACGCTGTTCAATCTTGTTATTTCATCATGCTCTGACAACATGTTGTATCATGTATGAACAATGTTGTTCAACACTGTTCAAGCCTGTTCGATAATAATAACAAGTTTTTGCACTGTGATAACAAGTTTTTGCACTGTGACAACAAGTTTTTGCACTGTAATAACAGATTTTGCACTGTGATAACAAGTTTTTGCACTGTATAACAGATTTTTGCACTGTGATAACAAGTTTTTGCACTGTAATAACAGATCTTTGCACTGTGATAACAAGTTTTTGCACTATGATAACAAGTTTTTGCACTGATAACAAGTTTTTGCACTATGATAACAAGTTTTTGTACTATGATAACAAGTTTTTGCACTATGATAACAAGTTTTTGCACTGTAATAACAGATTTTTGCACTATGATAACAAGTTTTTGCACTGTGATAACAAGTTTTTGCACTGATAACAAGTTTTTGCACTGTAATAACAAGTTTTTGCACTGTAATAACAGATTTTTGCACTGTGATAACAAGTTTTTGCACTGCGATAACAAGTTTTTGCACTGCGATAACAAGTTTTTGCACTGTAATAACAGATTTTTGCACTGTGACAACAAGTTTTTGCACTGTAATAACATATTTTTGCACTGTGATAACAAGTTTTTGCACTATGATAACATATTTTTGCACTGTGATAACAAGTTTTTGCACTGTAATAACAAGTTTTGCACTGTGATAACAGATTTTTGCACTGTGATAACAAGTTTTTGCACTATGATAACAAGTTTTTGCACTATGATAACATATTTTTGCACTGTGATAACAAGTTTTTGCACTGTAATAACAGATTTCTGCACTATGATAACAAGTTTTTGCACTATGATAACAAGTTTTTGCACTGTGATAACAAGTTTTTGCACTGTGATAACAAGTTTTTGCACTATGATAACAAGTTTTTGCACTGTAATAACAAGTTTTTGCACTGTAATAACAGATTTTTGCACTGTGATAACAAGTTTTTGCACTGCGATAACAAGTTTTTGCACTGTAATAACAGATTTTTGCAATGTGACAACAAGTTTTTGCACTGTAATAACAGATTTTTGCACTGTGATAACAAGTTTTTGCACTATGATAACATATTTTTGCACTGTGATAACAAGTTTTTGCACTATGATAACATATTTTTGCACTGTGATAACAAGTTTTTGCACTGTGATAACAAGTTTTTGCACTGTGATAACAAGTTTTTGCACTGTAATAACAAGTTTTGCACTGTGATAACAGATTTTTGCACTGTGATAACAAGTTTTTGCACTATGATAACATATTTTTGCACTGTGATAACAAGTTTTTGCACTGTAATAACTGATTTTTGCACTGTGATAACAAGTTTTTGCACTATGATAACATATTTTTGCACTGTGATAACAAGCTTTTGCACTGTGATAACAAGTATTTGCACTGTGATAACAGATTTTTGCACTGTGATAGCAGATTTTTGCACTGTGATAACAGATTTGTGCACTGTGATAACAGATTTTTGCACTGTGGTTACATATTTTGCACTATTGTTTGGAATTATCTGCACAGATTACCTGTATATTATTAATATCATTAACGCGCTCCGCTATTGAAAATTTCGTGTGAATATTAACATAAATATATAGTATAACACCAAGAGGGAACATTTTTAATTGTTCTGCAACGAAACAAGATGTTTTTAAGGCGTCAATGAATACAAAGCGTACGAGTCACATTCGCAAGTAAGTATACTTGTACTTGTACTCAGTTACTTAATTTACTTAGTTTTCTTATAAAAATACGAAGTATTCTCCATGATAAAGTATTCTAACAATTTGCTTGTGGTTCCCAAAAAATTAATTACTTTTAAACAAAAGACGTGTAAGTATGTTTAAAAATGTTAATAGTTTTACGGTATCTACTCTTGTATCCGAGAAATAACGTTTTGACGTCATTGAGTGCTTGTCTTTTGTTCCTTAGGCCCGTTTCAAACGTCGAACTTTTCATATGCCCAACCTAATGCAAATGAGCTTGAACAAAAGGATTTTGTCCATTTACTTTGTCCAATCCTGATCGAGTTTCATTCCGGATTGAACTCATACCAGTTCTGTTAAAATACCTTTAGGTGTTTACATGAATCCGGAGTAGTATAGAACATGTTGGTACCAGGCCACCTTAATTAAAAACGACTCGTTTTTAAAGAATCGTCATATTTTCCAAAATTGGATTCATTTCTGAGGGTACCAGGCCACCTTAATGAAAAATGGATTTATTTTCGAATCTATACGTTTTTCCAAATTATACAACATGGGGGTACCAGGCCACTTTTCCAAAATTGGATTTATTCTAAAGTCTATATATTTTCTCGTGTGTGAGTACATGGTAGAATTATTACATAGTGGTGTTGATACGTGGTTAGAAGGTTACGTGCTATAACTTGGTTATGTTTGGTGAGGATTGTTACAGTTCAGTCAGATGGGTCTTGATGTTGGTTCAAAATCTGGGGTCCCATTTTGGGACCTCAGTTTTCAAGTGTTAGAATAGACAAGTTTGACAAATAAATGAGAGTGGTCTATATAGACGTACACATTGACGATATATAAGGTCAAACGAGAGGTGTTTGAAGGGGGGCGCGAATCACGCCCCCCTTTAAACATGCAACCAAACATGATATTCATATCGAAGCCAGGAGTTTACTCTCTAGTCTTCTTGTCGAAATTAGTGTCAGCCGATAAGTTCTAAGAGTAGGTATTCACAGAAGTCCTACCATCTGTTGGAAAGACAGGTCAGTTACACACAATATAACCATTTGTCGAGTGAGTACTGCAATAGAAGATTCAAGAGTGGAACCACGCTATCTAATCATCATGCGGATCATCTTGTAGATCATCTTACAGATTATCTTAAATCGTCTCGTAGATAGAGTACTACGCGTAGTATCTTGTTTGTAAATCATCTTATAGATCATCTCGTAGATCATCTTACAGTTATCTCAAATCGTCTCACAGATAGAGTACTACGCGTAGTATCTTGTTTGTAAATCATCTTATATATTATCTTGCATACCATCTCACAGTTATCTTAAATCATCTCACAGATAGAGTACTACACGCAGTATCTTGTTTGTAAATCATCTTATAGATTATCTTGCAGACCATCTCACAGTTATCTTAAATCGTCTCATAGATAGAGTACTACGTGTAGTATCTTGTTTGTAAATCATCTTATAGATTATCTTGCAGATCATCTCACAGTTATCTTGCAGATCATCTCACAGTTATCTTAAATTGTCTCATAGATAGAGTACTACGTGTAGTATCTTTGATGATTAGATAGCGTGGCTCCACTCTTGAATCTTCTATTGCAGTACTCACTCGACAAATGGTTATATTGTGTGTAACTGACCTGTCTTTCCAACAGATGGTAGGACTTCTGTGAATACCTACTCTTAGAACTTATCGGCTGACACTAATTTCGACAAGAAGACTAGAGAGTAAACTCCTGGCTCCGATATGAATATCATGTTTGGTTGCATGTTTAAAGGGGGGCGTGATTCGCGCCCCCCTTCAAACACCTCTCGTTTGACCTTATATATCGTCAATGTGTACGTCTATATAGACCACTCTCATTTATTTGTCAAACTTGTCTATTCTAACACTTGAAAACTGAGGTCCCAAAATGGGACCCCAGATTTTGAACCAACATCAAGACCCATCTGACTGAACTGTAACAATCCTCACCAAACATAACCAAGTTATAGCACGTAACCATCTAACCACGTATCAACACCACTATGTAATAATTCTACCATGTACTCACACACGAGAAAATATATAGACTTTAGAATAAATCCAATTTTGGAAAAGTGGCCTGGTACCCCCATGTTGTATAATTTGGAAAAACGTATAGATTCGAAAATAAATCCATTTTTCATTAAGGTGGCCTGGTACCCTCAGAAATGAATCCAATTTTGGAAAATATGACGATTCTTTAAAAACGAGTCGTTTTTAATTAAGGTGGCCTGGTACCCCCATGTTCTATACTACTATCCGGAATGAATGCAGCTCAATCCGGATTGAGTTCATTCCGGTTCTCATTCCAGATTGAGTTTCATTCCGGATTGAGTTTCATTGAAAGTTCATTCCGGTGTCATGTAAAGGCGGTGCGAGATTTCATTCCAGAATGAAAAATACGACCTAGAAGATTGAAACGAACAACACATGCGCGCTTTTAACCAACCTCGTTCCCAGGGCATTTTGCCTCCACGGTGGACGGTCGGCGAAAATGGCCCTGGGATCGGCTGGACCACTCTATAATGCAATTGGCTTGTCATAAAACTCAATTAATTCAGCCGAGTATAATTTATTCATCTAAATCTGAATGCTGTCTTCAAATTTTACAGCAAATTAGAAGTGATAGCTTTCGCTAAATTGGATATATGCTTCTTCATACCTTTTGTAAGAGATAACCATGGATGTATGGTGGATTATTAAGCTTGTTAGCTGCTTTTATGCCGACGAACGCTGAAATGAACAACCCTGAAGAGCATTGAACATTTCTCAATTATCAGGTCAATAAAGTAGACAAAGGAAATGGAACAAAGACCACAAAAATTATCATATCTAAACACCCAGAAATTCTGGGTGTTATGTGACCAGCCGATCCCAGGGCCATTTTCGCCGACCTTCCACCGTGGAGGCAAAATGCCCTGGGAACGAGAGACAGGAATTGCGCCGATGTCATTTTTTTCAATATAAATAGCTCTTTGTCGACGACGTTATAAATAAAGGTGAATTAAATGCTTGTTTGATCGAAAATCGCGCGAAATCTGAAATATCAAGATGGCGATCAATAACATTATAGCGGGTATGTTTCTTTCAACGATTTCTACGCTTGTACACTTCAACATGTGCCCTAAATTAATAATTTGGCGAAGAATAAACATAAAGAAAAGGGGAAAAGTATTACTAGCAACGATAATCGATGCTGTCGCAAGTATGGAATTCCTATGTAAACGCGGTTTGAATTCACGTTCAATCCGGAATGAAACTCAATCCGGATTCATGTAAACAACCTCTTAGATTCGACCCATGAAATGTTCGACGTTTGAAACGGGCTTTTCACTCAATGACGTGAAAATTGAAAAGAAAGCCCCGCTGGACATCGAGTCTGAGCAAAATCTAAAATGGCGGCGCCCAGAAGCATAAAATACGAGAATGAAAACGTTATTTCTCGAGTACAAGAGCAGATACCGTAAAACTATTAACATTTCTAAACATTATACTTAAAGCAGTCTTTGAAATTCGCGGCGGCATTCGGCAATTGCCGACGTGATTGCCGACGTGAATAACGAAAATAGCGTATCACGTCGGCACTTTTTTGCCGTCGTGAATTTGTTAACAACAAGCAGTTTTATCTGATTATTCTTCACGTAACTTTGTTCTGTTCTTTCAATTCCTCGTACAATTATCTTGGACAAAATAATAATAAATAAGATTCAATGATCTTCTTCGTAAATATTTGTTTTTTTCGCTCAGTTTCTTTCGGATTGTTGTGACATTTTCCTTCGTAAGTTGAAGACACTCATCTTTTATATCACTATCAGCGCTATAAATAGATTTTGAAACGTGCCATGATGCACGTACGTACATTGATAAACATTCGAATACGTTCATTGTTTTGCCGCTGTGAATTCGAGTAGGGACTTTAAGATCTACGACGGCAACCTAGGACGGGGACGTCGTTCAAACAAAAGAATATTCATGCGAAACAAAAAGAATGAATAATTTTTATTCCCAAGAGTAATTTCAACGCCATTCTAGTTCTGTTTACAACGCCATACTGAGAGCATTTTCACGTCTTTACTCGACGGTAACTCGCGGAGAGATGTGGCTTAAGACTGACTTAAACACAGACACTATAATCGTTTTAGAAATATTGAAGCGTTTTGGAGATCATAAAACAGGCTTGGAGTCAAATACACCAGTCAATCGACCGTGGTTTCATTCAAATGCTAAAATTTGTATTGCTTTCACTGCCGTCGCACTGTTAAAGTTAACCAGCTGTTGTGGTCTAGTGGTTACCACACATGTCTATGAGCTGGGAGACACAGGTTCAAATCCTGGGTCGGACCTGCACTCAAGGTCTTAAAATAATTGAGGAGAAAGTGCTGCCTTTGCAATAATATCAGCAAATGGTAAGACTTTCAGGTCTTCTCGGATAACGACCTAAAATCGTAGGCCCTCGGAATCCCTATAATTGGGCTTTTAGCCTGTTGGGTTATTCCGTTCACCTAAGAGTGATAAAATCTAATAAACTAAACCTCGTCGGCGAAAATGGCCCTGGGATCGGCTGGTCACATGACACCCAGAATTTCTGGGTGTTTAGATATGATAATTTTTGTGGTCTTTGTTCCATTGCCTTTGTCTACTTTGTTGACCTGAATAATTGAGAAATATTCAATGCTTTTCAGAGTTGTTCATGTCAGCATTCGTAGGCATAAAAGCAGCTAAGAAGCTTAATAATCCACCATCCATGGTTATCTCTTACAAAAGGTATGAAGAAGCATATATCCAATTTAGCGAAAACTATCACTTCTAATTTGCTGTAAAATTTGAAGACAGCATTCAGATTTAGATGAATAAATTATACTCGGCTGAATTAATTGAGTTTTATGACAAGCCAATCGCATTATAGAGTGGTCCAGCCGATCCCAGGGCCATTTTCGCCGACCTTCCGCAGTGGAGGCAAAATGCCCTGGGAACGAGGTTGTGCTATAAAGTGCCTTTATTTAAAAGTAATTTATTTTTTAACTACAGTTCCCTTTAAGAAAAAACTAAAACATTTTGATAATATAATATAAAGATCAAGAGCGCTTTACAATATAAAAAAAAGATTCATATTAATTTATCCTAATCTATGCTAAAAACTATAATATAAAACAGAGATAATAATTATAATAAATTTTTAAAAAATATAAGTTAGTAATAAGCGTTCTTAAAGTATCTCACGTTTGGGGATTTTACATATTCGTAATATTTGGGTCTTCCTGAGCAAAATCATAATATATCTTGTCAGCCGAAAATTTCATCTTCATGGACTTTTTTGCGGTTAAAGTTATCGGATGTGATGTCACAGGAGGCATTTTTGTGGCAAGTAACAAAAGAAAACTGGTTTGGAATATGCCTCTTGTGACATCACATCTGGTAACTTTGACAGCGAAAAACTCCATGAAGATGAAATTCGGCTGACAATGCAATGAATTCCACAATCTCCAGTAGCAATTTTCTAGAAGCGACACAGCACATGACTACAATATTAATAATAATAATAATAATAATAATGATAATAATAATAATAATAATAATAATAATAATAAAAGACGTATTAGGAGCATTATACAATAGTCTCAATGCTCTTACAACAATATATTCTTAATAAGGCTACTACATATATTACCACTATGAACAAAAAACTATTAATTTAAAAAAAGAAAAGTCTTAAGTGCTGACTTAAAACTACTTAACATATCAAAGCTTCTAATTTCCTGTGGTAATGAATTCCACAGTTTTGGTGCGGCAACTGAGAATGTTCTGTCTCCATGAGTCACCGACTCACCGTTTTGGATTTTGGCTCAAGTATAGCAGGTTTCGGTTAGATGATCTCAAAGCACGAGTAGGTTTATATTTAGTTAGTAAATCAGCAATATAAACAGGTTGAAAGTAATTATTAGTATCTTAAAAACAATCCTTGATCTCACTGGCAACCAGTGAAGATTACGAAGCACAGGGGAGATATGTTCTGATTTTTTAACCCTTGCAACAAGTCTAGCAGCTGTATTTTGAATTCGCTGTAACTTGCTCAATTCAGCTTCTGGTAAGCCATATAGGATGCTATTACAGCTGTCGATGTTATGAATGCATGCACCAACTTCTCACAGTCCTTTTTACTCAAATATTGGGGGTAATCATGTTAATTTAAGTATTCCCAAACCCAATACAAATTTTCTTAAAAATAGTCTGGCCTACAATGGAGCAGTTGCCTGGAATTCTATACCTATACCTAAGACTATCAAAAAACATTGACATTTTTAACTATATTTTATTATAGTACTTTGCTGTTCATTGTTATGATATTAAATGTAAATAATAGTACTTAAAATTCTTGCCTAATTACTATATGTATGTAATCTTAACTTGTATGTATACACGGCTCTCTGGAAAAGCATATTTTATGAAGAGACCCCGTGTTTAAATAAAGTTAAATCTTGTCGTTCGAAAATTTCATCTTCCTGCCTTTTCCCTGCTAAAATTGATTTACTATTCACAGGAAATGACGTCAAAACGGGAACACGCGAAGACATTTCACACTAATTCAACAGTGAAACACAAAGAAACTTTAAACAGACCAATTTAGACAAAATTGTAAATAAAATCTTGGGTGCCCACCAGGTGTCCGGGCAATTGATCAACCCTAGCAACGCTATTGGTCGCACCTATTTAAACTTGTCGAACTTGACTTAGAAGCCACTCAACTGCTGTACTTTCGGCTGATTGCTTACATTTACTTCCGTTGGCCGATCGTAGAGAAATTAGTGACATTATCTTTTTCTTTAAGTGTTTCAGGAGTCTGTGCAGGGTTGATATTTCTCAATATGTTTCTTTTCGCTCATGTACTAAGCCTCTTAGAAATACTGACCAATGACCATCTTACTCTGAAGATTCCTTTCTGTAGGACTGAGACCTTTAAAAACTCTTACTTTATACGTGTCTGTCGTTTATGGAATTCTTTACCGTTATGTATCAGAGAATACCAGCTTTTATCTACTTTTCGTAAGAAACTAATTGGCTACTATTATGTTAAATTTTCAAATGATTCAAACGCTTTATAATAATTGTTATTCATTCTTCATTTTGTATATAATGTTAGTTAATTCTACTGGCGGTTTATGCTATGGAATCTTGAATTCTCTTTTAAACTGTCCACAAGTTTTCATTATATAATGTACTCAATATATATGTAAATTTGAAATTTGATTAAATAAAATAAATAAAATTTAACAATGCTATTTCTATGGAAGATCAAGTTAATTCGACATGCAAAAGTTCATTTTTCCAAATCCGTAATATTGCTCGTATCAGGAAATACATTTCATCTGATACATAAGACCTTACTCATTGGTTACCTCGAAACTGGATAATTGCAATTCACTACTGTATAGTCTCCCAAACAATGCTATTGAAAGACTTCAGTATGTACAGAACTCTGCAGCACGTCTGCTCACCTACTTTAAAAAGCATGAACACATTATGCCTATTCTTAAAGAACTTCATTGGTTAGCAGTCCGTTTTAGAATTCCATTCAACATTTTAGTATTGACATTTAAAGTGCACCTAACCCCAAAAATGATAATGCTATGTTTGAAAGGGCACTTAAAATGATGAAGAATGGCACTAACAGTTCTTCGATATCTATTTTCGTTCTTGAGGTATTCAGTTATATGTGATATGTTAATGAACATGATGACGTCATAGCAGGCAAACAACGTTGTTGCAATTCTAAAATTTGTGTATATCTTCAAAGTTATCCAACAAAATTACTTGAAACTTTGCACGTGGATGCATACCACCACACTAAAGAACATGGTTCAAGTTATGTTGTCACCATAGTAACAGATTAGCCTCCAGACCTCCTAGTCTCCAAAACAAAATAATTTGTTTTCTCTCAAATGCAGAACATGTTGAGATGTAATAGATCAAACACGAGTTTGAGTGTTTCATCAGGGGTTCCAAACACGAGAAAACAAATGAAAACCGAGGGCGTAGCCCGAGGTTTTTATTGTTTTCGAGTGTTTGGAGTCCTCTGATGAAACACGACAAACGAGTGTTTGATCTAGCTTCTCAAACGAGTATTCCTTTAGCGATTTGCTCCCATAGCGATTTTATTTTAATATGTAGATTAAGAAATGTGATCCAGTTCACTAGGAAGTTTCCTACAGGTTTTCATTGGGTATCAAAACTCATGCATGTGATGCGGTATACGTTCATGGATTGGCTATGATAATTCGTGAATTATTAATGAGTTTGAGAATGGCAGTTCTCAACAACTTTTGCAATAACTTTTCTAATGCAATACCCAAGTTTGAAATAGAAAACATTGCTTGCGACGACAGAAAATGAAGATTTCTGTATGGGAACAGAGAGGTTTGGAAGCTAATCTGTTACTATGGTGACAACATAACTTGAACCATGTTCTTTAGTGTGGTGGTATGTATCCACGTGCAAAGTTTGAAGTAATTTTGTTGGATAACTTTGAAGATATACACAAATGTTAGAATTTCAACAACGTTGTTTGCCTGCTATGACGTCATCCTGTGCCTCATTAACATATCACATATAACTGAATACCTCAAGAACGAAAATAGATATCGAAGAACTGTTAGTGCCATATTCTTCATCATTTAAGTGGTTAGGGGCACTTTTGGGCTTTATCTAGAAGTGCATTCGAAATAAGCAAGAATAGCGGTCTTACTTTGTCAATGTCTTATCTTGTTCCAGAGATATTTCAGTTTTTAAAAGCTGTGAATGAGATACCTGATGACGTCATCTACTCCATTCAAATTCTAAAAATGAGGAATATCTTTGGAGATAGTGGCTAGATTGTGCTGAAACGTTCCAGATGTATGCTACTAAAAATGGTACACTGCACTGTGTATAGTTAATGCTTTATACATTTTTCATTTTAGAGATTTCCTTTAGTTTAAATTTTGGAGTAGATGACGTATATATTATTAATAATATTAATATTATTATAAATTATTATAATTATTATTATTATTAATATTATATTATATATATATATATATATATTATATTATATATATTATTATTATATTATTTATATTATTATTATCATTATTATTATTATTAATTAATTTATATTATTATTAATTAATATTTATTAATATTTTTAATTATTATTATTATTATTATTATTAATTTTCGATTTGGCCAACCTGTCAATCCAAACTACCAAAAAATATTTTCAACTTCACCGTTACATAAACAATTCGCTACCAACCCGTAAAAATCTTCAAAAATGGGGACTCTCGTCGTCTTCTGAATGCTCATTCTGCCTTAAACCTGAATCTTTGTTACACGTTGTTGCTGGCTGCAGTTCCTATCTCGATCGTTTTACTTGGAGACACGACTCAATCCTAAATTTTATTGCTAATAACCTCCCATCAGAATATATTCAAACCATTTATGCTGACTTGCCATCATTCTCTAATCCCTCTATTATTACTGGTGATGACTATCGTCCTGATCTAATAATTTTGACCAAAGACAATTTTCTGTATGTACTCGAACTAACCATCGGATATGAGACTAACCTAAGAAAAAATATACAGCGCAAACACTCAAAATATAAAGAGATGATCACAGAACAAAAGAAAAAATTCCAGTCGGTAAAGTTCGTAAATCTCTCAATCAGTGCACTCGGTGTTTTTGAAAAAGAATCTTCGGTTTTTATAGAAATGTTGGAACGTTTGAACTCAGACAAGGCTCATGTTAAATATATCATTAGGAAAATCATTAATATTGCAATAAGGACGACATACTACGTTTTCTGTTCTAGAAACAAGGATTGGACGAATCCAGATTTAATGAACTTCTAGTATCTTACTTTTTAAATCATATATGTAAGTATATCAAGTAGCCAATTGTAAATTACCTTTAACAGTGAGATTTGCAGTTGTAAGTATATAAAAAAAATTCAATAAAGTTTTCATTATTATTATTATTATTATTATTATTATTATTATTATTATTATTATTATTTTCAACTTAACCGGACCAAGTGGTTCCCGGCCAAAACGTACTACAGTTAATCACCATGTGTTCACTGTAATTTACTGATATATACAAAAGTTCACGACAATAGTCCACTCATTATTTTTCGCACTGTTGATTCTCCTACAAACTGTTGTAGAAACAAAGAATGGACCAATCCTGAACCACTAAATGTTTAAGTATAAATTTGTTTCTGTTGTTTTAGAAATAGTAATACTGTATATAATCATGTGATTCAAGTTAGCCAATTGTAAATTACCTCAAGATTGTAAATTTATAAAAAAAAATAATTTATATTAATAAAGTTTCCATTACACAAAAAATATTGTATTAGGAGAATTATATGTCTATCGCCATTAGAACAACATACTATATATTTTGTTGTAGAAATAATGACTGGACAAATCCGGAATTACTGAACATTTAAAGATACATTTTAAATTAACTTTTTTTTCCTCTATATAGTTTGTAAATAATAAATAGGTTCAAGTAGTCAATTATAAATTACCTAAATTAGCGAGATTTATAATTGTATATATATATAAAGAATTTCAATAATGGTATTATTATTATTATTATGTATTTAAACTTAGCAGTAGGCTTTGGCCATATGCTGAGGCTCATAGTTACATAATATATTATTATTATTATTATTATTATTATTATTATTATTATTATTATTATAAAAAATCTCAAATTTCTCTGAAATTGATCTGAAATTGATCTGAAAGATCTCAAATTTGACGAACGTTGCCGAAAGTACTTCATGAAAAGAATAATTAACATTTGTATAAGAACCTCATACTATATTTTCTGTAAACGTAACAAAACCTGGGACAACCCAACACTAATGCAAAACTAATATTATATATCATATATATCGTTAATTCAAGTAGACATTGGTGAACTACCTGTAAAAGAGAGGTTTATCATTGTAGTATATATCAATTATGAATAAATAAAGTTTACATTATTATTATTATTATTATTATTATTTTCAGTTTAACACATCACAATGATAATACTAAATACTAAATAAAAGTCATTAACTGTCTACGTACAAATAACAAAATCTAACAAAATACAAATGACTCGATTATTAAAATAACAAATAACACAAATAGACCGATGTTGACCGAAAGCTTACAATGGGGCTTCTGGCTGCCGCTATACAGTCCAAATCCCTCTACAATTAGTGTTAGGTTTTGTTGGATGGCCGTACGCTCCTAAGAGCTCATCCGCCCTTTAACAAGTCTTGTTTTTAGTCTTGCTGGTTGTCCAACCATCCTCCCCACTGGCTAGCCGGTTTAGTTGCCGACAGCCCAACCATGAGCAGGTAGTACCGGATTACATGGTTACCAGTAACAGGAATATTCCTGACGTGATATCCCTATACTGAAGGGTCCCTAACCAATCCTAATCCTAACCCTAACTGGTGAATTGCCGAAATATTGAATAGGATGTCCAGCATTTCGAACGAAGGCGTCAGAGACAGTGTCTAAAAATATCAATTTCACGAACGGCGGGCAGGCACAAAATTCCACGCAAACTTTGAGTGGTCGCCACGGAAACCTAGATTATTATATTTCAGTTAATTAACATTTATCGAGTGTTGCATCAACAATGCTCACCGAACCGGTCGTCTGCTGAGCGAGCATTGTGTAAGATGACAATTTTAGTACCAGAGGCTCTGACAACACATTCTTATAGATAGAATTTCTATCATAGAAAGTATCCCGTTTGAAACCCCGCGTGGCGACAACGAATTTCGACAGTTTCCCATTTCACAAAGGATCGCCACTGTCTATATATATAATACAGGGCACTGAGTCGTTGAATGACAATAGATCAAGGTTCCCAATGATTTAATATATATATATTATATCTTACTTAAAGGCGTTGGCTTTGGTTAGCGGGTCGTGCGACTAAGCATTGAAACCTAACTATATGTCGAGAGGCAGCCGCCGCTAAAAGAGATTGTTTGTGTAGAGATCATCCGATAGACGTGTTGCATATATTAAAACTCTATGAGGTGTGACCGAGGGATTGACTCGAACAATGAGCGGCTGAGATGCTAGGACAAGGCATGACACAATATTTTGCATAATTGTGGCATGTTCGTGTTCAACGGCCCAGAACAACGTTTACGATTGTCTAGTTTTCTGCCGTTTCTCGTTAGCCAAGGGTAAAACTGTGCGAGACTTTGTCTGCATAACATCGTCGTGGTATTGTTGTGTAGGTAAGTAAGGCGTAACGCGTCGTAGTTTGAACGAGATACGCGGCAACGGCTGTACGGGAAGTCGAACCGAAGATCATGGCTAATAGTGTGTGTCGTATTCAGACTTGACAAGCCAAACCGTCAACTCCCATGATTTAGTACGATCGCTTGTCCAATTCGAGTTTCGTTACTGTTTAGGACCGATCCCGGTGATTCAATTCGCGAGAATCAAAAGGGGGAACAACGAGGGAGCCAATTTTCAGAAAAGGCTTAAACGGAATTTTAGCGTTCCAGTTGCTCAAATACCTCGAAGGACCCGCTGGAACACATCGCGGGGAAGAAGCCTGAAAGAGTTCAGAGACTGACTTGTTGGCCGATATGAGGAGCGCAACCAGAAGCTTCGGGATACAGTGTGAGAGCAAGCGAAGCACGGGCGTACAGACGAAGCGTCTTAGCAAGGATGGTAGGTTGTTGCTTTACCCTTTCCGCCGTGTTTTGACTTCACTAGTGTACAACAAAAACTGACGGCCTGGTAGTCATCGCAATGCGATGGCATCACGGCCACAGAATTCCTTCGCAGCTGTCCGCGAAGCGGCTATATAGGTCTCCACGGTACGAACTGGCGAGGATCGCTGAGATCCACGGGTTTTCGAGACTTGACAACAAATCGCTGTATGAACGATTCTATTTTATGAAAACGGTTAGCCACCTCACTGGGCAGCATCTTAATTTTTATTTAAAGCGATGCAAAGGATACTAGTGTATCGGTATTAAAAGGCTTGCCTAGGGCTAACACTCGTGTGTTAATAAAGCAGTCCATCGGTCCCTCGAATCAATAACATGAAAGATTTAACTATTCTCATGGTATTCGGCCAGACCTGAAGTCGATACCAAAGGGAGTCTGTTTTCCGCCCAAAGGCAAAGGTCGAGTCGTCAAATATATAGGTATTGATCATTTCGCTGTTCAAATAACAAAGGGAACGCCAATATATCTGCGGCAAATCTGATATCAGAAACTCTGGTCGCAGAAGGAATTTAGCACAGGGAAAAAATTGACTTGGCTTTCTGGGTTCGAGTTGCGTCAACAATGTTGAAAAGACAAAGCGAAGCTACCGCCCTCGCTGTTGCATTTGTCACCATTTTTCGCATTCTTCAGCTTATTATAGACAACAATGTTGGTATTCTAACTTGTACGGACATCAACTGACTATATGCTTTCCAATCAATAAATATTTCGTACCAAAAAACTGAGTGACGTACCATGCAGTTGACTTGTTAAGACCGAGTTCAGTTTTCTACTCGGTATACTGAAAGATTACCGAGTTGAACATATTAACTTAAAAGTCAACCATCCATACTTAATTATTGTTGATACGAAAGTGATATTAATCGACAACTGAATATATGTTGCTTTTACTGCCTTCGAAATGCTGAATGAGTGAGATCTTGAAACTAATATAAGTCGTTGGGAACCAGAGACCTTTCATACCGATACGATGTCACATATCACATAATTATGTCACAAAGACGATCAGTTGGTGGTTCCAAGCGAAGACTTGCATAAAGAGGCTGAAGTCAGTGATGATATGCACGACAGACTGTCATTTAAAAGCGAACCGATATACACCTCGCCTGAGAACTATCTTAGATATCTATCTAAGATACATGGATAATCCTCTAAGATTTTCCATCACTATATAAAATAACTATGCCAGGTTTGCACTGTACTTTCAGATCGTCGTTACAGATCGATCTGAGGCGAGGCGAACGCGGCGTGTATAAGCAGAGAGTACAGTCCACTGACTTCCAGAGGTGGTCAGTGAGATCGATCTCGCTCAGTCTCAGATCAATTCAGTCTGCACGGTGTGAACACAAAGAGTATCAAGGAGATCTATATTGGTTGATTGCTCGTATTGTCAAACCTCCGAGATGTCTCGATTTTCAAATGATTGTAATAAAATAAATACGAATAAATACTCTAAGACTAAGTGGTCGTTGGTGTACTGCCGAAATAATGTGGAGGAGGTCTGAAGGAGGGCCTTTGCTCGATCTCCAACACACTGTTTCAGCAGGATGACGAACATTTTTAAGTACTCGATATTTTCTGTGTGAACGCTCTGCACGCCACCAAGAGTCTCGGATTATTTTACGAAATTTGACTGACAATTAAACCCGAAGTCACATCGCCTAGGCGAAACGTGTGGAACTTTCCATGTGTCCAACCACCATCGAACTTAATTCGTTAAGCATTAAGTATAGGTATAGTCACCGAAACCGAGGTAACTATGATATATAGTGACTGACACATAGGCAGTACATATATCAATCGAACCAGTACATCATTGTAACCTTCGCTCTCCATCTCAGTCTCGGTATAGCTCAATTGACAACAGTTCGTCTCACCGGCAATCAAAAGGTTACAGGCATATATAGGTTCGATTCCTATATCAGAATAATCAGAATAATTTTTCAGAGGATATGAGCTTGACGATCGTCCATGTGTCGTCTAAGCTCTCCCAACACTCACTTGCAGCTAGTGTATATATTGACACAGTACATATATCAATCGGCGAACCAGTACATCATTGTAACATTCGCTCTCCATCTGAGTCTCCATTTTTCTGAAGCCAGATATGAGCTTGACTCCATGCTCTCCCACATTCACTACAGCAGTATATATATATATATATATTTGCATATGTCTCAATTAAGTTGGACTAATTTATTTGGATCGATGTATAGACGTTTTACCCGAGACGGGAATCGAACACGCAACCTTCTGATCTCCGGTTAGACGCTGAAAGCTAGCTATACATTTACTATATATATTTTAATATATATATTTAAAAGATATATGCAGACATATCGAGACTGCTGATATGTCTATGTCGCACGTACGAACTAGCACACAACGTAGCCTTTGCTCTGCCATCTGAGTTCTGGTAGCTCAATCATTGAGATCGAGTTATAAGAAACATTGCCTTGTGTAACACCTCACACTCATACAACTACAACGCCATATAATTAGCCATTGAGATTGAGTTATAAGAAACATTATCTAGTGTGACACCTCACACTCGTACAACTACAACGCTATATAATTAGCCATTGAGCTCTAGTTATAAGAAACATTGCCTTAGTGTAACACCTCACTCTCGTACAACTACAACGCTATATAATTAGCCATTGAGATTGAGCTATAAGAAACATTGCCTAGTGTAACACCTCACTCTCATACAACTACAACGCCATATAATTAGCCATTGAGATCGAGTTATAAGAAACATTGCCTAGTGTAACACCTCACTCTCATACAACTACAATGCTATATAATTAGCCATTGAGATTGAGTTATAAGAAACATTGCCTAGTGTAACACCTCACACTCATACAACTACAATGCTATATAATTAGCCATTGAGATCTAGTTATAAGAAACATTGCCTAGTGTAACACCCCACACTCGTACAACTACAACGCCATATAATTAGCCATTGAGATCGAGTTATAAGAAACATTGCCTTGTGTAACACCTCACACTCATACAACTACAACGCCATATAATTAGCCATTGAGATTGAGTTATAAGAAACATTATCTAGTGTGACACCTCACACTCGTACAACTACAACGCTATATAATTAGCCATTGAGCTCTAGTTATAAGAAACATTGCCTTAGTGTAACACCTCACTCTCGTACAACTACAACGCTATATAATTAGCCATTGAGATTGAGTTATAAGAAACATTGCCTAGTGTAACACCTCACACTCATACAACTACAACGCTATATAATTAGCCATTGAGATCTAGTTATAAGAAACATTGCCAAGTGTAACACCTCACACTCGTACAACTACAACGCTATATAATTAGCCATTGAGATTGAGTTATAAGAAACATTGCCTAGTGTAACACCTCACTCTCATACAACTACAACGCCATATAATTAGCCATTGAGATCGAGTTATAAGAAACATTGCCTAGTGTAACACCTCACTCTCATACAACTACAATGCTATATAATTAGCCATTGAGATTGAGTTATAAGAAACAATGCCTAGTGTAACACCTCACTCTCGTACAACTACAACGCCATATAATTAGCCATTGAGATCTAGTTATAAGAAACATTGCCTAGTGTAACACCTCACTCTCGTACAACTACAACGCCATATAATTAGCCATTGAGATCTAGTTGTAAGAAACATTGCCTAGTGTAACACCTCACTCTCGTACAACTACAACGCTATATAATTAGCTATTGAGATCTAGTTATAAGAAACATTGCCTAGTGTAACACCTCACTCTCGTACAACTACAACGCTATATAATTAGCTATTGAGATTGAGTTATAAGAAACATTGCCTAGTGTAACACCTCACTCTCGTACAACTACAACGCCATATAATTAGCCATTGAGATCTAGTTGTAAGAAACATTGCCTAGTGTAACACTTCACACTCATACAACTACAACGCCATATAATTAGCCATTGAGATCTAGTTATAAGAAACATTGCCTAGTGTAACACCTCACTCTCGTACAACTACAACGCCATATAATTAGCCATTGAGATCTAGTTGTAAGAAACATTGCCTAGTGTAACACCTCACTCTCGTACAACTACAACGCTATATAATTAGCTATTGAGATCTAGTTATAAGAAACATTGCCTAGTGTAACACCTCACTCTCGTACAACTACAACGCTATATAATTAGTCATTGAGATCGAGTTATAAGAAACATTGCCTAGTGTAACACCTCACTCTCGTACAACTACAACGCTATATAATTAGCTATTGAGATCGAGTTATAAGAAACATTGCCTAGTGTAACACCTCACTCTCGTACAACTACAACGCTATATAATTAGTCATTGAGATCGAGTTATAAGAAACATTGCCTAGTGTAACACCTCACTCTCGTACAACTACAACGCTATATAATTAGTCATTGAGATTGAGTTATAAGAAACATTATCTAGTGTAACACCTCACTCTCGTACAACTACAACGCCATATAATTAGCCATTGATCAGATCGAGTTGTAAGAAACATTGCCTAGTGTAACACCTCACTCTCATACAACTACAACGCTATATAATTAGTCATTGAGATCGAGTTATAAGAAACATTGCCTAGTGTAACACCTCACACTCATACAACTACAACGCCATATAATTAGCCATTGATCAGATCGAGTTGTAAGAAACATTGCCTAGTGTAACACCTCACTCTCATACAACTACAACGCTATATAATTAGTCATTGAGATCGAGTTATAAGAAACATTGCCTAGTGTAACACCTCACTCTCGTACAACTACAACGCTATATAATTAGTCATTGAGATCGAGTTATAAGAAACATTGCCTAGTGTAACACCTCACTCTCGTACAACTACAACGCTATATAATTAGTCATTGAGATCGAGTTATAAGAAACATTGCCTAGTGTAACACCTCACTCTCGTACAACTACAACGCTATATAATTAGTCATTGAGATTGAGTTATAAGAAACATTATCTAGTGTAACACCTCACTCTCGTACAACTACAACGCTATATAATTAGCCATTGAGATCGAGTTATAAGAAACATTGCCTAGTGTAACACCTCACTCTCGTACAACTACAACGCCATATAATTAGCCATTGAGATTGAGTTATAAGAAACATTGCCTAGTGTAACACCTCACTCGTACAACTACAACGCTATATAATTAGCCATTGAGATCGAGTTATAAGAAACATTGCCTAGTGTAACACCTCACTCTCGTACAACTACAACACCATATAATTAGTCATTGAGATCTAGTTATAAGAAACATTGCCAAGTGTAACACCTCACTCTCGTACAACTACAACGCTATATAATTAGCCATTGAGATTGAGTTATAAGAAACATTGCCTAGTGTAACACCTCACTCTCGTACAACTACAACACCATATAATTAGTCATTGAGATCTAGTTATAAGAAACATTGCCTAGTGTAACACCTCACTCTCGTACAACTACAACGCCATATAATTAGCCATTGAGATTGAGTTATAAGAAACATTGCCTAGTGTAACACCTCACTCTCGTACAACTACAACACCATATAATTAGTTATTGAGATTGAGTTGTAAGAAACATTGCCAAGTGTAACACCTCACACTCGTACAACTACAACACCATATAATTAGCTATTGAGATCTAGTTATAAGAAACATTGCCTAGTGTAACACTTCGTACAACTACAACACCATATAATTAGCCATTGAGATTGAGTTATAAGAAACATTGCCTAGTGTAACACCTCACTCTCATACAACTACAATGCTATATAATTAGCCATTGAGATTGAGTTATAAGAAACATTGCCTAGTGTAACACCTCACTCTCGTACAACTACAACGCTATATAATTAGCTATTGAGATCTAGTTATAAGAAACATTGCCTAGTGTAACACCTCACTCTCGTACAACTACAACGCCATATAATTAGCTATTGAGATCGAGTTATAAGAAACATTGCCTAGTGTAACACCTCACACTCGTACAACTACAACGCTATATAATTAGCTATTGAGATCGAGTTATAAGAAACATTGCCTAGTGTAACACCTCACTCTCGTACAACTACAACGCTATATAATTAGCTATTGAGCTCTAGTTATAAGAAACATTGCCTAGTGTAACACCTCACTCTCGTACAACTACAACGCCATATAATTAGCTATTGAGATCGAGTTATAAGAAACATTGCCAAGTGTAACACCTCACTCTCGTACAACTACAACGCTATATAATTAGCTATTGAGATCTAGTTGTAAGAAACATTGCCTAGTGTAACACCTCTGCACACTCGCAGAACTACAACGCCATATAATTAGCTATTGAGATCTAGTTGTAAGAAACATTGCCTAGTGTAACACCTCACTAGATCATACAACTACAACGCCATATATAATTAGCTATTGAGATCTAGTTGTAAGAAACATTGCCTAGTGCAACACCTCACTAGATCATACAACTACAACGCTATATAATTAGCCATTGATCAGATCGAGTTGTAAGAAACATTGCCTGGTGTAACACCTCACACTCGTACAACTACAACACCATATAATTAGCCATTGAGATCGAGTTGTCAAAAACATTGCCTACATGTAACACCTCGTACAACTACAACACCATATAATTAGCCATTGCGACACAAGTTGCTGCAATCGTTGCTGAAAGTAGAATTTAGTTCTACTTTCTACAATGATTACAGCAACTATTTTCAGCGTTGCACAGTGTAACACCTTCCATCTGCAACTTGTCTCGCAATTTTCCTCCTTGGCGACTGGATGCGCGCGCGTACTTCGTTATAAACATAAAGATGACGAAACTTTGTGTAACCCCTCCTTTGATGCAATTGCAACGTAGTGCATGATTGAGCCATTGCGATACAAGTTGCATGAAAGTGAAGAATTTATAAGTCTAAAACATACTTGGCAATTAATTTAGTTTAGATTAGGAAGGATGTTCTTTGGCGATAGCTGTTTTTGTTCTTAAGTTATTCTAGTTTTTGAAATATGCAAGTAAGGCATGTGATGACGTAAGATAAGGAAAGCAGAATTGTCGAAGATCTATTTTCGAGTATATCTTCAAAACCATTCATCAAACTTTCTCCAAACTTTCCATGTATTTACAGTATAAACTAAAAAAGACAGTTCAAGTTATGTAGTCGTCATGGTAACCGATTAGTTTCCAGACCTATAAATTAAAAAACAAAACTATTTGTTTTCTCTCAAGTGCAGCTGATCATTTTGGAGTTGGTAATATTGAAGGAAGACGCTACAAACTTAACTAATCTTATACTAAAGTGTGAAGATGTAGTAAACTCTGCTGGGCAATTCCATGTAACGGACATTACACAGTTTGTCAAATGTTGAAAACTAATTTGATATATTTCTTCCACTTTTACCATTGTTTCATTTTGAATTAGAAATTCTGATAAGTGAACAACAATTGATGTTCAACTTACTAATTTTTCAGAGTGTTTTGGAAAATTTCATATATTTACAATCACAATATTTTGCGTAACGGACATTATTCCAGAAAAGACATGCCTATTTTAGTACTTTTTCAAACAACATTATCTTCTCAATTACAATGATTGTTACTACAAAATACCTAAATTATGAATCCATTTGTACATACTTTAAAATTATTTGTACATGTTGGATAACATTTTAACTTTTTTTGAAATAAATAAATAACAAATTTGTGTGTAACGGACATTACACTTTTCTCATGCTTCTTCTTTATTAATATTTGGCCCCAAAGTTACCCAATTTGATAGGGGATTGGATTTAAAACAAATTTAATCCATTGTAATATTTTCAACAATCAACCAAAATACTGCTTTTTGCTTTTTTAAGCATATTATGCAAACATTGTAAATGTTGTGTAAAAACCTTAATTACATGTACAATTGTAACTATGTAGAGGTAAATTTGAAGAATTACAACACTGTATTTGGATGTTGGCAATAAAGTTAGACGTTTTTATAGCTAAAAAGCATAAAGAGGATAAAATTTCCTTAGCCACTAAGGGCTCTTGCTTAACTTAAGAAATCACAAAAAGTGCATTTAAACATGGAATTGCCCTGCTATATTTTCTGAGCCTGAATTTAGATTGATGTCCCTGTTAGTGAATAAGTAGGAGGTCAATGTAACGTGTAGAGCGAAGAGAGTTAAGGGGGAGCTACAAGCCAGAAAATGAGAAAAAATTTACAAGATCGATTTTTTTAAGAACGCTGCAACTTTTTCTAAGAACACTGCAACTTCATCTAAGAATAAAAAGAAATAAAGAACTACCCACCAGAAGTCGGAAATTGATGAAGTAAAACGTAAACCGAAACACTTAGAACTTTAAACACTTTTTCTCGAAATATGGTAATTTCCGAGTATTTTTGCACCCCCCACTTTAACTTTGTGGCATTATGATGGATTTTCATGAGATTTTCTACATAACATATGGAAATCATGTTCTGTGCTCCTATGATGGCTTTTGAACATATGTTCGATTGCTGAGGAGCTACAATGTTTTTTTTATTGTTGGAATTGGCAACCAGTGCCCAAATCGAAAATTCCCATCATAGGAGCATTCGGTTTTGAACCTGCACTGAACTTGCACTGAAAATATAAAGACATGAATTGAAATGAGTGTTGAGAAATGTTGGGGGGCATGTAAGCATGTTGGAACCCCACAAAGGGAACTCCAACATCATGTAATTTATTCCGGCTATCGACCATGTCATATACATTCAAACATGGAAAAATATTGTGAATTATTGAATGTAGTTTCTAAAAATATATGGTTTTATAGGGTTTCTTTCAATATATCTCCCATTATATGCAGTTACATTTGCCCATGAGTTTAGTGAATATCTGCTTGTAGCTCCCCCTGAGACAGAACAATCTCGGTTGCCGACTTGCCGCTGCATAACTCTGGAATTCATTACCTGCAGAGCAAATTAGAAGCGCCGCCTGTTTACGTAGGTTTAAGTCCGCACTTAAAGGACAATGGCAACATAAATCACAATTATAACTTTATGATTAACAAACAGGCTTACGAAGGTAATCCAAGTAAACAAAACTACTCTTGTACAAAACAACAGCACTAATTTTGACCAAAGACAATCCTGTCATCCGCCAAATTAACTGGGAAGTTGGTGACGTCTCACACCCGGTGTGATGGTTCAAATGGTCTGGTTCAATTGAAAAACGAAGATAGATAGATAGATAGATAACTTTATTTAAACACGCTTACAACGTCAACAAAAGCTGATTTCCACGATGGGCGTGTGCCAATGACCTATGTATAACAGTTACATAACCGACCACTTACATGTAACGGTTATACAATGGTTATACATAGGTCAGTGGAGTGCACACTAAGTAAAGAACAAGACATTCACAAAATTCGAGTTTCAAACTTATAAAGACATGAGGATGGCTAGATAAACATTTATGCCAAATATTACTTGTAATATACCCAATTCTTCTCTAGCCATTACCACCACCATATATACAGATCTCGTGACTAGACTCTCGGCAACGGCTTCCGTAGCTCAGTGGTCAGAGCACTGCACTAGCATCACCAGGTCGCGGCGATTCTAGCCGGAAGGCCTTGATGTTGCATTTTTCACAACTGGCCCCGGTTTGGTCTTAAAGTGCACATGACCCCAAAAATGATAATGCTATATTTGAAAGAGCACTTAAAATAATGAAGAATGGCTTTAACAATTCTTCGATACCTATTTTCGTTTTCGATCTATTCAGTTATATGTGATATGTTACTGAGGCACGTGATGATGTCAAAGCAGGCAAACAACATTGTGGCAATTCTAAAATTCGTGCATATCTTCAAAGTTATCCAATGAAATTACTTGATGCACATGAATGCATACTACCAAACTAAAGAACATGGTTCATGTTGTGTTGTAACCATAGTAACAGATTAGCTTCCAAACCTCTCCGTTACCATACAGAAGTCTTCATTTTCTTCCATTGCAAGCACCGTTTTCGATTTCAAACTTCGGTATTGCATTGGAAAAGCTATTGAAAAAGATATTGAGAACTGCCAATTTCAACATGTTCTGCAAATCTGTTACTATGGTGATAACATAACTTGAACCATGTTCTTTAGTTTGGTAGTATGCATCCACGTGCAAAGTTTCAAGTAATTTTATTGGATAACTTTGCAGATATACACGAATTTTAGAATTGCCACAATGTTGTTTGCCTGCTTTGACGTCATCACGTGCCTCATTAACATATCACATATAACTGAATAGATCGAAAACGAAAATAGGTATCGAAGAATTGTTAAAGCCATTCTTCATCATTTTAAGTGCTCTTTCAAACATAGCATTATCATTTTGGGGGTCATGTGCACTTTAAGGTTACTGTAGACCTTCGCGGGTAAAAAATTAAGGAAAAAAATTAAAACAAATTTTTTTTTTAATTCTTAGCAGCAAAAATGGCACTCTTTTGCACAGGAAGTAGATTTGCATAAGACAATTATTACTTCAATCACGGTTTTCTCTGGACATGTTTTCGGCTAAAATAGAAAGTTTAAAAACTTCCAAGTCGAGTCCTATTTATCAGAATCGTCTAAAAATTGGCAGTCTTTTAGAATGATATCTTGGTAACAAAACCGAGAATTATTATTTAAGTGTTTTTCCTCCATAATGTTTCAGAGATGCGCTACTTTTCCAAAGTCATTGAAAAAGAAAGAGAGGTGTTGATAAAGTTCATGGACGCCACCGCGGGAGCCAACGTTAAAAAACTCTACCATGTTAACATCGTACCCGGCCATAAAACAGCAAAGGTCCTGAAAAAATACGGCGCAAGAAAAAAGCCGAAGAGAAAGAACAAACGAAAACATTCCGCGAAGGCCGCTCACCAAGTCGAGAAAGTTGAAAACGTCGAAGGGAAAGCGCATTATATGTCGAAGATCGTCGTTGATGACAACGCACAGAGTCTGAAGTTGAGTTTGAAGTCTTGTCGGCCGAGGAAATCTTCGTCGGGTAACGAATTCAAAGAGAATGAGCACATGGTGGAACGAGCACGATCGAGGAAAGCTAAACGACCAAGGAGGGTGTACAGAGTGATGGAAAAAGAATTCTCGACATTTTCAGAAGCTCGCGTGGTAAGTGTTCCTTTTGGTATCCTAAGTGTTCCTTTTGGTAACCTAAGTGTCCCTTTTTATATTTTTCTCAATATTTGATATTTTTATGATAGTTTTGTGACATTTTATGACACTGTATGTTTACTAAAAAGGGTAAAGCTAAAAATATGCTAGTGTGTAACAAATAATATGATATTTTATTATATTTTGTGCTATGCTATGCTATGCTATGTTATCCGCTATATGGTTGGTTGGTTGGTATGGTTGGTTGGTTGGTTGGATGGTGGAATGATTGGTCGAATGGATGGTTGGTTGCTGGATTGTTGGTTGCTATGGATACATACACCCAGCAACCCACCATCCACCTACTAGCATCTGAGGTTGCGTTTGTGACCACATACATCAATGTATACGTAAAACTTACACGCAGTCTTGTACCTTTTCCCCTATTTTTAAAGGACACAGTCTCACCAGCTCCGAGACCATTACCTCCATTGCCTCCAAAAATAGAACAAGCTCCAACACTAGCTGCAAAGAGTACTGACTCAAGTGACGGAAATGAAAAGTCTACTGCCGTGCAAATGATACCAGAAAAGAAAAAGACAGACTCCTTGTTGATACCTACGACCCAAGATGACACGCTACCCGATCAATTCATAACCTCTTCCTGTTCAGAAGAGGAAACCTCGAACATCGTTTCACCATCAGATGACGAACAATCCAATTGTTCGGAAGAATTTTCAATTTTCGAACCCAGTGAAGTTACGGAGCGAAACCAGAGCACTGACTCTATCTTCTCCACACACAGCATCAGCGACAGCGATGATACGCTTATAAAAGACACGCCGAGCACAAATGAGAGCACGAGAAGTGAACTCAAGAAACGTCTCAAGGCGAATTTGATTCGTAGACAGATCGACAACAAACATCACAATACCGATAAAGAAGCTATCAACACGTGCAACCCTGGAAGTGACCAAAGGGCATACGAAAGTGACGCTCTACCCCAAGTCGTGTCCGTCCACTTCTACGATCCCCAAAATCAGTGTCAACGCGTCATTGACCCAAACACGCATATCACCCAATATGCAGCAAGCGATGGGACCCACGTGATGTTGAATAGCCCCGATTCACCACAAACTTCCTTAACTCCACCACTTCGCTCACCTGTTGTTACTAGCCTGAATTCGTTCCAACCGCTTCAAAATACTCCGTCGCAAAGCCCAGAAGGATCACTCGTGGCTCAAGGTCATCCCCAAGAGTCGCCGACCAGCGTGTCCCCCCAATACCACCAACATCCCAATGGGAAACACAATCAATTCCCAACGGTCACGTACTCAAGCAGTGTAAACAAAGTGCGAACCAGTTATCACTCTAATTCATACTCTACGCAAAGCGTCTCCAAGAGCATCTCTCACAGCCCCGAGGTAGGAAAAACCCCACAGGCAGCTTTTACCGACAGCCTTCCGGTATCGGCTTCCGGTAGTATGAACAGCACATTCGACACGGTGAACCGTGCCAGCCAGCCAGGAAACAATGACCCCAAACGTCCCGAAAGCAACCAAGTAGAGATCAATCCTCGAGGTACGAAGCGCAAACGTTTCATTTTCGGTAACGACGAAGCACCAAGAAAGAAGGTGATCTCGTCTCTGCTCACGCCTCTCTGCGAACGCGAGGCCATACGCCTGGCCGATGGTATCCACGACATTAACATGCAGTTTTTCCCACTTCGCTCGCTCGCACAAAAGGCAGCCAGCAGGGTTTCAGAGGACACGGATGATGTACTTAAACTAATAGATCAGAAGATTCAACTAAAGACAAAAGTACAAGATGTGGAGAAAGCAAGGTATACTGCTAGAGCACGTAGCTTTGACGGGGTGTTGTTCGTCGTTGTTCGTCGTCGTCGTTGTTGTTCGTCGTTGTTGGCCGTCATCTTGTTGTTTGTGTTGTTGTTTGTGTTGTTGTTTGTGTTGTTGTTATTCGTTGTTTTATTTTTTTATTTAAACTTTATTTATTTATCTCGTATTTTATGCTTCTGGACGCCGCCGCCATTTTAGAGTTTGCTCGACGGCTCAAGGTTGACGTACAGCAGTGATTTTCTTTTCAATTTTGACGTCATTGAGTGTCGGCCGTTGCTCACGTTAACCAATACATTATTGGCGTTGTAAGCAATCCCAAAACAACAAAGATCCTAACCCTAACTCCCCCGCCTGACGCATCCCTAGCCCCTACCACATCCAATGCACTCAGTGACGTCAAAATTGAAAAGAAACCGCCGCTGGACATCGAGTCTGAGCCGTCGAGCAAAGCTTAAAATGCCTCAAATGGCGGCGTCCAGAAGTATAAAATACGAGAATGAAAACATTTCTGTAGTACAAAAGCAGATACCGTAAAACTATTAACATTTATAAACATTATACTTAAAGGCCTTTTATTTCATCTTTTTTATTTTATACATAAACCGATTGCCAAACCAAACCGGGACCAGTTGCGAAAAATGCAACTTCAAGGCCTTCCGGTTGGAATTGAACCCGCATCCCTGCGATGCTAGTGCAGTGCTTTGACCACTGAGCTACGGAAGCCGTTGCCGAGAGCCGAATCACTGTATATATAATGTCATATGTATATACAGGGTGTATAAAAAAAAGCGCAACCTCGGAATTTCCCAAGAAATCCACTTTGTTTTTATTAGCACAAAAGATTTTAGGCCTCTGGGAATTTAACTGTTGTTGATACTTGTAAACTAAACAACTTACCATTAAATAAATGCATAAATTTCGATTCAATTCTGCTTTACCTGCTCGAGTTTGTAGTAATTAGACAGTTATGCCCCTGGAATACGATTACAAGCTATTTTAAATTCCCAGGGGCGAAAATCTTTTGTGTTTAAGAACACAGTGGATTTCTTGGGAAATTCCGAGGTTGCGCTTTTTTTGATACACCCTGTATAATGTTGTATATATAATGTACATATGTATATATAATGTTGTATATATAATGTCATGTGTATAGTTAATGGTAGTTCTGTATATATAAAGGTACTGTATATACAGGGTGTATAAAAAAAACGAGACCTTTAGAAATTAACCTATTGTTGTTAAGCACAAGATTTTATGCTCCTGGGAATTTAAAATAGCTTCTAATCGTATGAAGGAGCATAACTGCATAACAAATTATCAAAGTACTAATTAGTCATATCACAGTTCGAATAAAAATGGTTCAACTGACCACAGAGCAACGAGTTGTTACTGTTTTACATTATACCGAGACTCAAAGTACTTTGAGTAAAAACTCGTTGCTCTGTGGTCAGTTGAACCATTTTTATTCGAACTGATGATATGACTAATTAGTACTTTGACAATTTATTATGCAGTTATCAAGTTATGCTCCTTCATACGATTAGAAGCTATTTTAAATTCCCAAGAGCATAAAATCTTGTGCTTAACAACAATAGATTAATTTCTAAAGGTCTCAAATACACCCTGTATTATAATAGTACATCATTAGAACTCATGGTATTATAAGAGTATCACTGTCCGTTGTTGTCGTTCGTTGTTGTCGCTATTTTCTGTCGCTCTGTGTTCGTTATCTAAACTCGTATTTGCACACACTTTCACAGGGATCTATTAAAAGACATTTATGACATGGTATTGAAATCAAAGGAAATTGAGGACATCCAGAATTTCGAGTTAGTCTCTCACAACTTCGGCGTGAGGAACATTCTAAATCATTTGAGTCTCGTGGATCTTTACTTTGGAGAACTAGGAAGTGAACTGCAGTCGAGGATTTAAGAGATTTCCATGTATTAGCATATTTAATTGTATGGTATAAAACTCGCGATGTAAGGCCACTCGTATGATGAAAGCATCCCAGCTCCAGACAAGCCAACGCGAACGGTTGATAGATGACAGACAAGAGAGATGTAAGATTTTGTGAGTTTGTGTGAAAGCTGTTTCGACTCTAATTGCTCCGGTCAAACTGGGAAGAGTCTATCGACTATAATTCATACAGAAAACAACCGCTAATAACAACCTACATGTACATAAAACGTGTTGTGCTGCGTAGGCAGTGTAGAAATACAAATCATGCAAGTATATAAAAAAAGGTTGGTGTACTGCCGAAATATATGTAAGTAGTCGTTTCACTTTACTTTTCACTCTCCGACGAAGGGCCTTCGCTCAAAACTTTAGACTACTTACACGCTATTTCGGCAGTACACCAACCTTTTTAGATACATCATGTACTTAGTTTGCCAAGCTAGCCTGCGATTAGGGCGAGGCGGTTCGGTTACACCAAAAACCGAAGTAAACCGACTTTTCACCTGTTACTACTGTACAGCTAAAAAAACACGCAACTCACGCAAGATCATGAAATTCAAAAACAATGTTTATGTTATCAAAACAAGTGTTGCAAGTAAGCTCATATCCGCAAATAATCAATAATTCATATAAATTATTCATTTTGTCTTAATTGAAAGAAGACATTGCTTAGAAAGTAATTATTTCTGCGTTTTTCACAAAACTCGACGTTTTCTTGACCGGTTCTTGTCTATTGTGCAGGATTTTGTTTATTGTACAGGACCCATGTTGATAGCAGTTTTAATAACTGAAATGTTAATCCTGTTTAAATATTTTATTAAAAAAATAAAATGAAAAATTTCTATTCATAGTGTCTACCACTCAATGACCGCGTTCGCCCGCAATCAGAAAAAAATATTGGCGGCCTTCAATTTACCAAAAACACGATAAACAAAGCCAAAACTTAATACCCATTCTCATGTAAGGCGACAAAGAACTTTCATTCACGAAACACTTGATTTGGGGGGTGCAGGAGTATACCTTTAAATACGAAATATTTATCTTACAACACAGTTATTTACAACAAAGAAAAAGAAATATTTTGATATTTTACAAGTTCTCTGCTAGGTGTTCATGAGCATATCAGGTGTTTCCGGGTTTAGTTGTGCTCGTGCCAGTGTGGTCACTTGCCCTGTCTTGCTGAAGATTCTCTCCGATGGCGAAACTGGTGGCTTGGATGACGAGATATCTTATAGCTGTGCTGGCAGCGGACTATCTCTCGCGCATTTCTCTTCCACCAGAACAATGGTCATCATCTTCATCGATGACATTCAATCTCTTTAGACAGATGATCACGCGGGAGATAGTTGCAGACGTCTTCGACGATGTTTTTCGGCTCGTTAACGCCCCACGACGAGTTGTTTTTTGCAAAGGCATTTGGCATGATCGTGAAACGCTGATGCTTTTTAAAAGCGACGATACTGTTCCGTTTTCGCGAAGATAACATGCTATGAAAACGTAGCTCACTATCACAGTTTGTTATTTGTGGAGATGCCGATCTTCGACCGACTTTTCGGTTCAGGTTTTTTCGTTTTTTCGGTTTATTTTTATTTTATTGACCGCTTCACCCTACCTGCAATGGATTATTTATTTGGTATCTAATAAAAAATCAGGGTATTAGTGAAGTATATATAGTAGGTAATCATGATAGCGAGTGCATAACCACGAGTGATATTTAAAAATTGTCCAACTTGTCAAAATATTTCTTTTCATCTGAAAGTTTGTTAACCATAAACAACCATAAACAACCATAAATAATGGCTAAAATGCTCTTTCAAATTCATTTTTCCTCAACAATTTTTTTTGAAAATGACTAAACCAAAAAAAGACAAATATATTTACTAAATACTCGCATCAATGTGCTTAATCTTATTTATAAATCACGCCTTTAAAAACGTCTTTTTCCGTTAAGGGTGTTCGGACGTATTTCGTTGCTAGACAACCGGTTGCTAAGGACATTAGGTTCTCCGCGGGAAAATTACTTCCAGTCGGGAAAGTTTTTTAAAAACATATTTTTGTAGTATATATATTAATTAAAAAAACCATGAAATAAAAACAAAAAATGAAAAGGAACGAGCAAAGTTGTGGAAGAAAGTACATAAAAGGAGAAAGCAAACTTCGTCTGCAGCAGAATGTCGCTGGCATGCAATTGATGCAAAAGACTTGAAGGACGTCGAGACACAAAACAAACAAAGGACGTAGAAACTCAAACTGAAAAAGAAACGAAGGACATAGAAACTCAAACTGAAAAGGCCGAAGTGAAAGACGTTGAAATACAGACTAGTTTTTTGGAAGAATATGAGCCCCGAAAATTTGAGAGCAACGAGACAGGACGACGAGAAACATCGACATTGTGCAGCGACGATTTTAGTAGTGAACCTGAAAACATCAGCACCGAGTTTTTCCAAGCATTCAACAATGCCAAAAATTTAAAAGATGTGTTTAGTGAACTTGGCTTGAATCCTGAAAGCAAATGCATGCTTCAGGAACTAAGCGAAAGTGTCAAACTTGAGGGTGAAATGAACAAAATATTTATGGTTACAAAACATAACCAAAACGAACTTTCTGATAAAAAAATAATTATCAAAGATGATGCCCACTACATAATTTCTGCTAAAATGTTGATGGAATTAAGTAAGATTAAACAGTGCGAACAGTGTGGCAGCTCGAACATTGATATCGACGAACTAACCTCTCGAGTTCGTACACGTAGTGATTTGAAGTGTTCCCTAACTGTCATCTGCCACGACTGTGAAGCCAAGTCATTGTTTTCTTCCTCCGATGAGGCAATTCAATGTGGTAAAACCAAAGCAAAAAACTACATGCCAAATTACATCCTTCTTTGTTTTTTACTCAAAGGTTTGAACGCCATAATTCAGAAATCGGCAGAGCTTATCAACGAGCGAAGAACCACTTCGAACTCCATCCGATCAGGCGGGAAGAGGACCCTCGCCTGATATTCGCAGGCTAGGTTGAATGTATTCCCGGCAAAAACAAGATTCCTATAATTTCTGCGAGTATTCATCAAATAGCTACTTTTTATTCGTTTACACATAGGGCTAATACGTCTCCAAAAATGACAAAGATATTCCATTTTTTATTGAAAATATTCCACTAAAACGGCCATAAAATCATTAAAATTTGCTCAATCGAGAAATGCATGCGTACTTTTTTGCACATAACAGTTTTCGTTTAGGTGAAACTTGTTTTGTTCACAAAACTTAAAAATTGGCAGAAATTATAGGATTTTCCTGATCTCGATGACGTCATCTTATGACGTCACCGAACAAAAGATCTTCGTTCATATATACCACGTGCAGGATATCTCGCATGGGGATCAAATTTGTAAAGCTCCAGAAGCCCTGTGGTCAAATCAAGTTTTCCCTAGCAACAGGCCAAAATAAATATGTCTGAACACCCTTAAAACAATGAGAATGTTTCGCAGCAAAAAACAAGCCCAGGAAATTATTTAAAAAAATCCAAAACAAATCCAATACAAATGGAAGCCATTATGAGTTTTGTTACCATGGTAACATTAATTGCACTCCTCTCAACCAATCCGAATGCAGTAATTTTGTCATGTATATAAACATTCTTAAAGAACTGGACCCTAAAATTGCTGTAGTGATCTATGTGATGTACTGTACAGACTATTGTGTAAAAGATAAAGAACTGGACCCTAAAATTACTGTAGTGATCTATGTGATGTACTGTACAGACTATTGTGTAAAAAAGAAAGAACTGTTAACCATGAGATTTTTGTATTGTCCTTGTTTGGGGCATTGCTATGGTACAATTAAAATCTGATTGTGTTTTGTGAACTCCAGGAGAAATGTATGAGAATCTGGCTTTTAGCCACAAAAACACATTAGAAAGGGGGAAACCTGTAAGTTGTTGTTTGAGGAAAATATTTTGCCAAGGCCATCCATACAAAAAGTGGCCGTCCAAAAATCTGATTTTTCAAAAGTGGCCATCCAAAAATCTGATTTTTCAAAAGTGGCCATCCTAAAATCTGATGTTTCAAAAGTGGCCGTCCAAAAATCTGATTTTTCAAAAGTGGCCATCCAAAAATCTGATGTTTCAAAAGTGGCCATCCAAAAATCTGATTTTTCAAAAGTGGCATCCATAGGACGACTGATGAGAATACAAATCATATGGCATGACCTTGTCATGCTTCAGATTAATTTTTAACCGCAGGAAACCCCTGCAAAAACCAAATGACCACCGACTCCACAGCAGTGTACTCCCATGACGCGCTGGTGGCTTTTTACCTTGTGTTTTCATGGACACGATTAGGTCCGTTTTTATTGCCCTGGATTTTGTGCTTTTATATTGATATCATTTTTAGCATTCACATCCCATTCTACTCTCACTAGTAGCTAGGCATGTCAGCTCTTTTTAATTTATTTTCAAGATACTATTGATTACTTTCAAAGCTTTACATGTTCAGGCTTGTATTTATATTTCAATGATTTACGGATTCAATATAACCCCACTTGCACTTTCAGGGACGGCGGAGCCGGGGGGGTATTTAGCCCCCCCCCCCACTTTTTCTCTGTAATAACTTTAATAAATCAAAGTTATTGTCATTTTCTTACAGAATCTTAAAGATATTACGGTGATTTATAATCGTGCAAAGTTTCACTTTGAAATTCGTCGAAATAAAGGTTATACTTTACTTGTGAAGTTTGTATTTTGAACCGCCATTAGATTGACCGAGTTTGAGAAGAATGAGTCGAAGAGAGCTTTTAATGTCGTAGCCACCAAAAGAACAATGAATCTTTTGTCTTTTTGGAGGCTATGATGTCAAAAGATCTCCTCGACAAAATTTATAATTTCCTAAAAATGTGTAAAGCTCTTTACGTCATAGGTTATTTCATTTGTATATCACAAAAGTCTAAATATCTCAAGAACGACGTGAGATATGAAAGAGCTATAAATGACCATTCCTAATAATTTCGGAGTTCGTTTAAATAAGATGAACTTAATTTTCGTTTCACAGGCACTTTAAGTACTGTAGTTTTAAGTCAGCACTGAAGACTTTTCTTTTTTCAAATTAATAGTTTTTGTAGTTATCATAATAATAAAGACGTTTTAGGAGCATTATACAATATAGTCTCAATGCTCTTAATACAATACATTCTTAAAGTTACTTAATTTACTATTTAAAAATGATTACATTTCATTATAGAATCAAAACTACGCTACATGCATCACCAATGAAACTATGATAACTACAAAAACTAATTCGAAAAAAGAAAAGTCTTAAGTGCTTTAGTGCTTACAATTAAAGTGCTGACTTTTTAAGAGAACTTTTTAACTATTTAAGAGAAGATGTAATTCGCTGTAACTTGCTCAATTCAGCTTCTGGTAAGCCATAAAGGATGCTATTGCAACTGTCTAGTCTGGATATTTTTAGATGTTTTTACATAGATTATTTACTCAAATATTTGCTGATCTTGCCAACACTTCTAATAGCCAAAATGGCTGATTTAAAGTCTTTTCTTAATAACAATAAAAATAGTTTGAACTCCTACTTACCATAAAATCCTAAATGTCAATCCCAGCGAACATATTTTGGTGGAAACTTGCACGAAATTTATAAACGTGTGACCATGTGAGCAGCCATGTTGTATATCCTTGCGAAACCGCAATCAAGCAGCGGTTTTATGTTTTAATGGAGGACAATCATGACTAAAAAAACGACCTTCCCATTTTCAAGAACTAGTCTAACAGGGACCGCGCAGGGGGAGGGGCTAGCCCCCTGTATTGAAATAACCATGCTGCAAGTAACCAAGCAGCAACAAGATCAGTTATCAAATATTCTTGAAAATGGTGTTTTTGATGAAACTTTCAACTTTGCTGCTCCCAAATTAACAGTATGGTCGTTCTAGTACTGTAACTCAATTAATACAAGTTGTCGACAAATGTACACGCGCTCTGGAGACTTCTCTTAGGCCTTTTATCGTGTCAAAATTACTGTATAACTGAGCTACATGTAATGGGTTACGGTATTGGTTTCGCAGTTATCTGTCTGGAAGGCGCCACCGTGTTGTTTTAATATGGACGGTTATTCATCTGAATGGCTGCCTGTTACATCAGGAGTGCCCCAAGGTTCAGTCCTGGGGCCGCTACTGTTTTTAATTTACATCAACGACATCCTGACGTTATTTCCGACGACACGTATCTTCCCTTGTTAGCGGATGATTCTAAGTGCTTTAGATTTGTTTTTAGTAGTCTGGATCAGACAAAGCTTCAGGAAGACCTCAACGCCCTCTATCAATAATGTAATGTGGATAAATGCAAAATACTCAGAATTGTCAGAACTAATACTCATCTCGATTACCAGTACCATCTTGGAGATAGGCCAGTAAGTGTCGTTGAATCTGAGAAAGATTTCGGTATTTGGCTAACAAATAATCTAAAGTTGGAATTGTCATACAGACATTAGTGCTAAAGCACAGAAACTGTTAGGTCTTCTGTATCGTTCTTGTGGGGAAATTGACAATCTTAACTGTAAAACGATTACTTTACACTACAGTACTTGGGTTAGATCAATTTTGGAGTATGGTATAGTCATATTTGGTCTCCTTACAAAAACGCAACATCGCTAAGTAAGAAAAAGTTCAGCGCAGTGGCGTAACTACTATGGGTTCGGACCGGGCGGACCCGGGGGCCCCCAACCCCAATGGCCCAAATGGGGGCCCCCAGGGAGGCCTCTGAGAAACGAAACTGACGCATGCATGCAACAACAAAATATCCATTTGATGGTTCTTCTCCACGTGGGACGTGTACGACATTTGGCGATTGTGATACGACAATATACAGACGGCTTTTTGAAGGCTTGGTCACTTTTCCACTTTCAATATGGCGGATGGTTATTTTTCAAGCAGCAAGACAGAGCAAGACAGCAAGTGTATTTCGTACTAATTTCTAAACAAATTGTAAATTTTGATGTTATAATGTCGTTTTCTGACAATCAGAATTCTGTAACATCTTCCCCCAAAGTCCAGGAAATGGCATTTCAGAGACTCTAGATTTAAAAATTTTCCGGGGGAGCATGCCCCCGGACCCACCTACAAAACTCGTGCCTTAGGGGCCTTCACAAATTTTGAACCGGGGGCCCCCTGATATCACGTTACGCCACTGGTTCAGCGGCGTGCTTCGAGGTTTATTTTAGGGAAACATGTCGAGTATAAGGACAGGTTACTTCAGCTTAAATTATTACACTCTATATGCGGAGGGAAATATCAGATGTTGTTTTCTTTTATAAAGTTATCCATGGCTTAGTGGATATCCCATCAACTTGTTTCTCGTGGTCTAACACGGGTCGTCGACTGCGTAGTACTGATGATTTAAAACTTATAGTTCCGTTTGCGCGCACGGATGTGTATAAGTATTTTTACTTTGTGCGCATTACTAGATTATGGATGACATGCGTTCTTCTCAGTCATTGCCTTTCTTTAAAAAAACTATTGAATGACCTGTACGTAACTCGTTTCTCTATGACTTCTGATGTATAATGATATATTACTTATTTTACTTATTGTAATCTTCCTCTACTATGTATTATTGATATAGTCTATATGTATTATACTGGTATTTAGGAGATCAATCTTGAATTCTGTTTCTGATTTCCTTATACATTTATTAATAATTAATATCTATTAAATTTTAATAAATTCCAAAAAAAAATTAAATATATACTTGAATTTTAGTTTTAGTTTTTGGTGAGAGTCGCGAAAGTAACTTTCCTTGTTCTGGTCACTTGAGTTTTTGTCCGCTTCAGCCGCCATCTTGGATTCTCCTTTTGTCACCCGTCGCCTGAGTCGAGTTAACGCCTTGGAGTTAACGCCTTCCTCGCAGGCTAGAGTCGAGTCTGTTATCTGTGCCTACTGCACAATTGCGGCGGCAAGCGAAACAAAGCAAAAAAAGACGGTATTTAACCTCCAAAAAAAGCCTCTTGCGCAAATATCCCAACCAGAGTAAACAACAAAAAGCAGAATCCGGAAACGGCATCCCACGTGATCACTACTCCGCCAATAGAAAACCCGATGTTGGGCAAGGTGTTGTCCAGATACGTAATGTACTTCTCGAAGTTAAACTTCCGTTTCGCTTTAACGCGAGCTCGCCACCTCGAGTAGGTCTTCGCGATACCGCTGAACAGTGGAGACCCTTTGGGTCGCCGGCTCGATTTTGAACGTCCTGCTTCAGAGATAATGCGATCGACGCTGGGAGAGCGCCCGTTTTCTTGCTCATCTTCAAAATCTGTCACTTCGATTTGAGGGTTTTTGAATGAATTTGTATTTTTACTGGCGACTTGCTTCTCATCGTCGTCATTTTCTTGAAACGCTGTATTTTCAAATGCATGGCCATCGTTCACGACTAATTTAGTTGCGTCTGGCGCCTTAAAGTCCGAAACACTGGGTACTCCGTTCGGACGCTTGCGTATAAGGTTATCATGCTGGGATACACAGATACCACCGGGATCATTTGGGACCGAGGTAGGATCAACAGACGACAAGTCGTTCAGCGAGCGTGATTTTCTAAGGTTTCTCTTGCAGTTAATTCTCGTGAGCTCCTTGTCCAAAGCAATGCTTGGTGGGTTAGGACTGAGACGGCAGCTTTGACTCCCTGTGATGTCACTACAAGAAAATAAAAATAGGACTGGATTCAGCTTTGTATTGTATCTGATGAGTTGATTTTGAAGCTTGCATATTTGCATAATGTCAATTTACATTACGAGAGATCATTAGAAGCTCCGAGTTCGCAAGCAAATCAAAATGCGACGCTCGCGAAATAGGTTTAGTGTCTGGCCAATATAGTTTCTTTGTTAACATTGAATGCATAAAATCTTGAACCTAATCATGACGTCTCATATTAGGCTTCTCTCACTGAATAATTAGAGCCAACGGCGGCCATTACTAAGGGACCAAAGTCGCAGTAAATCTGTAGGTAGGCCATGAACCGTTTTACCCAGTAATTTGAAAAATGTTTTCTGGTCCTCTTTATAGTAATATTATTTTATTTTGTCGACATAGGATTCTCAGTTGGTCCCTTAGTAATGGCGGACTTCCGGCTTCATTTATTGAACAATAGTTGCTCGATCCAGTCTTTATTTAGAGATCAGTGGTGAAGGCTAAAAGGGATGACTCAAAAGGATCTCCTCATTTTCAAGAACTAGTCTAACCCTAATCCCAATAATAATCCTAACCCTAACCAACCTTGATCCTTACCTTAAACCTATCCCTAACCTTGATCCTAACCCTAACCTTAAACCTAATCCTAACCTTAAACCTAATCCTAACCGTAGCTAACCCTAACCTAACCAAAAATAAAGACCAGACAAAAACAGAAAGGTCCTTTTGCCTAAACCAGTTCAACTGGCCATATCTTCTTAACTAAATTAATAGGAATGCTGAAACTTGGGAATAAACTAAAGTCAGTAAGATCTTTCATATGAACTACATTTTGTATTTTGGCTGGAGTATGTTGAAGGCGATGTTGCAATCACTCAGGATCGCTCATAAACGTTCTTAAACCTTCTGATTCCCAGTGAGACAATGAGACGCTTTAACCATTGAGCTACCGAGACGAAGATGGAGAACGAAGATATATAGATATACTATGAAAAATAGAAATAAGAGAATTCAATATGTCGAAAAATCACGATATTTTGCGATAACCGAGTTCAATAATTGTTTTATTATTCAATTTATTTTTCGTGTTTTCCGCATTTTTTGTTCTAGTAAACACGACAAGTCGTTTTCCGACATCTCGGCAAAACCAGCCATGATTACAGTTGTCGATAGCATTAACGCGCATGAGCAGAATATTATATGCAGCAGAGCAACGTTGCTCAGTAATGCGCATGTGCAGCTTATTATTTGTACGCAGTTATTTGCAGCAGACGCAGCCAATCACAATCAAAAGAAAAATAAATTGAATGATAATAAAAAAATAACTGGTGTACGTATGGAGTGTTCAGCTGTAGGCGACATATTCCCGCTGATGATTGGCTCACAAATGTTGCAACACGGGTATTTCTTACTCTGGTAAGTCGATTGGATTCCCCAGGATGACAAATGTAAAGATAAATCGCGTAAATCACGCAAAAACAATTTCACTTACTTCACTTCCGAGGGCTTTTTCTCTGAGGTGCTCTTTCCCGTGTTCGGCCTTTCGTCACAACGCAAAAATCCTGCATTTGCCCGAGAACGCCTGGACGATCCTTGCATGACGTCATCATCGTCGTCGTCGTCGTCATCCGGGACATCGACCCAAGCGTTCACCACGATCACTTTGTATCTTTGGTAGTGCCTCGTGACCCAAGCGGCGCCAATCAATGGCGTCACAGCCCAAATGACGGGAGCCAAAGCAAACCAGATGTAGATGGCGTATTTTTTAAGGAAGAGATAGTTGTAAGCGTTCAGGACAAACGATGTACTGCAGGCGACCAGAAGAACAGTGAAGACACCCTAGAGGAAAAGTAACAACAGAAGAATGTGAAGTTGAGAATATAGGATTTATAATATGCACTGATCTCTAAATAAAGACTGGATCGAGCAACTATTGTTCAGAAAATGAAGCCGGAAGTAGTTCGTGGCGACCATTTTGAATGGACCAACGTTATATAGTTTTACCACCAGCGTAGGAAGCAGGGGCTGCAACCCCCCTTAAATTCTGAAATGGGGGCTCAGCCCCGGCTCAAAGAAATATCCATTCATTACTGCTTCACGCATACATTGGAGAACACTTGCTGTGGCCCAGTGACGTAGACGACAGCTCTTTATTCATTCAATTCTTATAACAATTACAATTTTTGATAAAGTAAGTTAATAGTATAACAACAGTTTATTGCAATGTTCCTGTCCTGAGATTTTGATGAGAGATAACACTGTCTATGCTTATCTGACGAAACATGCTAACAGCAACAGTTCATCGACACCATACATAATCTTGGCTGACATAATTAAATGATAAGAATCACGTGAAATATTTGCTATTACAATCTACCATGTTCATAGCTGGTAACCAGGAGGCCAGAAAAAACCTTCCACCTCGTGGCAGGAAATCTGGTCGGGACCAAGGCGCCAGCTAGCTGCCCGCACAGCAAAGTTATAAAGTTGTAAAACTTGAAGCATAGAAAATTAGTTCCAATTTCTTTTAGTCGATCCAAGTTTGAGCTGTCAACTGCACTGACCGAGACACTTCTCTTGAACAGCAACGCTCTTTTATACTCTTGCTTCAGACGACACCGCCCACTTGGGAATACTGCTTTGACGTAATGAATATACTTTCCTATACTACACTGCGTACCGTACGAAACCACTTAATCTTTCTCTTGTCGGACTCCAAGGCGTGCGTTAACTGAAGAAGGTAACGTAATTAAAGAAGTACGGATCCGCGGGAGATTGAGATTCGTTTATAAAATAACATTTATGTCTTCCACCATGTCTCAGATGAATTATGCGCACTGCATTAACTGAGCTCTGTTTACTGGGCAATCAATGAAGGAAATTGCACACTCCAGATGGGATAAAATGGCCATGGTCCTGTTGGACCAAAGCCGATTTTATTCAAAATTAATAATTAAATAATTTAATTATTTTTTATAATTTACAAAATGATTGAGCCCAGTAAAGGTGAGGGCCATAAAACGCCAGATAGGAGAAGAACAATCTACAGTAATATACAATATAGCCAAAAAGGTGGCCAGCCATGGGGAAGGTGGTGGGCAAAGTGATATGTATTCATCTTCACCTCTTGAAAAACAGGGCAACTGAGACTGGGCATGTGACTGAGTTATCACATGACACCTGAAATCCCACGTGCCACGACAGACCCCTTCCGGTTATGGTAATACGGCATCGAGGGTCATCAGAGTCCCTATATTAGCTATTACACCATTCACATTGACACTTTAATAAAATATAAATTCGACAGATGGAAGATATAAAAATCCTATTTGCTTGCAAATATTCCATGTATGCTACGCAAGCTCTGATTGGTCAATACCCGTGTTTGGATCAGGCCATCCAAACAAAATATAAACCTACTCGTGCTTTGAGATCACCTGACCGAAATCTGCTACTTGAGCCAAAATCCAAAACGGTGACTCATGGAGACAGAGCGTTCTCGGTTGCGGCACCAAAACTGTGGAATTCATTACCACAGAAAATTAGAAGCTTTGATATGTTAAGTAATTTTAAGTCAGCAGTTAACACTTTTCTTTTTTAAAATTAATGTGTGTTTTTTTTGTTCATAGTGGTAATATATGTAGTAGGCTTTGTCTTATAATGGAACTGTAATAAGTTTTATAAGTAAAATTAAGAATATATTGTTGTAAGAGCACTGAGACTTTTGTATAATGCTCCTAATACGTCTTTTATTATTATTATTATTATTAGCGTCTCAACAACTTATTCTTGATGTATGTTCACACAGCACCTACAGAAGCCCTTGATCTTGTGTCTGTTGCCAAATAATTCGCGACTGCAAACAGCCGCCGGCAATTATCTTTTCTATCTATTCAAGATTTCTCGGCGAATAATGCACCAGACCCTTTTTACAATAGCGTAGAGTCTGGCTGCTATTAATAGCTCAAAAAGCGGACAAACAAACGAAATTTGACTCACAAATTATTGAAAATGAGCTATTTCTTTTGTTATGGCCGCAATAATTATGGGTAAAAGCGGACAAACTCGGTACTGACGTCATCTGGACGGAGCGCTATTCGCGCGCTTTGTCAGATGATCTCAAAGCACGAGTAGGTTTATATTTAGTTAGCAAATCAGTAATATAAACAGGCGCCTGGCCATGCAAAGCCTTGAAAGCAATTATTAGTATCTTAAATACAATCCTTGATCTCACTGGCAACCAGTGAAGATTACGAAGCACAGGGGAGATATGCTCCGATTTTTTAACCCCTGTAACAAGCTAAGTCTAGCAGATGTATTTTGAATTCGTTGGAACTTGCTCAATTCAGTTTCTGGTAAGCCATATAGGATGCTATTACAGCTATCAAGTTTTGATGTTATGTAATGCATGCACCAACTTCTCACAGTCCTTTTGGACTGACTTTGACTATATATGGCTTACCAGAAACTGAATTTTATATCTATAATAGCATCCTATATGGCTTACCAGAAACTGAATTTTATATCTCAAGAACGACGTGAGATATGAAAGAGCTCTAAATTACCATTCCTAATAATTTTAGGAGTTCATTTAAATAAGACAAAGTTAATTTTCGTTTCATAAGCACTTTAACTCTTTCCTGTCCGGCTGAAAAACATCCAAAATTGAACTACCTCTTTGTTCTATTGTTATCTCAGGAACTATCCACAACTGTTGCGAAACCTATACCTTTTCTGAAAGCCCAATAAACCGGCTGTTACCAATGCTTTTGAATTTTCCGAACAAGACACATTATGTTAATATAAATTAGCATTAATTATCATAAATCTGGTTGAAAAACTTCCATTTTTCTAGAAAAGGCCATCTTGCACGCCCGCGTAGCATCATGAAAATTCAAAATGCCACCAATCGCAGAGTTGTTTATGAAATCAAATCAAATTTGGCGTGTGAGTGGATCTCATGTCCCTGGCGCTTGTCGAATTTCAATTTTTAATCTTGCGTTACCGTGTGCCGTGTTTTTCGATTGACGACTTGGGCCGGACAGGAAAGAGTAAAGTGGATAGCGCGAGTAGCGTAGCCAATCAGACTGCGGTTACCCAGTCATTTGCGAGCAAATTGTAAAATCTTGTAAATTATGGCAAAACAAATAAATAAATAAATAAGTTTACATATAATAAAACATTGTGATGCTAAATTTCTAATTCCTTACCGTGGTATGTGAACTTCCCGAATGGACAAATCTGGATCGAGCAGCAAACGAGTTCACGGCTTCCGAGAATGATATGAGAACAGGATTCTGTCGGAGAACGTTGGACATCAATTCTAGGAAGTGAAAGTTCAAAAATGGATTACGTAATCATTACAACATATATAGTCAACAAGGTGAAAATATTTCTTCTATGTTTTTGTTTACGCCTTTGTCAAAAAATAGAAAACTCGATATCTATCGACAATTAGTCAATCATCATCTATCGCCAATCCGCGATTCTGATTGGTTAATCAATCATTATCTATTTAACAATTAGACAACGAGTCCGAGTTGTCTATGAGCGAATAGTCAACGAAGGCGAAGCCTGAGTTGACTATTCGCTCATAGACAACGAGGACGAGTTGTCTAATTGTTTTAGTAGAAACAAATTAGTGGACTATTGCAAATCATGCATTCTCCAAAAAATTATCCAAAAACTCATGTGAAACCTCCCCAAAACGAGAGTTTTCTGCCATTGTTTTGAGCGCGTTTCCCAAACGTTGTCTATCACGAATAGACAACGGTTGAGTAGCCAATCAGAATGCAGCATTTGTAATAGACCATGGTCAGTTTCTACTAATAGGCGTTAGTATAATTTCTGAGCTTAAACGAGTTTTGATTGGCTGACTGGCCAGTAACTCTGAGACGATAGTCACCGCGTAGCGCGGGCATGACTGTCACATCACTAGAAATCATACTTGAAAAAGTGTTTTTGTGACCAGACTGAATTTTTCGTTCTACACTGGCGTCATTAGATTGACAAAGCACGTTTAAAGATCTCGCAATCAATCAATCAATCAATCAATCAATCAAGAACATTTATTTAAACACGATATCGTTTGTGACGTCACACGCATATCTAAAATACATCCAAGATGGCGGACAATGATTCAGGTTAGCAACTTTGACAGTGCAATTAATACACTTTACGAGCATTTTTACAAACTCAAACTACTATATTCCGGCTATTTAAGTTACGTACTTTGATCGAAAAGTACTTATTTTTTATTGCCAATGTCCTTTAATTGAAGTTACAACTCACCAATGTATTCCTCGATGGAACATTGAATCATATAAATCATGCCCAAGTGCGTCAACAGAAAGAACCAGAAACCGTAGAATATGTGAACAAGGCTCGCCGCCCGGAGGATATTTACAAAGATCATCACTTGCTTGGGAACGAGGTCGCCAGAAGCGCTGTGATTGGTCGACGGTCCGCTGTTAAAATTCAAATCCAAAGCGTCGTCGTAAGCGTAGCAACCAAACTGCCCCATTGCAGCTGCCATCGATAGAGGGATGATCAGAACTCGTATCACCTAAAACAAAAAGAAGTGCCCGTGTTAAGGAGGCTGCATGCAGGAAGAAATCAATTTTTTGTTACAAGAAATCTCACTATTGAGGATGAATAGAATAGATGGATAGATGGAATTTGTGTTAAAGTGCCACTACGATGAAATTCACCCCCGTCTTTTAGATTTTCTTTAGCATAGAATAGTATTTCACGGTCGAAAGTGATCATCGATGTAAAAAAACAACTAAAAATGATATTTTGAAGAAAGTATTTTGAGCTCTGAGATCACTATTATTTAGGCCACCATTACTAAAAACGTGTTCCAAGTCAGCCCGCAATTTCAAAAGGTAATATTGTTTGTGACGTCAGAAACGCCTGAATTTCAGTCGAGGTTACTTGTTTTCTTGTTTTCTTCGAGAAATAGATAAAATGTTCAGCCTTTCAGACGAATAATTTGAAAAACGACCTTGATTTACTTGAAGAATTAGCCATGTGGAGTTTTCGCGTTGAGAATATGACGTCACTTCGTTACGCTGGTCACGAACATGAACGATTAATGGCGGACATAACAACTCCAGATTCGGAGTCAGAAAAATAATACTTGTAATCGTCGAATCGCATCTAGCAGCTCTGCTTAATTTATAAATACGTAAAAATATCGATAGGTAAAAATTTGATCGTAGTAGCACTTTAAAAGCTTGAGTAGCAAAAAATTCATTAAATTGAAACAAGACGCCCGGTAGGCGTTAAACTTAGACTACTGTTAAAATGTTCTAAGGATTGTTGGAATATATACATTTTAAGACCTAACCGGGACCAGTTGCGAAAAATGCAAATTTTCCTTCACCATAAATCCTTAGAACATGTAGTTTAATCGAGTGAAATGCCAAATATTACTTGTAATATTCACAAAATCTTATCCCGACATTACCACCACTATATTATATACAGAACTCGTGACTAGGCTCTCGGCAACGGCCTCCGTAGCTTAGTGGTCAAAGCACTGCACTAGCATCGCAGGGTCGCGGGTTCAATTCCAGCCGGAAGGCCTCCAAGTTACGTTTTTCGCAACTGGTCCCGGTTTGGTCTTAAAATGTAGATATTCCAACACTCGACATTTTCCTTCACCATAAATCCTTAGAACATGTAGTTTAATGGGCTGTTGTCAGATGTTTACAGTTAAGCCGTCTTTCGCTATGCGTTATTTTACGTTTGGGATTCATATAGATGCTTTTGGCATAGTTTAGTTTATTACTATATTTATCACGCTTTTAGGTGAGCGGAATACCGGCTAGAAGCTCAATTGATAGGGGTTCCGAGGGCCAACGATTGAAGATCGTTATCCAAGAAGGCACGAAAGTCTTACCATTATTGGCATACATAAACAACTTGGCATTCATTGTAAATTCATTGAAATCGCGGACCAACCCATTTCGAAATCGCTCGTCATCTTTTAGTGTAGGTCTACCGCGATCGGCGTGTGGAATTGCAAGCATTGTGAGCGTATATAAAACCACGATACTTGCCAGCGACATTACTGACTATGTCTGTGAATGTGTTAACTTGTTCATGAAAGAAAACTTGACTTCGAACAGAATTAAACAATCAGGGAAGCAAAGAAAGAAAGCACGCGTGAAGATTAGCATATTTAAGGCGCTGTTACACTGTGCAATTTTTCATGCAACTTGTCTCGCAACACTGATCTAGAGGCATGTTAAGTAAGAAAAAGGTCAGCAGAGTGCAACGTGGGCCCATGCTTGCATTTACACTTTTTACTTAGCATGCCTCTAGATCAGTGTTGCGAGACAAGTTGCATGAAAAATTGCAAAGTGTAACAGCGCCTTTATAACGCTCAGTTTCGCGCAAAGACTGACGGGGTGATGCAATAATTGCCATTTCGTGACCAGACGAAACAGAGCCGAAACCTAGTCGACTCGTGCTACCACATGCAGGTAGCCCAAGTTATAACCAAGCTGAAGTCACATTTAATATATTCTGATAAGATATACGTATGTCACACGTACGAACTAGTACACAACGTAGCCTTCGATCTGCCATCTGAGTTCTGGTAACTCAATGGTGATAGCATCAAACCGGAGATCAGCAGGTTGTGCTTTCTGAGTTTGTGTTAAAGCTTGAATAGCAAACTATTTACTATAAAAAAAATACTGTTGCATTTTAGACTTGTCAGTGTTGCCATAACAATGATCTTGAAAAGGTACATAACAGCACAAAAGTATAATTGCGAAAATGTCACGAATATAAGTCACAAGGGAAAACCTATAGGTTTCCTTAAGCACTTTGGTCCAATATTAGAATAAAGCATATTCCGAAAAATAATAACATCCCAAAAGATAATGACATCCTTAATTATAGAAGCTTTATACATTAAGTTTAACAAACCGGAGTTGAATTCGGGTCTTAGTTAGCCATCTGACACTTTTCACACTCTGTGAACATTAACATGTAAATATTAATAGCGTTTCTTCTTCCTCGTCCATTATGAGAGACCATTATATAAATATACCAAGGTATTTTCTAATTGTAATCACTTTGTCTAAAAATTACTTTGAACCAACGTGGACAGAGTTTCCATGACATTTGGTCCTTCGAGCCGGATATAGAAAAGCGAAACAGATTGCCGCAAAGAGAAAATATAGATACAGTCCCTCAGAAAGTAATCGCGTCTTGTTTAACTTTTGAACCAAATTTGACTGAGTTTCCATGACAATTACTAACTAAGGGGGTGTATATATGAAGGCGAGCCAGCGATCTTGGCAGGGCTGGACTGGTAATAGCGCGCGTCATGGTGCCAACATTCAAGCAAAAGCTCCTTCTTATGATTTCCCTACAAGTATCGATGTTTCTCGTTTAAGTTTTCCAACAGTATTATACCTTTTAATAAGTAATATTTGGCATTTCACTCGATTAAACGACATGTTCTAAGGATTCATGGTGATAAAATTTCGAGTGATGGAATATATACATTTTAAGACCAAACCGGGACCAGTTGCGAAAAATACAACTTCAAGGCCTTCCAACACGCAACCCTGCGATGCTAGTGCGGTGCTCTGACCACTGAGCTACGCAGCCCGTTGTGGAGAGCCTAGTCACGAGTTCTGTATATATAGTGGTGGTAATGCCGGGAGAAGATTTTTGGGTATATTACAAGTAATATTTGGCATTTCACTCGATTAAACTCATGTTCTAAGGATTTATGGTGAAGGAAACTGGTCCAGGATTGGTCTTAAAATGTACTTCAACACTCGAAATTTTCCTTCACTTTGGAAAATTAATGAGATGAAGAGAAACACCCAGTTGCTTTATTTGCTTAAAGTGCAAAATGTTTTATTGTCTTGTTTGGAATAACTTTTAAAATGATAAAGTAACTTCTTTTTTGAAGATTTCCGTTTCTTTGCTTTCTTTTTGAGATATATCAGTTTGTTTGATATACAAATGTCTGGAATTTCGTCAAACATGCATAATGACTTATTGGAGAAATGTGTATATCTCTTTCATTCTCGAGCGAAATCCTTTAAAATCAAGAAGTTTGGTGTTGTGGGAGAAACGCACACACGTGTTATTCACACTTTAGTGTTTTTATTTCATGAACGCAAAGATATATAACATTCTCTAGTAACTCATTATGCATGTTGACGAAATTCCAGATATTTGCATATCAAACAAACTGATATATCTCAAAAAGAAAGCGAAGAGTGAAAATCTTCAAAAGAAGTTACTTTATCATTTTAAAAGTTCTTCCAAATAAGACAATAAAAATGTTTCAGGTTAGGGGCACTTTAACAAAGCCTAGTTTTTCCAGGCCTCCTAGGAGCTGGGCCAGCCCTCTTAAGTGGGTTTACATGGAAAATTTCTAGCCCTCATAGACGAGATCTCGGGTACCGTATTGCGTTTATTAAATTTTGAAACAATTTGATGCGACGTTTATTAGAGGGAGCGTTTATTAGAGGCAGTGGCGAAGCTGGCGATAGCAACTGGTTATGCTATACTAATTTATAAACAGCTGCATATTTTGAAAACAATACATTTCTAAAGATCTGAATATGTGAAACATTTTTTAAATTTGCATAGCATGAGCAGTTGCTATGGCCAGCTTAGCCACTGATTAGAGGGAGGCGTTTATTAGAGGGAGGCGTTTATTAAACAATATATTATTGACCGCGCGCGAGGTCCAGTTCTTTTTTCGTTTTTACTTTTATTATTATTTTACTTTATTTTAACTTTAACAATGGCTAGTTTAAACTGAGTTTTTACATCACTTCGACAATGAAGCCAGTCAACGTCTGTGAAATAGCGCCACTGAGTCATCACTTCAACAATTCTTGCACTTTCTGTATTTTTCTAATAAACGCCGCTCTGATGTGTGCGGCTTTATTAGAGGGAGGCTGTTTATTAGAGGGAGGTGTTTATTCGCATTCTTGTAATGAAAAGGGAGGCGTTTATTTGAGGCTAGTCGTTTATTAGAGGAAATACGGTAATCAATAGCGAGATATAGCCAAGAAGGGAGAGGCGGGGATTTTGGCAAAGAGGACTAGCCCCACCAAGAGGGCTGCCTCGCCTACGTATAAACGCCCCTAACTTCCTAAGGCACATGGAAGCCACACGCAAAATCGCAACTCGTAACTGGCAACTTGCATTATATACAAATTACTCTAAAGAACCTTTGCGACTTTTACCTTAAAATATACACACAGTCTTCTCATCGTCTTTGGGTATCTCCCATGCCTTGACAGTTTCCTTATGCCTTTGATAAACCAGGGAATGGAGTATCTGATGGTGTTGATCGAACACAGCAGTAACGCGATAAGGAACAGAGCCACGGTGCTGGCCCACGATACGTGGAACACGAACTTGGCTTCGTAGAAATCAAGGCTAAAGTGGACGACGTTGGTGAGAGTCCACATCACCAAACCGACGCGCCCCAACCAATAACTCGGCGACGTGTTGCCAATTCCCGCCGACAACAGACCAACGGTGCTAATCAAGAAATCACATTCGCACTCGTGAGCTTCGGTCTTTATTTCTTCGAATCGACCGGCGCTCGCCGCCGGCTGAGGACTATTCCGATTTGGGTGTACCGTGATCTCGCTTAGTCCGCTGTCTGAACAGGTTTCGTCCGCGTTACGATCTTTTCCGATGGTCATTTCAACTGTTTAAATATCCAAAATGGGAAGACGAAGAGGTAGACAGGTACTGGTAGCGAAGAGGTCAGAGCGGTTTGTCGATTTCGCAAAGTTAAAAACATTTCCTGTCGGTGATTCTAAGAGCTCTCCGTTCGACCATGATTGACGTCATTCCTTCCTGTACTTATATTATATATATATTCACGAGTTATAAAATATGAAAAAACACGAACCTTAGAGAACTTGGCTAAATTATAAGACACGAACGGCTGAACAAACATATTATACATGACAATTAAATTACGAAGCCCAATCAGTATAATCATTATATATATATATATATATATATTCTGCAGATCGTCCACGGGCATGAAACTCCGAGTAACAACAATCACATTTTGTCGCAAATACATTCGCTCTATATCTTCCGAGATATTGAGAACTTAAGCGTCAATAAACTGCCTCCTATATAGTGATCAGTATAAACACACCAATTAAGAGACAAACGGCTGCACAAACAACATTTATGATACATAAAAATTAAATTACGAAGCCCAACCAGTATATATATATATATATATATGCCGTCTGTAAAAGTTTAGATTTTGCATATACTTTATTACTAGCTCTACAATTTTTGTATCGAGCACTCTTACTTACTGGGATTTTGTCCATGTTTTGGTCTATTCACCTAATATATATATATATATATATATATATATATATATAATATATATATATATATATATATATATATATATATATATATATATATATATATATATATATATATATATATATATATATATATATATATATATATAATTGAAGATGTGGTTTACAATAGACTATATAGAGTGCTCAATACCTTGATGGTAGAGCGATAATTTATTAGATGATCAACGTTGCTACTTGGAGTTTCACGCGATTAAGCGATCATCAGGCAACTTGATATTATATATATATATAATATGTGAAACTCAGAGTTACAGAAAAGCATGTCTTGTCTTTGATTTCCGTTACAATATAGTACCACGCTCTGCTATACAACGCATCGAGCACTTTCGCAACAGCGTAGACAAATCATCGAATTATATATATAAATATATATATATATATATATAAATATATATATATATATTATATATAAAATATATATATATATATATATATATATATATATATATATATATATATATATATATATATATATATATACACTGGATCCAGAGAAGTTTGACCCAAAAACATATATATATGTCGTCCATTAATTGTGCACGTGGGAATAATGATACAAGAACACATACATCAGATGACGTGCACATTGCTCATGGTTGAATTAATTCAAATAAAAACATTGAGAATCTGTGATTTTGAGTTTGTTTATTGCATGTTTACTAAACGCAAGCGATTTGAAAGAATAGCACACGAACATCACATGATTTGCACGTTAAATTGATAGCTCTTGTAGTGTCTAGCACCATGCATGTTTACATGAGTGAAGATTTACGCTGGCTAGTCGTTATCTATCGGTTCCAGAATAACATACATCCATCTGATATTGCGAGAATGCTTCATCTTTCACTTTCACTTTCAACAGTGAAGCGAATAATTGCAAGGTTTAATTTAATTAACTGGTTCTGTCTCAACGATGAGAATGGGTCGCCCCCCATAAGTATATTGTTAACGAGGTCTCAGATGCTCATATTATTTGAATACATCCTGAGTAAGGAGACGACATACTTAAAAGAAATTACCCATGAGCTCAACTTACGATGTTACAGGTTCATTGCTTACAATTCAAAGTATGCAATACCTATTGAAAAGATTTGGATACTCACGAAAGAAAGTAAGTGCGAAGTTTAACGTTTATAGCTGGCAATTCAAAAAGCTTAAGAATCGGTAGATTGAATCCACTTAATTTTAAATATTCATCGAAGGCGACAAACCTAGCAAAACATCATTCGAGTCCATTCATGCAACATGTGATGCAACATTTAAAAACACTATTAAATGTACTTGGTAGATATTTAACTACTAAATCTTGTTGATAAAACAATACTGAATATGTATACATTTTGGAGCCTTGTAATGTACGCACTTTATAATATAGAATATCTGCATTTGCTTGGCCTTTCGTCCGAATGGAAAACTTGTCTATTTTAGCCAGCGCCATACAGGTTAGAGTTGCCAGTGGAGCAAGAAAAGCTGCGAGAAACTAATAAAACTGTCCAAGACCTAATTTATTTTTGATTCATGGATGCGAGTGTTCTTACATGTAATTTGCACTACAAGTTTGCCCAGTTTATTATTGCCGTAGCTAGTCAGGGAAATCCGAAAATGCAAGTTTTCTAACGTAGGACCTTTCATGCAGCACTACTTCTAGTATTTAACAATTTTCTGTTTACTCAGCGCGAGACTGGTTTAATTGCATATATACTTAATTCAATTTGATTATAATTCATCATTGAAGAATGCAGGGACAATTTAATCGTATGCGACATCTGGTATGAATATTTAAAATTAAGTGGATTCAATCTACCGATTCTTAAGCTTTTTGAATTGCCAGCTATAAACGTTAAACTTCGTACTTACTTTCTTTCGTGAGTATCCAAATCTTTTCAATAGGTATTGCATACTTTGAAAGCAATGAACCTGTAACGTCGTTGAGCTCATGGGTCATTTCTTTTAAGTATGTCATCTCCTTATTCAGGATGTATTCAAACAATATGAGCATCTGAGACCTCGTTAACACCATACTTATGGGGGCGACCCATTCTCATCGTTGAGACAGAACCAGTTAATTAAATTAAACCTTGCAATTATTCGCTTCACTGTTGAAAGTGAAAGATGAAGCATTCTCGCAATATCAGATGGATGTATGTTATTCTGGAACCGATAGATAACGACTAGCCAGCGTAAATCTTCACTCATGTAAACCATTGTGCTAGAGACTACAAGAGCTATCAATTTAACGTGAAAATCATGTGATGTTCGAGTGTGCTATTCTCTCAAATCGCTTGCGTTTAGTAAACATGCAATAAGCAAACTCAAAATCACCGACAATGTTTTTATTTTAATTAATTCAACCATGAGCAACGTGCAAGTCATCTGATGTATGTGTTCTTGTATCATTATTCCCACGTGCACAATTAATGGACGACATATATATATGTTTTTGGGTCAAACTTCTCTGGATCCAGTGTATATATATATATATATATATATATATATATATATATATATATATATATATATATATATATATATATATATCTATATATATATGATAATGAAAGCATAAAACTTCTTATGTCACTATTCTTCGAGTTTCCGGTGTTTAATTAATCATTGGCACCAACAGCATATCTGTATATGCATGTGTATCGTATACATATGTACGGAGACCAAAGTCAAACAAGAACAAAAACAAAAACGCCACATCAAAATTATATCACTATATATTCGTTCCTATATTGCACGGGCTCGATCATATGTTACTAAGTACACGATTGAAATTATATAATGAAACAATTCATAGCGACAACGGTCTTCAAAATATTTACCTTCTCGCATGGGTCACCAATATCGAAACCAGTCGATCCTCAATATATATATATATAACTGGCAAATAAGCAGACACCGAGGATTTCTCCCTGAATCTTTGATCGTATATTCTACTCCAGTGAAGCAGCAACTCTCAAAGTGGTTCCAAATGAACCGCGAACGAATTAAGTTAGCATATTTTTCAGACGACCCTGTAATCTTTGCCAGCAATTAACGCGGCTATTAGTATCATCGTTGCTTGGTGACAGAGCTATTAGGATATTATAAGAAAGCAACTCTATTCATCAAAATGAATGATGTGTTCGTCAAGCTCGTATCCTCAGAAAAATGATTCTGAGTCGCGTACAGGAATCGAATCTGTAACCTTCTGATTGCCGGTGAGACGCTCTAACCATTGAGCCACCGAGACTCAGATGGAGAGCGAAGGTTACAATGATGTACTGATTCGATTGATATTTCCTATGCGGCAGTCGCTATATATCGGTAATGTTTAGATGTGTTAATATATACACTGATGTAGTGAATGTGGGAGAGCTTGGAGTAGACAGACGATACATGGACGATCGTCAAGCTCGTATCCTCAGAAAAATGATTCTGAGTTGTTCTGCGCAGGCAGTGGAGAAATGCAAAAATGAAATGCTCTAGAACGTATTCAACGTTAATTCTCGCCATTTTTGGTTTGAGACAGATAATTTAATGAAGAGTTTACATTTCGGTGCCTTTGTCAACAAGGAGAAATGTACACTCTGCAATTTTTGCTAGAAATCGTTTATAGACTATAGGTTTAGTACCTCCTTATTTAGCAGATTATTTTAAATTAAAGAAATCGGTTCATTCATATATGCTACTAGGAATGCTGATACCAATATTCATCCTCCTAAAGTGAAATTTGAAATAGCCAGATCATTATTTATAATTATTCTGGAGCTATAGCGTATAATTGTCTTCCTAATGAGTTAAAAAGTAAAAAGTCGTTTGTTCATGCATTTGAACATTCTATTAAAGAGTACAGAGGCAGGGCCATTGCCCTCACCCCAAACGTTTTAAAAATGAAATTTCGGGTACTGATTCGGGTAATATTGCTGTTAAGTATTCATGAAAAATTTATATTTTGAACTGTTTTAATATTAAGGAAATATGTTTTAACATTAACATAATATATTAGAGTATACCCAATAATGGTAATTCCGAATAACGTAAACATATTTATTGAGAATTCAACTTTTCGACTATAACTTGAAGTCATTATCAGTTAGCATTCCTGATAATGACTTCAAGTTAGTCGAAACTTGAATTCTCAATGAATATGTTTACGTTATTCGTTACCGTTATTATGTATTTTATCAAAATACTTAGTGGTAACTGCGGAATATAAGCCCTCCGGTTTATAAGCCCCCCGTTTATAAGCCCATCTATCTACAAACAGAAATTATATTCCGGTTATAAGCCCCCCGAAAATAAGCCCCCCTCTAAAAATCAACGTTTATCCACCCCTACCCCATCTCTCTTACTAGTAATGTAATCTTACTGAATTTTAGGCTTTGGAGGTGTAACAGTTTACTCAGTATATCAGACTGACGCTAAAACTGTTTAATAATATTTGTCAAGATGAATTCCAAGTAGGACGTCCGTTTTGTTGAGTTATTAGTTACATTCGGGTTGTTACCTTTGTTTTGTTTAGAAAACTGGTAGGTGTTTTTGTTGATTTATTGTGAAAGTTAGGTGCTTGATTAATTAAAAACCAGTAAAGACCAGTATATTGATAATGCCGTATGTTAGTCTCAATTTATTTCACTAGCAGTTCAATCATTCCCAAACGTTTTTTTATTCCGCTTATAAGCCCCCCCCCCCCGAATATAAGCCCCCCCCCCGTTTATAAGCCCACCCAAAACCCCTTACGAAATTGTATAAGCCCAGGGCTTATATTCCGCAGTTTACGGTATTAGAGTTGTTTTGCAGTTGCCCGGTTTAATATTATACTAAAGGCTATATCACATACGATAGATGAAGTACTACACTATTTCGATGAGGAAACCGCTGATAAATCTAGTCAAATAGTTGCGCCACACTGCATTGTTTAGGGATTTTACATATCCGTAATAGTTGGGTCTTCCTGAGCAAAATCATAATATATCTTATCAGCCGAAAATTTCATCTTGATGGAGTTTTTCGCTGTCAATGTTACCGGATGCGATGTCACAAGAGACATTCCAAACCAGTTTTCTTTTGTTACTTGCCACAAAAATGCCTCATGTAACATCACATCCGATAACTTTAACAGCAAAAAAGTCCATGAAGATGAAATTTTCGGTTGACAAGATATATTATGATTTGGCTCAGGAAGACCCAAATATTACGGATATGTAAAATCCCCAAACGTGAGATAAGCACTTTAACTCTTTCCTGTCCGGCTGAAAAATATCCAAAATTGAACAACCTCTTTGTTCTATTGATATCTCGGGAAATATCCATAACTGTTGCGAAACCTATACCTTTTCTGAAAGCCCAATAAACCGGCCGTTACCAATGCTTTTGAATTTTCCGAACAAGACACATTATGTTAATATAAATTAGTATTAATTATCATAAATCAGGTTGAAAAACTTCCATTTTTCTAGAAAAGACCATCATCTTGCACGCCCGCGTAGCATCATGAAAATTCAAAATGCCACCAATCGCAGAGTTGTTTATGAAATCAAATCAAATTTGGCGTGTGAGTGGATCTCATGTCCCTGGCGCTTGTCGAATTTCAATTTTTAATCTTGCGTTACCGTGTGCCGTATTTTTCGATTGACGACTTCGGGGTCTTCTATGACCCCTTTTGACTGGGCCGGACAGGAAAGAGTTAATTTTTCAGGCAAAAATGTTTTCCCCCAAACATAACTGGTCAAGTACTCCTGTGCGAAAACACTAAAAGGTTAGTGTACTGCTGAAATAGTGTGTGGTAGAGAGTATATAGTGTCTAACGTTTTGAGCGATCAAGGCCCTTAGTTGGTCTTCTCTGGTGGAATGAATGGGGTTTTTAAAGTGCCTATCTCACGTTTGTGGATTTTACATATTCGTATTATTTTGGACTTCCTAAGCAAAATCATAATATATCTTAAAGTTGCGATGTCACGAATATATCATAATATATGTTAAAGTTACCAGATGCGATGTCACAAGAGGCATTTTTGTGGCAAGTAACAAAAGAAAACTGGTTTGGAATGCCTCTTGTGACATCACATCCGGTAACTTTGACAGCGTAAAAGTCCATGAAGATGAAATTTTCGGCTGACAATATATATTATGATTTTGTTCAGGAAGACCCAAATATTACGGATATGTAAAATCCCCAAACGTGAGATAGGCACTTTAAATGATAGATTACATTAATTTGCGTTGAGTTCGGCACATGTGAAGTTCGACGTCTAAAGCTGGCCTTAGTGTCTTAATATTGATCTCTCTCGCTAGACGACATCTAACGCATACCACCATACTTTCGATTTAGTCGAAATGGCAAGGCCAAAACAGGTGTCAAGCGAAAATATTCATGAGATATACTGTACTTGATATCTACTCGTTGCTGTCTATGTACGTCTTGGCCATATTGATTACTTCTTCTCTGGTCAAACTTGCGGGAACCTGTAAAAATATGAAGGTCGTGTACTGATATCAACCATTATAAAACAAGCTTTTGATTATGTTCTGATTGGATAGATAGATAGATAGATAGATAGATAGATAGATAGATAGATAGATAGATAGATAGATAGATAGATAGATAGATAGATAGATAGATAGATAGATAGATAGATAGATAGATAGATAGATAGATAGATAGATAGATAGATAGATAGATAGATACTTTATTTCAGTAAAAACCATTACAGCCCAAAACGGCTGAATTGCGTTAAACTTTACATCCAATGCTATAATACAATATATATATAAAGATAAAAGAAGATATCACTAAGTAAAAATTATTAAAAATGAGTCTGTTATAAAATATGTACATGTATCAAAAAAACATTATCGGCGCACTCAAATACGGGACTAAAAACAATTACTATATATAAAGCTGTTCTTAAGCCTGTTTGTTTTACAAAGAAGGACATTAAAAGTGCGTTTGTTTCTCAAATTTAAGGAACATTTGTTAATTTGAGGAAGTAAGTTATATAGTTTAGGATTGTTATTGTTACAAATTTCTTCAAAAAGACTACTTGTCAGTGCTTCCATACGATCATTGAGAGGTATTAAATTACTTGTTTGTAGCGCATCGCAGTAATTGATGGAGGTAAATATTATTCGTAAGGCCCGCTTCTGGAACCTTTCAAGGTTATCCGATAAATACTTTGGCAGACCATTGTGAAAAACTGAGCATGCATACTCGATGATTGGGCGGACACAAGTAGTGTAGAATGTAATAAGTTCCTTTGTTGCGATATTTGCCCTTTTTAATTGCCTCGAGAAGTATAGACGTGCTGAAACTTTTTTAAAGTGCCCACCCATAACCTCAAAATGTTTTATTGTTTTGTTTGGAAGAACTTTTAAAATGGTAAACTAACTTCTTTTGAAGATTTTCGTTTCTTTGCTTTCTTTTTGAGATATATCAGTTTGTTTGATATGCAAATGTCTGGAATTTCGTCACACATGCATGTTGACTTATTGGAGAAATGTGTATATCTCTTTCAATCTCGAACGAAATCCTTTAAAATCAAGAAGTTTGATGTTGTGGGAGAAACGCACACACGTGTTATTCACACTTTAGTGTTTTTATTTGATGAACGCAAAGATATATAACATTTTCTGATAACCATTATGCAATATGCATGTGTGACGAAATTCCAGACATTTGCATATCAAAGAAACTGATATATCTCACAAAGAAAGCGAAGAAGTGAAAATCTTCAAAAGAAGTTACTTTATCATTTTAAAAGTTCTTCCAAATAAGACAATAAAAAATGTTGAGGTGAGGGGCACTTTAACTATTTCGGATATATGGTTGTTCCATTTAAGATCACTGGAGATGTTTATACCCAGTAATTTGGCGCTTGACACTAGTTCGATTGGTTTTCCGTTGACGATAATAGGAGCGAAATCAGGAGCACGCTATTCTATTTAACAATTTGATTTTGAGCTCAAAATTTCTACAAGATGATATTTTTCGCAAATACCTTTTTCAGTTTTCCAAGCGATTCAAGCTTTTCCAGAAGGTGCTCCGTAGATTCCCCAAGTTCTGCTCTCGTTTTTTCTTCGGCTTCAGATTCCACGTACAACACAAATCGGAATTCTGAAAACTAATGTAGAAAAATATTAAAACAAAATGCCTTTACGATTGGTGACTAACACGAGGCTGTATTTATTATAAGTGATCACCACAGCTACACAGGATAAGACAGTGCCGCTAACCTCAAAAAATGTTATTGTCTTATTTGGAAGAACTTTTAAAATGATAAAGTAACTTCTTTTGAAGATTTTCGTTTCTTCGCTTTCTTTTTGAGATATATCAGTTTGTTTGATATGCAAATGTCCGGAATTTACGTCATACATGCATAATGAGTTATCAGAGAATGTTATATATCTTTGCGTTTATCAAATAAAAACACGAAAGTGTGAATATAACACGTGTGCGTGTTTCTCCCACAACACCAAACTTCTCGATTTTAAAGGATTTCGTTCAAGAATGAAAGAGATATACACATTTCTCCAATAAGTCATTATACATGTGTGACGTAAATTCCGTAAATTTGCATATCAAACAAATTGATATATCTCAAAAAGAAAGCGAAGAAACGACAATCTTCAAAAGAAGTTACTTTATCATTTTAAAAGTTCTTCCAAATAAGACAATAAAATTAGGGACCTTGTGCAAACATTGATGATGATGATGGTTTATTCGCAAAATACATTGCAGCCAACGGCTGAATTGCGTATTTAAAATGATAAATTACAACATATTATAAACTATTCTAAAAAGATACCAATATTATATTTACAATGTAATTTAATGAGTATACAAATATAAAAACTATAGTTATACTAAAATATCGTTCGTAATAATTACAATTTTTAAAAACTAAAACGGCACTATTTACATATTTGCCGCTATACTTGAAGACATAATAAACGAATTTTTGAACCGGTTTGTTCTATACCTAGGTATGTTAAAATATCGCTCGTGTATTAATGAGTAAGTTGTCTCATATGGAACTAACAATAAATTGTGAAGGCGATGATCTTTATCACTTTGGATATTGCTAAATAATTTGTTGCATATATTGTTATGGTGGATAACCAACTCCTTAATGTTCATACTATCTAACACATCATGATAATTACGATCTGGGCAAATAATGGACATTGCCCTTTTCTGCATGCCCGTTCTAATTCATGCATGAGATATTTAGGAATACTATAGTGGAAAACAGGTACAGCATAGTCAAGAATTGATCTAATACAACTGATATAAAATAGACCTAAATCTTTACGGGTTACTTTGGCTCTTTTAAGTTGAAGTAGGAAATATAACCTCTTTGATGCTTTCTTAACAACTTCGTTTATGTGAGTGTTCCATGTGAGGTTGCTTGTAATATTAAGTCCCAGTAACTTTACACTGTTTACTATTTTTAATTCTTGGCCGTTTACAGAGACTGGAACAAATTCTTGTTGTTTCTTTGCGAACGAAATACGTAGCTCTTTGCATTTGTCGGTGTTTTACCACTCTGTCAGCATAAAGTTGGGCATGACTGACCTCGCCCTTCGTAACTATTTCTGAGACTGTCGTATCGTCAACATATTTCCACAAATTGGTGCCGTCGACTACCAAGTCATTTATCATTCAGATGAAGAGCCATGGCCCTAACTTTGTCCCTTGAGGGAAACCAGAGGGAACTGATCCCCACTCGGAAAAACAACACACCTGTTCGAGTTTGATTCTCTGGAAGAGAACCAAGAGACCTTGCAGGGTTGGCAACGACCGTTTACGAAACGGAAAATAGGGACGGCGTCCTCGAATCAGTTCTCTTCTGTCAAACTGGCGTCTCTTTGCTCGATCTGTTCATTTACCAGCGAATTGTAAACAAAGAAGTGTCTTACAAAAAACTGTCTCAGCATTAGTTCAAAATATAGTCAACAAGAAAGGAATATTAGATTTTAATTTTACCTTTTGAAATTGTGCCAACTGCTCTACCGAGTTTGGGAAACCAACGATAATATAGCCACTGGGGTTTTCTTCGTTAGTTAATACTTTCCCAAACAATTTCTTTAGAAGGTCCTGTACAAACATGCGTGATAAGTGAATAAGCTAGGCAAGCGAATCGAAGAAGGAAGGAAGGAAGGCAGAAAGGGCGGGTGGGTGGGCGTTTGGGAGGGAAGGAAAGAAAGAAGGAAGGAAGGAATGTAGGAAAGAAGGGAGGACGGAAGGAGGGAAGAGGAAGGAAGGAAGGAAGGAAGGAAGGAAGGAAGGAAGGAAAGAGGGAAAGAGGGAGGGAGGAAGGAAGAAAGGCAAGGAAGAAGGGGAAGGAAGGAGGGAGGGAAGGAGGGAGGGAAGGAGGGAGGGAAGGAAGGAGGGAACGAAGGAAAGAGGGAAGGAAGGAAAAGGCGAGAGAGAAGGAGAGAAGAATGGATGGAAGGAAGGCAAGGAAGAAGGGGAAGGAAGGAGGGAGGGAAAGGAAGGAGGGAGGGAGGGAAGGGAATGAGGGAAGGAAGGAAGGAGGGAAGGAAGGAAGGGGTGGAAGGGGAGGAAGGGAGGAGGAAAGGAAGGAAGGGACGAACGAAAAGGAACGGAAGGTATCTTTATACAAATATATATTATATTATTTTGAAACATACATTAGAGTCAGCGAGTCCATCTTGTTCTCCTGTATCCTTTTCACCTTCTTCGTTTAGTAGTTCCGAGAAAAACAGAACGGTTCTCCCAGTGTCCTCCGCAAGCCTCTCGCCAATTTGTGTGTCGCTTGATCCAGGTCCTAAAAACAACACCGTCATTTGCAGAATTTAATTTTTTATATATAAACTGTAGAAAATCTATCACTTTAAGGTACAGGTCTATAGATAAACATCTACACTAGAGTTTGGAAATAATTAGACGTTTACAGAAGGTGCATTCGATATGTCATGCGAGTGTTTGATAATAGTTCACCTGAGATTAAAATTATGTCGAGGGACGTGGAAGAACGCGATGAAAGAGAATCCAAGATTGTTGTAACTTCCTGGAAGATTTCGGCTGCATTTGTTTCGGCTGAAATCTGCGGGGTAAAAATAGACACAATAGGCATATCGGTATAATTTTAAACTAGGGCTGTTTTCTTTGCTTATGTGGGGGTTCGTCCTTACCATGTCTTCTCCTCCCATCGTCTCCTATCCTATTGCCTCCTTAAAGGGGAACTGTACCCAAAAATAGTCTAAATCATGAGAAATTGCATTTTTCCACATAAAAATGTTTGTAATGCAGATCTGAGCTCCATAGTGGTTCATTGCATAGCTCTAGTGGTGTTCTTGTTTACTGAAAAGTTTTATACCCTCAACGTTTACCTGAGTGGAGAAATCGTGTTTCCAATAAATCCAGAAAACTAATTTGTATAACATTTATTTATTTATTTATTTGGCAATATTTTAGCAGAGATGCCCAATTCAGCGAGCTGGTTTAAATGGGGCTCTACATTTACATATCAACAAATAAACTAACTAAATACATTTCAAACACTCATTAATAATTCATGAGGAAAAGACAAAAGAAAATCACTACCGTATCGTGTCTTTAAATGTGATAAAGATTCGTCCTGATTTACATAAACTTTATCTTTGATTTTCTCGGCTTAGACAACATCGATTTTCAAAATTACTACGCCAATGAACTTATCAAATGGGTCGTGTTTGAAGCCGTTTAATAAACTCGCAGCACGTGTTTTATCAGATCTAAAACACTCGGGCTACGCCCTCGTGTTTTATATCTGATAAAACACTGCTGCTCGTTTATTAAACAATACGTAAATAACTACACATAAACTAATTACAACTAATGTAATTTTACAATTAACAAACAGGTTATATTAACAAATACAGAACATTACTGACAAAAGGAAGGAGTCAGAGTTAAAATGTTGTTTCACGTTAGATTTAAATATATTAAAGTTTGGTTCATTCCTAAGCACCAGAGGTAACAAGTTCCAAGTTTTGGCTCCAATTATCCTAAACGAGCCCTGATATTTATTTGTTTTTGCCATAGGTGGACGGAGCATATCTCTATGTCTAGTGTTGTAAGAGTGATAATCAGATGATTGATTAAATTCATTGAGGAGGTACTCAGGAGCTATTCCATGTATACATTTGTATACCAAGATACACTTTTGATAATCTCTACGAGACTGTAGTGACGACCAGCTAAGGGTGCGTTTAATTGCAGAGTGCTCAACTTTATACCCCTCAATAATGTTGGCCGCACGCTTCTGTAATTTATCTAAGAAATCACAATTTACTTTCCCGCAGCTATCCCAGACGACAGCACAATAGTCAATGTAATACAAGCCTCCCTTGGAACAACCTTTCGCGCTTTACGTAACAATCCAATCCTAGAGGATATTTTTCCGGCATGTATGGTCTATATGGTCATTGCAAGAGAGACATGGGTCAAACATAAAACACCTAGATACTTAAACCGATAAACTCTGTCCAGTATGGTATCGCTCGCGTTAACTATAAATTTATCTACAGAGCCTAACCTCTGCCGTGTGCCTGACAACATCTGCCGCTTATCATAAACACAATTTCTCTAGATATACAAATGTGTGAAATGTCTCAATAATCAAGACCACCGCTAGAGCTATGCAATGAACAAAAATAAAGCTCAGATATGCATTACAAAACTGTTTATGGGGAAAAATGCAATTTCTCATGATTTAGACTATCGAGCCACCTTAACTGTAATGTTTAGAAATGTTAATAGTTTTACGGTTTCCACTCTTGTCGAGAAATAACGTTTTAAAATGGCGGCGTCCAGAAGCATAAAATACGAGAATGATAACGTTATTTCTCGAGTACAAGAGCAGATACCGTGAAACTATTAACATCTATTGACTCGTTGACGGAACTTCGCAAATAACATCGCTATAGTTTATATTATTCCTCACCGTGTGAATCTTCTTTCGTTCTTCGTAATGTTTTACAACAGGCATGGTTTGAGCGAAAAACGTCTGCAGTCGTTTTTTGATCGTCTCTTCGTTGTCGTCGACACGGCCACTTGTCTCAGCTCGTTTCAAAAGTCTTTCTGTCATCGTGTCCGCTGAACAATCAAAGTAAAGGACGCATTCGCAGAGGGCAATCTAATGTTAAAAAGAAAGCAAAACTGTAATAGCGCTTTTGCTGAAAATAATGTTACTAGTGTAGAGATGGGTGTCGGATAAGATTATAAAATAATAAGGTCAGAACCTTGCACCGAGTTAGTAATGGTAATAGTGACGATTAATTGTAATGGTGATAGTTAATTGTAGTGGTGATGGTAATGGTGATAGTAGTAGTGATGGTAATTGTAGTGATGATGGTAGTTAGTAGTGATGGTAATTCTAGTGATGATGGTAGTGGTGATGATAATGGCGATAGTAGTAGTGGTGATGATAATGGTGATAGTAGTAGTGGTGATAATGGTGATAGTAGTTGTGATGGTAATGGTAGTGGTGATGGTAGTGGTGATGAGAATGGTAGTGGTGATGACAATGGTAGTGCTGATGACAATGGTAGTGGTGATGATAATGGTAGTGGTGATGGTAATGGTAGTGGTAATGGTGATGATAATGGTGATGATAATGGTAGAGGTGATGATAATGGTAGTGCGGGTGATGATAATGGTAGTGGTGATGATAATGGTAGTGGTATGGTACTGTTAATGGTGATAGTGGTTGTGGAGATGGTAATGGTGGTGGTGATGATTATGGTGATAGACTAGTAATGGTGATAGTAACTGTAATGGTGACAGTAATGTTGATGGTAATATTGATGGTAATAGTGGTGATGGCGATGGTAATATTAGTGGTGATGGCGATGATTATATTAGTGGTGATGGTGATAGTCATGGTATTAATGGTGATGATAATATTATCGTAGTGATGGTGATAGTCATGTGATGAAATACTAATGGCGATGGTCAGAAAACATCGTATTGCTTACTTCACTTTCAAATTGCACTGCCTGGCTAAGCTCTCGTGGAAAACCATCAATTAAAAAACCTTTTGCATTTGGTTGTTTTGTCATAGCATCTCTCACAATACCCAAAACAGTCTCCTGGACAAACAAAACACATAGGAAACAAAATATCAGATAAAAAACCAGTGACATTGACAAAACATAAGTATTGTTATAGCGTTGAAATGGCTAAAAGGATGACTCAAAAGGACCTTAAGCACAATCATGTACGTCACTTCACTCACCATGGGTACCAGTTCCCCTCGCTCCATGATGGCACTTAACGTCTGTCCTCGCGAGGACCCTGAAGCCACCTCGGATCTTAAGAGGTCACCGGTGGATAAATGAGTATAACCGAACTTCTCGACTATCTTGGCACACTGCGTCCCCTTGCCACACCCAGGACCACCTAGAAACGAAAGAACAAAAAAAGTAAAGCAGTCAGATGGTGGTTATTCCTCAAACTCATTAAGGTGGCTTTTTGAACAGCTTTGAAATTGCCGAGTCAGAGTAGTCCCCAGTACCCATCCATCGAACGCCCTGTATTTATAGATCCGCTTCGTCGTAGATTTTTAAACGTTATTTCGGTCAATATTTAATCAATTTCAATTCTGAGAACAGATTTGGAATTACCGAGTCTAAATACATAACATACTTCAATTCCAGCCGGAAGGCCTTGATGTTGCATTTTTCTCAACTGGTCCTGATTTGGTCTTAAAATGTATATATTCCAGCACTCGACATTTTCCTTCACCATAAATCCTTGCAACATACAGTTTATTTAAAAATATTACTTGTAACATAGCGTACGTGCATACCTTTCGTAAAAACCTGTTTATGTACTTAGAAATTAATCGACCATGTTTGATACAGTAGGTGTCTGCCTTGTAGAGGTGTCCGTCTAATTAGAGAGGTGTCCATCTAATTAGAGAGGTGTCTGTCTTGTAGAGGTGTCTGTCTAATTAGAGAGACACCTCTCTAATTAGACAGACACCTCTCTAATTAGAGAGGTGTCTGTCTAATTAGAGAGGTGTCTGTCTAATTAGAGAGGTGTCTGTCCAATTAGATAGGTATCTGTCTAATTAGAGAGGTGTCTGTCTAATTAGAGAGGTGTCCATCTAATTAGAGAGGTGTCTGCCTTGTAGTGGTGTCTGTCTAATTAGAGAGGTGTCTGTCTAATTAGAGAGGTGTCTGTCTCATTAGAGAGGTGTCCATCTAATTTGAGAGGTGTCTGCCTTGTAGAGGTGTCTGTCTAATTAGAGAGGTGTCTGTCTAATTAGAGCGGTGTCTGTCTAATTAGATAGGTGTCTGTCTAATTAGAGAGGTGTCTGTCTAATTAGAGAGGTGTCTGTCTAATTAGAGGTGTCAGTCTAATTCGAGAGATGTCTGTCTAATTAGAGAGGTGTCAGTCTAATTCGAGAGGTGTCTGTCTAATTAGAGAGGTGTCTGTCTAATTCGAGAGGTGTCTGTCTAATTAGAGAGGTGTCTGTCTAATTAGAGAGGTGTCTGTCTAATTAGAGAGATGTCTGTCTAATTAGAGAGGTGTCAGTCTAATTAGAGAGGAGTCTGTCTAATTAGAAAGGTGTCTGCCTTGTAGAGGTGTCTGTCTAATTAGAGAGGTGTCTGCCTTAAAGAGATGTCCGTCTAATTAGAGAGGTGTCTGCCTTGTAGAGGTGTCTGTCTAATTAGAGAGGTGTCTGTCTAATTAGAGAGGTGTCTGTCTAATTAGAGAGGTGTATGTCTAATTAGAGCGGTGTCCGTCTAATTAGAGAGGTTTCTGTCTAATTAGAGAGGTGTCTGTCTAATTAGAGAGGTGTCTGTCTAATCAGAGAGGTGTCTGTCTAATTAGAGATGTGTCTGTCTAATTAGAGAGGAGTCTGTCTAATTAGAGAGGTGTCTTCCTTGTAGAGGTGTCTGTCTAATTAGAGAGGTGTCTGCCTTAAAGAGATGTCCGTCTAATTAGAGAGGTGTCTGCCTTGTAGAGGTGTCTGTCTAATTAGAGAGGTGTCTGCCTTGTAGGGGTGTCTGTCTAATTAGAGAGGTGTCTGCCTTAAAGAGATGTCCGTCTAATTAGAGAGGTGTCTGCCTTGTAGAGGTGTCTGTCTAATTAGAGAGGTGTCTGCCTTGTAGGGGTGTCTGTCTAATTAGAGAGGTGTCTTCCTTAAAGAGATATCCGTCTAATTAGAGAGGTGTCTGCCTTGTAGAGGTGTCTGTCTAATTAGAGAGGAGTCTGTCTAATTACAGAGGTGTCTGCCTTGTAGAGGTGTCCGTCTAATTAGAGAGGTGTCTGCCTTAAAGAGGTGTCCGTCTAATTAGAGAGGTGTCTGCCTTGTAGAGGTGTCTGTCTAATTAGAGAGGTGTCTGCCTTAAAGAGATGTCCGTCTAATTAGAGAGGTGTCTTCCTTAAAGAGATGTCCGGCTAATTAGAGAGGTGTCTTCCTTAGGGAGTTCGTTCATCACTGTACAACATACCAATGACAAAAATGACGCGAACATGCAGCAACTCTTTCTTAACAGACTCTGCTGCTGTAACATCGCCAAGTGGTACCACTGTTTCAGGGGTTATTATCGGTTCTTCAACGAGAGTTCCATTTTCTTCCTTGTCAGACATCTCGCTCCTTTCCTGTCTTTCCTGTTTGTCCATGTATGCAAATAACTCGTTCACGCCTTCTTTTAGCTCTACGTCGCTGATACTTCCTCCTGTGGGTTCCATATCTCCTGTAACAAGAAAAGATTATCTACATATATAAAATACCATTTTGAAAAGGTGTAAGCCGTGTTTCTTTTAGTTGCTAAGTTGCTTCTTACGCAAGCTCTGATTGGTTCGTAGCCTTGTTCAGATGCGAGTATATAAACAAGGAATTTTTCCGCCTTTTTCAGAATTTGAAGATGGCCTAGTTGCTTAGCATTCTTCAAGATGACGGCTTACATTGTCGAATATATTTTGGCTCTTTTCAGTTTTGAAGACGAATTTCAATAGGATGGGACGTACTTTCGAAGCGCTCAAAACACAGTCAGCTTGAAGTTAGTAAAAGATGTAAAGTACGTTTTGCTGTGCAAGCTGTGTTAAGTTGTCAATACTCAGAAAAACTCTGAGCTCCAGACAGGCCTTCTGAATGCTAGCTAGACGCTCTAACCATTGAGCCACTAGAACTCAGATGGCAGAGCAAGGTTAATTATGGTGTTTACACCTGGGACGAGTCGTGCTGTGTGTTCACAAGTACTTGTTGGACTACAAGTCGTGTTGTGACAGTCAATTTTCAGTCAAATGTTGTTAGTTAAGTTAGGTAGTTGTTTACTTTTTATTGATGAGAAAACAAACATGGATTATGGAGTGACCATCTCCTTTAAAGGGGAACTGTAGTGAAAAAAACAAATTGCTTTTAAATAAAAGGCCTTTTAGTATGATGTTTAGAAATGTTAATACTTTTACGATATCTGCGCTTGTACTCGAGAAATAACGTTTTCATTCTCGTATTTTATGCTTCTGGACGCCGCCATTTTCAAGTTTGCTCGACGGCTCAAACTCGATGTACAGCGGTGGTTTTCTTTTCAATTTTGACGTCATTTAGTGCTTGTCTTTTGTTTCTAGCACTCAATGACGTCAAGATTGAAAATAAATTCCCGCTGTACATCGAATATGAGCCGTCGAGCAAATACGAGAATAAAAACGTTATTTCTCGAGAGGAGATACCGTAAAACTATTAACATTTATAAACATTATGCTTAAAGGGAAATGGCAATAAAAAATTTTTTTGTCTCATTTGAAAGAACATTAAAAATGATATATGAAGACCTTTTACAGATTTTCCATATCGTTCTTGGTTCTGTAAATATTTCACTTCTTTTTAACAAAGAACATTGAACATTCCGCCATCTTGGATATGCATAACCATCCTTGGATATGCGTGACGTCACAACCAGGATAGAAATGTTTTTTTATATCAGCAATTATCGAGTCATTATAGATGCTAAATCGCAGTTGTTTTGGGTGTTGTATACTTTTAAGTGAACTAGCAATCTATTTGAACGCATTCCACTGATATTTGGGCAATTATTTACAACTTTTACAATGTTTACCCAGGTTTTGACGTCACTTAATTAGATCTAATTATAAAACAAGATGGCGGATTGCAAATATTTTTGTTCACAGGGAAATTTTAAAAGGTCTTCATATATTATTTTAAATGTTCTTTCAAATGAGACAACAAAAATTTTTATTGCCATTTCCCTTTAAAGGCCTTTTATTTAAAAGTAATTTGTTTTTTGACTATAGTTCCCCTTCCCCTTCAAAATTGAAAAGAAAATATATAGTTCGCAGAAATAATGATGCAGATAATAATGCAGAGAGTGATGCAGAAAATGATGCAGATAATAATGCAGATAATAATGCAGAAAATATATAGTTCGCTAGGATTGTCACTGGCTTGAGAAAATACGACCATATTACTCCATCGCTGAAAGAGTTAAAATGGTTACCTATTGACCAAATGTTGTTTATACGTGATGCTATTATGGCATATAAATGCGTCAACAATATTGGACCTCGCTATTTATGTGACAAATTTGTAACAAGATCCGAAATATGTAATCGAGTAACCAGACAAGGAGATAACCTTCAAACTCCAAAATATAGAACAGCGACGGGTCAACGGTCCTTTTTATATCGTGCAACAACAATTTGGAATTCCTTAAGTACGGATCTAAAAACATTAACATCAGTATTTAGTTTTAAACGAGCTTTGAAAAAAGAACTTCTTTTTAACTTCTTAAATGAATAGATTATGTTATTATAAATTTTTATATCCTGTTATATAGTTATTCTTTGTATATTATTGTTAAACTTTTTATAATCAATGTATTAAAATATGTATGTAGATTAATATGTAAATTAGTGCTGAAAAGCCCATTTGGGGAGCAACTAATAAATATGTATGTATGTATGTATACGGCACTGAGTGACATCATAGTGTATAAACTGATATCAACAAACTTTTTGATGACCCCAACCCCGCTGCGGGGGCGGACGGGGAGCGGAGATAAGGCCCTGGGAACGAGGTTGTGATGACCCATCTTTGCACCTTGCCTTAAATTTCGGGTAATTTTTGAAAGCCTCCTCAACCTACTGTTGAAAAATCATACCCCTCCCCCCTCCCTCAAAATCACCATAGCCCCCCCCCCCCCCCTCTAGATAAATTCTAAAACCTCCCTTAGACCTTTCAGTTCCCTTTCAGAACCTAGCAACCTGATGCTTCACCGTTATAAATAAATATAAGGACTTATCGCAAGCTAGTTTGATTCTTAATAGTTGTTGTTCACCATACTTCCTCCATACATGCAATTTTTTACCTCTTGTAATCTGTCCGTTGGCAGTGGATGATCCTGACATGATGACACCAAACATTTTACAGACATCGTCGAATACATCATCAACATCGCGCGTCGCATCGATCTGTCATACAGAAAGAAAAACCGGATTTAGCACGCATAACAGGACGAAATTTAAGATTTAAGTTAAATTAAAGCTTACTTAAACACCCATTAGCGAACCATTTAGGGTAGATTTAAGGCCTAACTTAAAGGCACTTAGTGCCACTACGATGAAAATTCACCCCCGTCTTTTAGATTTTCTTTAGCATAGAATAGTATTTCAGGGTCGAAAGTGATCATCGATGTAAAAAAAATCTAAAAAATGCTATTTTGAAGTAAGTATTTTGAGCTCTGAAATCACTACTATTTAGGCCACGATTACTAAAAACGTGTTCCAAGTGAGCCCGCAATTTCAAAAGATAATATTGTTTGTGACGTCAGATTCTCAATGCTACGCCTGAATTTCGGTCGAGGTTATTTGTTTTCTTGTTTTTTTCGAGAAGTAGATGAAATGTCCAGCCTTTCAGACGAAGAATTTGAAAAAACGACCTTGATTTACTTGAAGAATTAGCCACGTGGAGTCTTCGCGTTGAGAATCTGACGTCACTTCGTTACGCTGGTCAAGAACATGAACGATTAATGGCGGACATAACAACTTCAGATTCGGAGTCAGAAAAATAATACTTGCCATCGTCGAATCGCAAAACGGTTTCGACCGAGTAATATTTAGCAGCTCTGCTTTATAAATACGTAAAAATAACGATAGGTAAAAATTTGATTGTAGTGGCACTTTAAGGAACTTCAGGAAACCATTAATGGGTATTTAAGCGCTTAAATGCCATTAAATACCACTTAAAGTTAAATGATTAACTTTAAGAAGATTTAAGGTCACCTTAAATGTACTTAAATTTTAAATTTCGTGCAAAACAAATTGATTTCTCAAGAACATTTTTAAAACGACGTTACACTACTACTAGTAATATACATGAAAAAATTTCTGCATTCTGATTGGCTGAGAGCGTGCAATTTGGAGGAAATACAGTGCAGAAAAAGGGAAATACTTGTTAAAAATTGTTAAAACAATAAAAAACTTTTTAATACAATAAAACCGTTCTTTTCAAAATATAAATCTTCGCACGGTTCACGAGTGCACATGATTCTATTTTGTTAGGCTAGATTGATTAGCCTTGGCCGCCTATGGCAGCTACCTCCAACACAACAGATATCTAGAAGTTAACTTGAAGATGATTCTAAAATAAGAGCAACATACCTTGGTCACTTTCTGCAAGTTCTCGTAAAACTCGATGACTGGCAGGGTTTTTTCAATGAATGTTCTAAAGCGCTTCTTGATCGTCTCTGAGTTATCGTCGCTCCTTCCACTCGTTTCCCCTCGCCGCAATAGACGTGCCTCCATTACTTCCTCGGAGCACTCGAAGCACAAAATTTGGTCACATTTTGCAAGCTGAGAAAACCAAAAAAATTTTTTAGAAATTTTATAAAGCGGTTAAACCAAAAAGCGAAATAAAGACAATGAATTACCTCGTTTTCGAATTGCTTGGCCTGCCCCAATTCTCTCGGGAACCCATCAATGAGAAATCCTGGACTGTGGGGATTTTCCAACATGGCATCTCTTAAGAGTTGAACAATGATTGCCTGCGAAAAGAATGACTATAGTTTGTAATCGTATGATAGCGAGTGCAATTAAGGATTTACACTACGAGTGATATTTGAAAATTCAAAATTGCAAAAGCCGTCAGGCGAATGCAATTTGGCACAATTTTCAAATATCACGAGTAGTGTTTACACTATCAATATTCAAATATTCAAATATCACGAGTAGGATTTATCCTTAATTTCACGAACAAAATCACACATTAATACTTCGGTTTATATGTACATGTATGTGTACAAACTGGCAATCCCTCTCCTGCCATTTAACCAGTCTTAACTGCTGATCATGATCGTATTTGTGTTGACCATGAATTCCGAAAATGATTAGAAATGGTAATTTAGAGCTCTTTCATATCTCACGTCGTTCTTGAGATATTTAGACTTATGGGATATCCAAATGAAATAACCTATGACGTAAAGAGCTTTACACATTTTTATAAAATCAAGAAATTAGAAATAGTAAATTAATTTGGCATCACCAGGGTTTTCACTTAGTTCTGAAGTACGTGACTATCCCAATGAAGTACCGTCAGTGTCAGACATGGGCTCTGAAAGGACATTCTGATTCATTGAGGGCCAGGGGGCGCGGTCTATACTACTTCTGAAAAATATGAATCTTAAGCCGTGGGCAAACTAGGAAACATTGTTGCGGAAACATTGTTGAATTTTTATTATTAAATTATTATTTTATTATTATTATTATTATTATAGTGTGATTTTTGTTGCGGAAATATTTTTCCCCGTTTGCCCATGTTTTTCACAACGAGAAACATTATTTTCCTGATTGGGCATGCGCAAAGACAAAAAACGCGACAAAATGGCTGAAATCACAGCAGCTGTTGTTGACGAAAATCCCTCGCAGATACAGAGCAATAAAAAGAAGGTAAAACGACGCTGTGTCTTCAGCTAATTCTTTGAAAATGTTCTGAAATGCTCCTTTGGTGTATCTTCTCTTTATCCACTGTCTATCTGGCATTCTCCTCATCTTCGTCTTCCAGCAATAGCTGAATTAAAATACATGATACTGCCTTTGGTTTTGTTGAGGCAGACGCCATATTTTTTGTTTTGATCTGAGTGTTTGACCTTGACCCAGGACTATTGTTATCCACGCGTAAATGTTTCTCCCTTAATTGTTTCATAGTTTGCCAACTCTGGGAAACATGGCAAAACATTGGTTAGAAACAATGTTTCTGCAACAATGTTTCCTAGTTTGCCCACGGCTTTAGGAATACAATTTTCAGCATTTGGAGAAACAATTCATATAGGTAGCAAATTCAACTATATTATCAACGACTTGTCTGATTTGGACATCGGGAAAATATAGCCGGCGATTTGCTATACAGTACCCGCCGGAGCTCCGGCGGGAGCCGAGTCTTAGCGAAAGCCCTGATACTATTTCGATGTAATAATGTTAGGTTTCACAAAGTGTCGTACTGTGCAAAGCTTCAAATGATTTCGTTGAATAATCTCAAAGATATACTTGATTTTCTAAAAATGTGTAAAGCTCTTTACGTAAGTCTAAATATCTCAAGAACGACGTGTGAGATATGAAAGAGCTCTAAATTACCATTCCTAATAATTTTAGGAGTTCATTTATAAATAAGACAAACTTAATTTTCATTTCATAGGCAATTTAAAGCCGTGTTTACACTACAAGCCTTGGCGTGGCCTAGGCCAGGATTTTGGTAGTGTAAACACACTTTCGGCCTGGCATGGGCGTTATTGCTATGGTAACATGGGCCGCAGTAGTGGTATTCAGCGGCAAACACGTGAAAAATGAGTGAAAACATTTAATAACAATGGAGAACCAGGCAAAGGGAAATCCGTGGACAGACGAGGAAACCGAAGCTTTAATTGGTGAACCTTTGGAGTGACCAAAATATTCAGGACGCCTTGGAAAACTACAGTGTCCGTAACAATGTTCAGGAAACCATTAATAAAAACCATTGGTACACTAGAATATACCGTTTTAAGCCATTGACGTTCTTCCATTGTGTGCATATTACGATACATTTGCAGTGCACAATATATACGATACTTTCTCCTATTACGCTTCTTTTATAAAATCAAATATATAAACCACAACAAAATACATGGATCCGCCATTTTGTAAATACGTCCTGCTATAGAAAATGTAACCGCTGCAAGGGCTAGGCCAAAGCGAGCCCGTCGTAATAATGTAAACGCGCCACATTTACCTAGGCTGGTAGTGTAAACACGGCTTAAGCTACTACAGAATAAGTTTCATTTCGCAAACCGGGTTCGCATCCACTCGCGCGTCACGCGGCGGGTGACAAAATAAGTGCCTGGGTACGAGGCTAGTACAACTGTTATCCTAACTCATTATGCAGTGTGACGTGTGCAGTGTGTTATTTACATATCAAATCTCAAGAACGAAGTGAGATACGGAAGCGTTGTAAATTTGTGTTTTTATAAATTCAAGAGTTCTTTCAAATACAAGATTTTATTTCATTGCATATCCACTTTAAAGGTTCTAAAAGTTCCTGAGAAAAATTGTAATATATCTTGTCAGCCGAAAATTTCATCTTCATAGACTTTTTTGCTGTTAAAGTTGACGGAAGTGATGTCATAGCGGGTATCTGTCTGCATGAAAACCTCTTTTGACATCACTTCCGTCAACTTTAACAGCAAAAAAGTCTATGAAGATGAAATTTTCGGCTGACAAGATATATTACAGGAGAATCCATAGATTACAAATATGTTAAATTCCCACAGACGTTATACGACCTATAAATCTTGCTCTAACCTGAGGAACTAATTTCCCTTCCTTCATAATTTCATTCATCATCTTCGCTCTGTCTGTGTCTTTCTTCACTTCTTCTCGCAACAGATCTCCCGTTGACAAATGAGTGTAACCAAATTTCTCCACTATCCTCGCACACTGAGTGCCTTTGCCCGACCCAGGACCACCTGAAGTGGAAAAAACAAAACAGAATTTTCGCGACTGTCCTGCGACGCCTAATAGAGAGCTTTAAGGCCGATCTACACGATACGATTTGTCGTATACCATTGTGATCAAACATCAGTTTTCCCGCTTCGTAGTAAAATTTCGTAATCATGAATTCGCGTAAAATTGATTGAAAAAGTATTAAAATGAAATAACACTTGTTCTCGAAGAATTAATGAAAAATCGCACTTGTGTTTGGGGAAATATTCATAATTACAAATATTTCGCCAAACACGCGTGCGATTTTTCATTAATTCTTCTCGAACCGTGTTATAATTCCTATACAAATATTAGAATCAATGCATTGTAGTAATTAAGATTAATAAGGTTATTTATTAAGATTAACAAGGTTATTACCAGAAGCTGAATTGAGCAAGTTACAGCGAATTCAAAATACAGCTGCTAGACTTGTTGCAAGGGTTAAAAAATCAGAACATATCTCCCCTGTGCTTCGTAATCTTCACTGGTTGCCAGTGAGATCAAGGATTATTTTTAAGATACTGATAATTACTTTCAAAGCTTTACATGGCTGCAGGCACCTATTTATATTACTGATTTACTAACTAAATATAAACCTACTCGTATTTTAAGATCATCTAACCGAAATCTACTACTTGAGCCAAAATCCAAAACGGTCACTCATGGAGACAGATCATTCTCAGTTGCCGCACCAAAACTGTGGAATTCATTATCACAGGAAATTAGAAGCATTGATACTTTAAGTAGTTTTAAGTCAGCACTTAAGACTTTTCTATATCTTATGAAACTGTAATTAGTTTTATAAGTAAAATTAAGAATATATTGTTGTAAGAGCATTGAGACTATTGTATAATGCTCCTAATACGTCTTTATTATTATTACAGGAGCCGCGGAACACGGGGGCTAGGGTGCGCTTAGTCTTAAGTGCTGACTAGCCCCCCCCCCCCAATTTTTTCGCCGATTATGTTTATTTTTATATGTTTGCGTATTTGTCCTAATCTTGGTCGAAACTTCCGAAATTAAAACGACATCACAAGTAAGCCGAGAAAATCGCGCGGAAACCGACGCTTGTCCCCCAAAGGTCCTCTGTGATAGTCCGCTGATTAGAAAATTAACTAGTTAATTTCGCAATAGCTTGAGCTGAACAGCGTTGTTCAGCATTAAAATTAATATGCTCGAGGCTTTTATAATTTGTTGCCAAACGTTCGAAATCTGAAATCTGCTGTTTACAAGCTTCAATTTGATGCATTACTCAGAAGTATACAAGTATATAACTTTCCTCGTTCTTAACATACATCTAAACCATAACTAAACATATATCTAAACCATTAGTTAAAAATAACAGTACCCAAAACAAAAAGTATCTTTTGTCCACTGAAACGTTTGGCGACAACATCGTCGGTAAAAGCATCTAAACGAGAAACAAGAAAGCATCAAGGTATACATGACATAAAGATTCATGCAACGACTTGCAAATTGCTTCTTTTTTGGAAGATTTTACAAAACGTACCTTCCCCTTCTTCGAATCGTTTAGCCATCGGTAAAGTGGATATTTCGTTGAATATGTTACAAACCAACTCGAATACATCGTCAACGTCACGGCAGGCATCGATCTACAGGAAGGAAATATTACTCATGCTGTAGAAATCAGAAATGTACTGTTCGCAGCTGCTTATATTAACATCTTTACTTCGCCTTCACTTCACCTTCACTTCACCTTTACTTCACCTTCACATCACCTTTACTTCTCCTTCACATCACCTTTACTTCACCTTTATTTCACCTTTACTTCACCTTTACTTCTCCTTCACATCACCTTTACTTCACCTTTACTTCACCTTCACTTCACCTTTACTTCACCTTCACTTCACCTTTACTTCACTTTACTTCACCTTTACTTCACCTTTACTTCACCTTTACTTCTCCTTTACTTCACCTTTACTTCTCCTTTACTTCACCTTTACTTCACCTTTACTTCTCCTTTACTTCACTTTACTTCATCTTTACTTTACTTTACCTTTATTTCACCTTTTCTTCACCTTTATTTCACTTTTACTTCACCTGTATTTCAACCACACTCCACTTCACTGACTCTAGATCTCCCACCACTGACTTAATTAACACACACAGTCACGAGCATACTTACTAACCTTCCGTAGTTTCGTTAGTGACTCATAATGTTCTATAACAGGCATTGTCTTTTCAACAAAGGTTCTCAATCTCTTTTTTATTGTCTCCACATTATCATCCGTTCTTCCACTCGTCTCACCACGTTTAACAAGGCGTTCTTCCATAGCTTGCTCAGAACATTCAAAGAACAAAACCAAATCACATTCAGCTACCTAAAAGAAAAGCAAGCAAAATTTCCTGTGACAGTCGAGTGTCTGTTTTAGTATGCTTGAAAGGTCTTTTTTGAAAATACTAGCCTGCGTAGCAGATGGTTGTTTGGGGGAGGGGGAGTTATATTCGGGACGCCATAGCCCCCCCCCCCCCCCCCCCCCCTCCCCCCCAAACAACCGTCTGCTACGCAGGCTATGAAAATACGTGAATGATATCCAGCATTATTATATCCTCACATATAATCCACCAATCAACTGTCTCTATTAGCATCACGTGGCAGCCCAATATTTTACGATGTAGGGCAGCTACATATTGGGCAGCAACCTTTGGACTGTTTACATGGGCTGTTCACGTGCAAAGCGACGTCACTCGCGTGCCTTGAAGTACTTTCTCACGGAACGTGATGTGTTTTTTTGAAATTCCGAGTCTTTTTATTATTCTTTTTGACGACCAGCTTACGTGCGAAGAAACATCTTTGTGTTAAGTTATTTTATTCGATATAATAAAACACCTATATAATTCATTGGTTGAAGTACTTTCTCACGGAACGTGATGTGTTTTTCGAGTCTTATTATTCTTTTTGATAACCAGCAACCTTTTGACTGTTTACGTGCGAAGAATTGGATTCATCTTCGCCCAATATTACAAAATATTTAAGTCTCGACTTGCAATATTAGGCTCGACCTTCGGTCTCGCCCAATATTGAATTATCGACTTAAAAAATATTGGGCTCAGAGGAATCCAATAAGTAATAATAATCGCACCTCAAGTTCAAACTGATATCCCTGACCAAGCTCTCTTGGGAAACCATCGATCAAAAATCCTGGACTCTCGGGACACCGGAGCATGGCGTCCCTCAGCAATTCAATGGTAATCTCCTGGAAAAAAGAAAAAAGTAGACAATGATAATGATAATGAAAATGAATATTTTGGATATACTAGAGTGTACATTTGTTAAAGTGTTTATGAAACGAAAATTGAGGTGACTTTTTTTATTGATTTATTTGAGAGAACTCCTCAAATGATAAAGAATGGCGTTTGTAGTTCTTTAATTCTTATCTCGTTCTCGAGTTATTCAAGATTGTGTAATATGACCTATGACGTCACTAGTTGTACCATCATTATGATGAATCAGAAAATGAAGCATATCTACAAAACTATTGAACAAAATTCCTTGAAACTTTGCACAAGTATATAGGTCACTAAATTGAATATCCCCACGTCAACTTTATCATACCATAGCAATATATATTAGTTCCCAGACCTTTCATCCCACAGCAAAAAAATTCTATTTTCCACTATGCCCTAAACAGATTTTGACTCGAAGTTGCTCTGTTGTTGGCAATACTATTGAAAATATCCCTCACTGATCAACAGTTATAAATATTGGTTTAGAAAAGGCAGAGTATAAACAAGTTTATGAGAGGAATAAAGAAGTCTGGGAACTAATCTGTTACCATGGCAACGATAAAGGTTATTCAATTTAGTGACCTGTATACTTGTGCAAAGTTTCAAGAAATTTTGTTCAAAAGTTTTGAAGATATGCTTCATTTTCTGATTCGTCATAATGGTGGGTACAACTAGTGACGTCATAGGTCATATTACACAATCTTGAATAACTCGAGAACGAGATAAGGTATGGAAGAACTACAAACGCCATTCTTTATCGTTTGAGGAGCTCTTTCAAATAAATCAATAAAAATGTCATCTCAATTTTCGTTTCATAAACACTTTAAATTATCATGAAATGTACAGTTTGCATATCAGCCATATATTAAGATTGTGTTACATTTCATTAATTTATAAAACAAGTATATTATTAAATTACTTGTGGCACAAGTTTCCCTTCTTTTATTAACTCTGCAATCATGGCCGCCCTCTTTGATTCTTTCTCCACTTCATCTCTTAGAAGATCACCGGCCGATAAATGGGTGTATCCGAACTTCTCGACAATCATCGCACATTGCGTTCCTTTGCCTGAACCAGGACCACCTATAGCAATCAACCAAAACAGATAGCGCTATCTTCATATTCAGGCTGCTACTTCATGTACACACGTAAAAATCTCACAGGCTGTAACAAGGTTGTTGGTTCAACATGCCCGTGTAACAGCATTGTCAACATGGTAGAACATGACTGTTCAAATAACAACACTATTCAAACATGTTTCAACATGTTGTGACAGGCTTGTTGAATCGACAACAGTTGTTCATGCATGTTAGAACATGCGAAAACCAGCTTGATAGAACAACCAAGTTCATGGCTGTTGTAACAACGCTGTTCAACCTTGTTATTTCATCATGCTCTGATAACATGTTGTATCATGTATGAACAATGTTGTTCGACGCTGTTCAAACCTGTTCGATCATCAGCCATGAACAATACTGATCCAAAATCCATGAACAGGCCTGTTGACAACCCTGTTCAAGCTGGCCAGTTCAACCCTGTTCAAGCCTGCCAATATCAACCATGTTTTAGGCTGTACACAGGTAGGAACAGACTAGTTCAGTGTTTTTCCAAAATATGCTTCTTCAAGACGTATTAAAAAGCGTTAAATGTAATTGCATCTGACGTCACTTCCTTACGCTGAACAACTCCAGATTCGGAGTCAGAAAAATAATACTTGCCATCGTCGAATCGCAAAACGGTTTCGACCGAGTAATATTTAGCAGCTTTGCTTTATAAATACGTAAAAATATCAATAGGTAAAAATGTGATCGTAGTACCACTTTAACAGGCCCAGAGCTAGGGGGGGGGGGGGGGTGTAGTGGGCACCCAAAATCTTTATACGAGTTTCAGTCGGCAGAAGTTATGTTTTACTTCATTTAATCCACGTTATCCTTTTTGTTTGGTTGGTTTTCCCTTTTTTACTTCGCAATAGGTTTAATTTATTAATCACACATTAAATTATTAGATGTGTGAAGTTATCGTCTAGGTTGTTGTAGTCGTGAGAAAGACTATTGTTGGTGGCTGACGTTTCGACGGCCTCAGCGGCGATCATCTTCAGAGTCAAGAGTGTTTGTCAGGGTTTGCCTATATATACGTCTGGTTCTTACGTCACCGTTTGTTTGTGTCATAATCAACGTGAGTGGGTGTTGTGTCATGCGTTAAGCGTGGGCCAATATTGTTCGTCATCGGTTGTTTGTGTTATGACACAAACATATGTTGTTTGTGTTATCAACGTGAGTGGGTGTTGCGTCTTGCGTTAAGCGTGGGTATATTGTTTGTCGGTAGGTCTATTGTTCGTTGGTGTGTGCGAAGACGTCTTTTGTATAGTGTTGGTAATTGTTGTGATCTGCTAAGTGGTTTATGTTCAAAGTTGGTATACCGACTTTCTAATGTAAGTTGTGTTAAAGGCGATACATTCAGCCGAGTCCCAGTAAATATCGTGTTTTGTTTGTACGTGGTGTTCAGCTATGTTATTAGTCCTGTCCCCGTATCTAGTAGCTCGTTTGTGTTCAGCTAGTCTGATTTTTAGGTTTCTGCCGGTTTCGCCAATGTAAATGTCCTAGCAGTCGGCGCATTTGATCTTATAAACTGCACCTTGTCTTTATTACTCACCTAACACAAAAATAACTCGTTGTTTCTCAAACTGTTTTCCTAATTGAAGTAGTTCCGTATCTTTTTTAGGAAAATCGTTATCCGCACCGTCTTGTACTATGTTGTTTTCCTGTTGGATTGGCGGCAACTTGGTTTGGATCTTCATTTCCACAATTGGTTGAGTTGGGAATGTTTTTGATGGTAACAATGGCTCCTCAAGATCGTAGCTTTCAGAGCGAATGGGGCCGTTGGTAGATTTTAGAATGGCTGGCAATGGCTTCTTACTTAAATCCACAAATGTGTCCCATTTTAGGTGAGGTGTGCTCTTGGCTGAGTTGATGCACTCGCCGAGGAATTTCAAATGGTCTTCGGGCTTGTTATACAACAACCCTGTCAACATGCTCTGGAAACACGTTAAAATTTATTAGAAATGACAAAATAAGGAGTATACAGAGCCCAACACTACTGAGTAGACGGAACCCATAATATTTATATTTATGTATTAGCTTTGCGATGGTATACATATTACAAACAATTACATGATTTACAGACATTAAGGTGGCTTGATAGTCAAAATGGAGTCATTTTTAGAGCACGATTTATCACACACTACAAATTTTATATAGACATATTTTTTACGTAAGTAGTTAACATGGTCCATACATTTACAAAGAAAATGATTTGGATCCATATCTTTAATTGCTTAGCAGTCACACCCTTTTCCGCGAACACAACACTTTTAAAGGGATATGGCAATATAAATTAACTTTGTCTCATTTGAAATGGTATAACAAGACCTTTTACAATTTTCCGTTATCTTTTTTGGTTTTCGAAATAATTTGACGAAAGACAGCGTGCTGTCCGCCATCTTGGAATTATTTTCGATATGCATGTGACATCATAAGTATAGGTAAAGTGAAATTTTTATCTTGCCAACAATGTTGCACTATTTCCATTTTCAATTGGCCCACAACATTTTAAAAAGCCTTCCGCGGAAATTCGATCACCTATGGAGTAGTTTCATCAGGTTTACCCTGCTTGTGACGTCACCAATTTCCTAGTTAATTAGGTCAAATATTACAACAAGATGGCGGATTGTAGACTGTCTTTTGTCATCATTATCTGAAATATTTCAAAAACCAAGAAAGATACAGAAAAATTGTAAAAGGTCTTCTTATACCATTTTAGGAGTTCTTTCAAATGAGACAAAGTTAATTTAAATTGCCATATCCCTTTAAAGGCACGAAACTGTAGGACGCGCCAATAGTGATTTTTCCAAACAGGTAAGTGCTGAGGGTCTGAAATTATATATGTGGTACATGCAATACCAGAGCTGTGCAATGACGAATTATTTTACAGATATGTCAATGCCTTCATATATTTTAGCCTTTCCTAAAAATGAGGGAGAAAAATTTCCAATTACATCTCTTCCAAAGGCCCTAGATATTTTTTGAGTAGTCTAAGAACAAATCAATTCGTCATTATGAACTCACAGTGAATATTTCATGCATATAGGTCAAATATTTTTGATATCACAAAAATATCATCTCGATTCTCGTGGCAAATTCCAGAATTTGAGGAAAAACACTTTAAGGTGGCTCGATATCTAGTCTAAATCATGAGAAATTGCAATTTTCCCCATAAAAGGTTTTGTAATGCAGATCTGAGTTTTATTTTGGTTCATTGCATAGCTCTAGCGGTGGTCTTGATTATTGAAACGTTTCACACTTGTAGCATTTGTATATATCTAGAGAAATTGTGTTTATGATAAGCGGCAGATTTTATGCAAATTAGTTTTCTGGATTTATTGGAACTCAGATAAACTTTGAGGGTATAAAACATTTCAGTAAACAAGACCACCACTATACAAACATTTTTATGCGCAAAAGCAATTTCCCATGATTTAGACCATCGAGCCACCTTCGACAACAGCCTGGGTCACTGGAAGGAACAGCTCTCATCTCTCAGCGAGTTCACGTCGTCCTGAAGACGTGAAAATACTCAGAGTTGCCTTGTAAACAGAACGAGGACGGTGTTGAGAATACTCTTGCAGACTACAAATTATTCATTCTCTTTATTTCGCATGAGGAATTCTTTGTTTTGTCACGTCATATATATAGATCTTAAAGTTCCTAATGCCAATTACTGCGGCCCCAAAACAAATACAAACGATTCTCACATTGATGAAATCGTTAAATCATTTTCATTTCTTTGCATTTCTACTCGTAGTCGTTGATCAGTTCATAATTTTGTAGCAAACTAAACTGACGTTTAATTTTGAACGACTCGTAAACGTAAATCTGATTCGCTAGACTCTTCCGAATAATCCTTTTGTAGAGCTACAATCGTGGTACAGTTCCTTAGCTACAATTCCTTGGGACACCAATCATAAATGCTTGACATAAGCGTCTTATCTCTTAGATACAACATATTTTAGATATATTATTATGTACCGTGTCCCCTTCCCCAGTACAATGTTGTAGGAAGACCTAAGAAGACTTTTTGCCAAATACAACGAGATTTGTGTGCGGGGGGGGGGGGGGTAGCCTGCGTGCAGACGCTTGTATTTCCGGTGAAGCGTCTGCACGCAGGCTAGGGGGGGACTACATGTCATGCATTGTGGACGTGAATTTGGTTATTTCACCTGAGCAGTGTCCCAACAATTTTAACCAGGATTGTAGCCACATGTAAGTTAGATTATACCATAACTTGCGTCAACAGATTTCAATATTTTTAGAATAACACGTCATGGAGCTCATTCTACAATTTCTATTTATGTTTTTGCGTTTATCGTGCTTGATTTTTGCTGGAATTTTCATCTCTTTCGTAAGTGTAGTATAGTGTACAAAATAGCATCCAAGTTAGCGAGTTTCAGCTTGTCCGAAATGAATTATGAACACCCCACCTCCCCCAATTTGAAATCCGGTTGTACAATTGTTTGATTGCTTTTTACTGTCAGGACGAAATAAGGAACATTCCCTATTATAACAAGCGCATAACCAGTGTCCTGTGTACACAAGACATACAAGAGGCCATTAAATCTAAAAGCGAAATTTTCGGCCGTTTCTGCAAATTCGTTGCATAATCGGGAAATACTCGCGGGGAGCATAAAATCGAAGCATAATTGTTCCTCGTGGCTGGAGTGCGTTTTTAAAGTCTAAATAGATTCTCACCAAAGTTCGAAAAATCTTGTCTTCAATGACAATAACTTCTAATAAGTATGTAACAGTTTTACACATGCACGCACCGCGGGCCTATTTTTATGTACTGATGTACAGATGCCCCCTTTGTAATCTTACATATGTTTTAGAAATGGCTTGGTGCTCTATTTTCGCACAAATTCTTCTCAGGGGTCGCCGAAAATGCACTTCTGGTCGTTGCAAAATTAAAAGGGTAAAAGATACAGGAGGCCTGGTGCATAAGAATTAAAGAGGGGGTCTGATCTTCTCAGCCAACTATAATCTGAGAAGAGAAGACAGGGAAATGTGTCAATCTCCTCAAGAAGCTCGTTGGTACGTACTGGGGTGCAAACGTTACCACCATGCGCACTTCTACTCTTGTTTTCTCCACAGAAGAGTATGCCAGCCCTGCATACTCAGCACCCTGTGTGGTCCCACAGCACCCATATCAACAAACTTGATGTTATCAACAAACAGTTATCAACCAAGTCCTTCGTCCAGTATCAGGAGGTATTCATGCCACCCTGGCCAGCATGCTCTCAGTAATTGCAGGCATCACACCACCATCACTCTGTTGTCCACCAGAAATCAAACCAACAGGGATCCTTCGTTCCCACCTCGAGCCACACACAGCCACATCTCGCTTGACGGCAAGTGCTTCGCCTCTCATGGCAACACATTAAACGAACTGCACCCCCTATCATAGATTTGCTGGAAAGATGGATAGAGAACTGGTCATGCATCAACACACACCTGCACTACTACATTCCAGCCCACCACCAAACCACTCAGTCAGAATATTGAATGCAGGGCCCTCGTCCACCTCAACAGACTCCAAACAGGCTGGGCACAGACAGGTGCATTCTTGAAAAAGATTGGAGTTCGAGAATCAGCAGTGTGTATTAAAGTGCTGTGCTTACCAAGACATATCCTGTTATTAGCCCACAAATGGTAATATTGGTCTGAAAGAATTGGACGATGATACTAGAAACTGGTTAAGGAATGTTGTTGATGAATGGTAACTGAAAATGAAAGTCAAATAGGAACGATGAAAGCAGCTATATTAAGCACTCAGCAATGCCAGAAATAAAACATTGTACCATCTGTCATCGAATGTTTTGTCTTTGTATCACAGTTTTCTAATTAATTATCCACTATATTCCTTGTGATCTGCAGACCATAAGGAATGCAGGCTCCAGCAATGGGATTGTAATTGCAACGAAAGTCCATCAAGTGTGATCATGCAAATTTGTTCTTGTCATTTCAATACAGTAGCTGTCCCAGTCCCCTGTTATTAAATTTCCCAGGCTCTACCTGAACTCGCTGCAGGGCTATATAGCATATCCACACGCCAGCTATAACTCTTTGTCTAATCGGCACTTCATTTAGAGTTGGGCACTTTTGTTTTGGCTAAAACAAAAACTGTTATGCCCAAATTAACTCTGGATATGGCACTAACACATATATCACAATTATGCACCAGTACACATTATCAGTCTTTCGTTTTGAAATTCCGTGCATTCAGAAGATCACATTACTGATGTGACACATGCAAATCGCATGCATCACATTTGGCTAATAGCAAGGTCAATAAATCCATAATTTGCATTCTAAAATTTGTAGACACATTTGGAAGATTTGTGGTTGTGTTTACTACTGTAAATTGTGGACTATATAAGCTACACCATTATTTATACAGCGTCACAGTCTGCTAAATAATTACAATGACATGGGCAAGAAGTAATATTACCAGTGTGGTTATAACTTTAATTGTTTAATTTGCAACTTAGAAACATTCACATTAATTTAAATCACTTATCCAATTTGACAGTGAATCACTTATCCATTGAAGAGTGCTAATTAAGCAACCTGGCACTGTACTTATGGCATCAAATAGTTCAAAATTGAAATGAAATATTAATGACTGCTCTTGAATCATATCAGTTTGAGGCAGAACATGTGCCTAATCCCAATGATAAACATTCTGAAAACTCATGCCCGAACATGTGCCTAATTCCATGCTAAAGTCCAAGTTGGACTCATGACATCATACGTACAGTACTGCCAGGTTACTTAGCACTCAAATGATGGCTTTCACTGTTGAATATTTTGGCTCATTTGAAGACAAATTTTAATAGGATGGGATGTACTTTCAATTCTAATTAGAACATACACTGTAGTCAGTACCTCAACTATATGTTTACTTTTTATTGATGATAAGAAAAACACATGGATTATGGAGTGACCTTTGATCTTGAGACTCATACAGGGAGGAAGTGCAGGGAGGGGGTGCATGTGGTCATGGTCTCAAACATTCCAAATTATCACTAAATAGTAAATGGTGCCTTTCAAACAAATCATCCCTTTTCCTCACATAACCTCGAGCCTGACAACTAGCCCGAGGTTTTGATAATTATCACCCACCCCCAATTCTGAAATAGCTCTGCCACCACCTGGACACACAGACAGGTGCAGTACAGATGTACACAATTGTATTTAAACCTTTGCTCTAGAATTTGAGTAGCTCGATGGTTAGCTAGAGCATCTCACCGGAAATCAGGTTACAGGTTCGGGACTCAGGAACTAAAGGCTTGAGGAGCACTGCACGTGCATTCAAAAATCTTGTTGAATCTTGCCAAGAATAGATCTTGCCATTATTACAGTTGTCTCATGCTTTGGCAAGATTTTACAGCAGCATATACAGTATATATTATACTGTATGGTATTGCATGCCATTTCAAAATTTATACCATGTACCATTGTACCCTTGTGTTAGAAATTTGAATATTTTATCTCACTATAGCCCTGTTTACATGGAGGTAGGGTTATCGGTACCCTCCTAGTAGGGTGACCCTTCCATGAGGGAGGGTGACCCTTGTAGCAGGGCTAGGATGACCCTCCCTTTGTGTGGCCACTAAACAAATTGAAAATGGTGGACAAACAAAGAGTTTTGGTGGCAAGTTTTATTCTTTTGTCTCTTGGTCCTTTGGTCACCACATTTAAATGCTGTGGTCTATTGCTTAATGGCTTTTTGTTGTTTCAAAAATGTCATTATAACAACAGTTAGCAATTCATGCAGCGAACTAGTACAATGCTGCTTTAGCATGGATGAGACACGTTCGAAGGAGAGCTGTTCGTCGTTGTCGATTTTGGCGGATTCCTGGAGAACAGAACAGTGATGGCTCAACCTGTATTATGGAGTTTTACTTGAATCTGAAATACACCGAACGAGCGCTTTTATTGTGCGCTTTTTCACTGAAATATGACCCGTCTGGGAGGGTGACTGTACCTGATGCATTTTACATGGGTAAAGTAAACAAAAAGATAGCCCTGCCACCAGGGTTACCCTAGCAAGCAGATAGGGTCACCCTAGGACACATATGTAAACGAAACCTGGAAAGACATGGACTAGGGTATATAACCCTTCTACTACAGTACTCCTTCCCTCCTTCCAGAAGGATCACCCTACCTGTACCTCCATGTAAATGGGGCCTAATAGTATATTACAATTAATAAATCTATCCTAAAAACCCGCAAACACCATATAATTCAAAGGCAGCTAGCGCAAGTGGATTGAGAGGATATATAAACAGGCTAAAACAATCATGTGCAGATGCAGAGGCCAAGACTGTATCAGTAGCAACATATTATACACTTTATAGCTGAGTTTCAGTTGAAGACCAAAGTAATAATCGACCATTCTTGCTTTTAATATACGAAGTGACTATATGACCGGCAGGAAGTAACTATTTAATATAATTTTAGGATATGAACAACTTGGAAAAGTAGTGATTTTTCGACCATGTGGACTGACTTACTTCAAAAAGCTGAGGAATTTCCAGTTTGTTCATGTATTCTTTGGCGTCTTTCGTCGTCATCTTGACCCACTAAGATTAACAGATCAAACCAGTTCCCAAGGTCTTTCTTTTCGACAAAACTGCGGTAGTTTGTTGTTGCCAATCGCCACAAATGATTTTGCTTTGGCTTTGCTGTCATGGCGACCGACAGCGACTAATTACTTATCTCTGATTTATTAACCATTTAATTTTAAATCCGATATCTCCATCAAGCAATACGAACAAGTGACAGTTGATAAAAGTACGAACAATCATCCTTCCTTCTGTATTTCTAATCGTTTGTCGATAGAAACACTTATAAACTTCGTAAAACTCTTTGTAAACTTGCAGATTTTCGCGATCATCGAGGTTTATATTTGCCAGTAGTCACTCAGTACTAGATCCCATCCGTCAAACGCAGTTCCGAGATTCTGAGTTTAATAGTTTAGCTGTTTAGCTGTGTTTAAGTATGGTTATTGACATATTGGATATCAAACTTAACTTAAAAAGATAGTTTTGGTCATAAAATAATAATCCAGAGAGTCGTATTGGGTGAAGTTTCATATAAATACCGAAATGACGTTAAATCAGCTATTATTTCTAGACGAAAACATTATCGTAAGAGTTAGGGTCAGTATTAGGTTCAGAACTAGGGTAATTAGGATTAAGGTTAGGTTTGGGGTTAGAACTATGTTTTAAATTCGAAATCGATGATTAATATTTAATAGTAATGCTAATTAGTAATTATTGACATTCCCACAATGCCTTGGTAGTTTATGTCATAACCAAGATGGCTGCTTCCAGGCTCTGTAATTATTTCTGCATTCTCTTCGGTTTAGTTTTATTTTCATGCGATAATATATTCGCCACGACTCCTGACCTAACAAATGTGTTTTCTTCGAAGCATACGAATAACTGGGCCGTCATAGTACGTTTAAAACTGCTGTATATCTCCTTTTATTTTCACATTTCAATGGCTTGGCAGGCTTGCCGACATTTGGCATCGGCAAACTTGCCACTGATAGTCTAATTTGACATCTTTACTCTTTTTGAAGGTTTGCACGTCGAGATTTTGGTTCAATTATCGTCACGTTGCAAACAGTTTAGCCATCTATCGCAGCGTCAAAAGACTGGGAATACCAGACAGGTGTTGTTTTGCCTTTCACTCAAAGCTGTGAACTTACAGTAATACACTGGCCCTGGGTCATATTAAACAATTTATATTGGAGATGAGGCTGAATATGACATCAAGAATTATCCAGACCTCGGTCAATGTTATCTGTCAAAAGCTGAAGCAGATAATATTGACCGAGGACTGGTATCCATATACTCTTGATGTCATGTGTAAGCGAATCCAATAATTGTTTTATTATATACATTCAAAATACAAACATGAAACCTAAAGTATGGGGGCATCGCCTTATGCTCATAAAGTGTGGGAGCCCAGCCTTATACTCATAATTTATGAGTACACTTGCAAGAGACAATGCATGTCTTAATGGCATGACTATATAATATGATGGCAAATTAGACCTAAAATCTAATGTTCAAGACTTCAGGATGAATTAAGAGTACATTTGTGAAGAATGATTAATATACATTATGGCAGAGCGAAGGCTATGTTGTGTACTGTACTACATGTAGTTCACAATTATATGATGTGCGACATACATATACTGCCAAATCAGCAGTCTTGATATGTCTGTATATTGTTTATTGCATAAGTGTTCAATGTGTTTACTATATTGAAATAACCCCAAGCTGCAAATCACATTTTAACATTTATCTGATAACAGATATACCGCATACAGACATATCAAGACTGCTGATCTAGCAGTATGTAAGTCACACATTGTATTGTAGTACACAACGTAGCCTTTGCTAGATGCCATCTGAGTTCTGGTAGCTCAATGGCTGGAGCATCTAACCAGCAATCAGAACGTTGCAACTTCTGGGTTTGATTCCCATCTGTGCGACTCTGTGGCTCATGAGAAACATTTTTTGAGTTTGCGTTAAAAAAACATGTGTATTAAACAATTTACTATAATGTCTGTTAATTGTCTTTGGTGATCATTTCTTTTATTCTCACATGAACTTTGGTTACAGTGTACACATGCTTATTTCTACAGTATGCACATGCTTATTTCTACAGTATACACATGCTTATTCCTAACAGGAACTGTTTATTGATTTTTCAATTGAACTATTACTGATAAAATCTAAAATTTTCATTTTTAGCCACATTATATTAATGCTAGCTGATGATATGGCATGTAATGCCAGGAATCCAAGACCAGGTATATAACAGCAACCCTGAATCTTTTCAATACAATGTCTTCATTTTGTAGTTACTGTATACGGTAGCCTTTTTCATAAAGATAGTGACCAGTATGGAAACTTGGCTTGTGGGTCAAACGAACTTGGAAAACGTTTACATGGCCACTGAGTTGGTTTGTTTGGACTTTTGAGCCTCGTTTCCATGCTGGCCACCATTTTATGAAAAAGGGCCTGCTTGTTCAAAAAGTGATTCACTTAATCCAGGATCAGTGAAAAGAATGACGGCCTTTTTGAAGAACTGGGCCCTTATTCAGGGACTTCTTGTCTTTAGGGACTGTTTTTAGCAATGCAAATCAACAAACCAATGTTTATGGGGATGATGTAGAGGTTGATTATCGAGGCTATGAGGTAAGAAATAAAGGGTTGATTGATGGAGGGAGGAAGGAAGGAAAGGAAGGGAGAAAAGGAAGAGAAGGAGGGAAGGAATGCAGGAAGGAAGGGAGGAAGGGAGGGGAGAAGAAGGGAGGGAGGGAGGAAGGAAGGGAGGGAGGGAGGAAGGAAGGAAGGGAGGGAGAAAAGGAAGAGAAGGGAGGAAGGAAGGAGGGAAGGAATGCAGGAAGGAAGGAAGGGAGGAAGGAAGGAAGGAAGGAAGGGAGGAAGGAAGGAAGGGAGGAAGGAAGGGAGAAAATGAAGGGAAGGCAGGGAGGAAAGGAAGGCAGGGAGGGAGAAAAGGAAGGAAGGAAAGAAAGGAAGGGAGAAAAGGAAGAGAGGAAGGAACGCAGGGAGGAAGGAATTAAGGAAGGAAGGAAGGAAGGAAGGAAAAACTTTATTTAAACAGGGTAGTCCATTCAGTAATTACAAGAATACGCTGTTATCAATATAAAAGTCAAGTGTTGTGCTGTGTACGCAATGTTGAAATACAAATCGAAAATTGTTTAAAGTTGGTACTGCTGAAATACTATGTAGTCCAGGTCTAGCGTTTTGAGCGAATGCCCATTGGTTGGTTAATTGGTGGTCAGTCGGACAGTACCTCAATTCATTAAGCTCATCCATTTTAAATTGAAGCTCAGAAAATATTTTTATGTAGGTTACTGTCGAAAACTTTATCAGAGTGATCACAGGTATTTATAATGAAGTTTCTCTTTATCTAGTCATACTCCGCTGTACCCCCTTGGGTCAGCCAGCATACTGTAGTGGTTACTCCATTGTTTATCAACTGGGAGATCCAATGTTCGATCCTGGATCAGACCCCAACTTAGGATCTTAACATAATTGAGATAAACATCAATAAATTTGCGGTTCCGTATATTCAAGAGAATATAAAATTAAAAGAATCTTAGGTATTTTCAACGTAAACGTTTCTCAAAAACCTTTCTTGACGTTGGGTCATATTTTTTGCAAAACCTAAGGATCGTATTGCGAAGGAACAGAGGAAAGACGCTATTTATTCCATTCGTGCAATGACTCTGTGATCAGGAGGTACATCGGTCAGACTAAACGTCAGTTTCCTACGCGTTTAAAAGAACACCAACAGGCTGTTTTCTTTTCAAAAAAGGAAAATCTGCTTTGTCGGAGCATGCGTGCGTAACCAACCATGAGATTGCGTTGAAAAATTCCAAAATTATTACCACTAATCCGCGGTACCATCAGAGACGTTGTCTGGAGGTTTGGCATATCAATAGCGCCCACGCCCCATTGAATCGCGATGACGGTGGTTTATTACTAGAAGCTTATTTGCATCTTGTTAACGTCATCATCGGTTCTATGAGAGCGTAAATAGGGATCACCCCTGATGAAGACATTAGATTGGAGTGTCGTAACGGCCCGTAACGTTGGGTCGTGGTCAGTAACTTTTAAGTTACGTTCAAAAAACTTTTTAAAGCCAGAGTTGCGTTGGCAAATTATTTGATAATAAACTCTGTTATCTCTTTAGGTCGATTACCGGCCAGTGTTCCTCGTTCCAAGAGGCTTCTTTCGGACGACCGCAGTAACATTCTAGTCTATATGACGGGGCATGGTGGAGATGGCTTTCTAAAATTCCAAGACGCTGAAGAAATTTCCAACGTTGAGTTAGCAGACGCATTTGAACAAATGTGGCAAAAACAAAGGTAACACATACTGTAGACTGGATGATATGGCGATAAAAGAATGAATAACAAAACTAGACTCAAATCGTTAATAATTCATGAGCCGAAAAGACATTACATAAATTAAGCCAACTTTCACTTCGATTTTCTCTTAAAATACTGATTTGTTTGAAAAGTAATATGAAACACTCGGAAGAGTGTTTCAGGATATCCAAACACCTCGTTTCTCAAAAAACTTCTCGGTGTTTGGATTTCTTGATGAAACACTCTTCGTCGTGTTTCATATATAATATGAAAAGGAGAAATAAAAGAACTTCAATTTGTCGAAAAATACTTAAACACGGAGTGCTCGCATAAAAGGGGAAGCCGCTCCCCCTCGAAAAATCAATTCAAACAATGGAGTGTCGAAACAATGGAGATTTTGTTGTTTTGAATTACTTCTCATTTCTCTTGGTTTCCTGACCATGAATCACAGTAATTGAACTAATTATGATTGGCACGGTATCTCACCGCCAATATATGCAAGCACTCTGTGTTTAAGTAAGAGTACTTACGTATATTCATGGACGATGTGTCATTCTTCAGGTCAGATGGAAGAAGGACACATCGTCCGAAACGTCGTCCATTAATATACGTAAGTACTCTTACTTAAAGTGCCCCTCACCTCAAAATGTTTTATTGTCTTATTTGGAAGAACTTTTAAAATGATAAAGCAACTTCTTTTGAAGATTTTCACTTCTTCGCTTTCTTTTTTAGATATATCAGTTTGTTTGATATGCAAATATCTGGAATTTCGTCACACATGCATAATGAGTTATCAGAGAATGTTATATATCTTTGCGTTCATCAAATAAAATCACTAAAGTGTGAATAACACATGTGCATGTTTCTCCCACAACACCAAACTTCTCGATTTTAGAGGATTTCGTTCGAGAATGAAAGAGATATACACATTTCTCTAATAAGTCATTATGCATGTGTGACGAAATTCCAGACATTTTCATATCAAACAAACTGATATATCTCAAAAAGAAAGCAAAGAAACGAAAATTTTCAAAAGAAGTTACTTTATCATTTTAAAAGTTCTTCCAAACAAGACAATAAAACATTTTGAGGTTATGGGCACTTTAAGTATTTTTCAACACATTGAAGTTCTCTTATTTCTCCTTTTCATATTATATCCAGTGCTTTTGAGAACTTAGCAGCACTCATGTTTCTTCTTTTTTGTTGTATATATACACTGCTGTAATGAATTTGCGAGTTTGCGAGCTATCTACCTAGTTCCTTTTCTTTCTTTTTAGATACAACGAGATTTTCTTCATGGTGGACACATGTCAAGCACAATCAATGCATTTACTGCTCTACTCGCCAAACATTCTTTCAGTTGGGAGCAGCAAAGTTGGCGAAGACTCGTTGTCTGTAAGGAGAAAATATTGTTTTTTTAAACCCGTATTGAACGTTACGAGATTTGTGTATGAGTTTTTCCCGCCAAAAATGCGCAGAAATACTCGTATACTGAATCTATAAGAACTTGATCTACGAGAAACGTGCCACTTGCTACGGCTCTTGTGTAGAGTGTAGTCTTGAGAAGTAACCTTTTGACAAAGTCAAACATTGGCAGATAAGTCGCCCGTTTCCGTAGTGAACCGTTCAGACGCTTCCCATGTCAATAACTATGTTCACACAAAAACAAACGCTGAACATTGTTTAGGCCAAATTAGCTTTTTCTTGAAATATTAACATCAGCTATGTTTCTTCTCTTCTAGCATCACAGTGATTCTGCCATTGGCGTCTACGTGGTCGATAGATACACCTACTATGTTTTGCAATTCTTGGAAAAAGTTGAACCGAACACCAAGGCAACCATTGGTGACCTGGTACGCTCTCGATATTTCGTAGAATACGAACGTTAAGCAAGCTAGGACGACGAACGTAGTACTGATCATCTCGTCTTTATACCGGTATCATCTCGTCTTACTCTGATGAAGGGCTCCGCTCGAAACGTCAGTATTTCGTTACTAAAAATCTTGGCAGTTTACCACCTTTTCACTTTGCTATATATCCAAAACACTGTCTATGCAGTACTCTACTTTTTTACTTATCTGAATTTTAGTTGGACCTTCAGGCGATATTCCATACTAGTTAATCCCTATCCATTCTTTAAAGATAACTAAGGCCAAAAAATGTTTATCATCGCATTACCAGTTTTAAAATGATTTTTTTAGGGAAATTTTAATATGGCACCGAAGCGATGGCGTGTTTTTTCCGCTTGATAGCGCGCAGCGGCAAGCACTCGAAACCAGGGCGCCCACTGATCTCTAAATAAAGACTGGATCGAGCAACTTTTGTTTCAATGCTGCGAAAAAATGAAGCCGGAATATTTCGCGGCGGCCATCTTGAACAGACCACGCTATAGACATAGACTATCTGTCTCTGATCTTTTAAGATGGTATAATGAATCAGTTGTCGAATATTTTTCCGTAATTTAGAACACAAACTACGGCTCTATTTAGTACAGTAACTATGGGAAGGGAATATTTCGCGGCGGCCACATTGGAGTGACCACCGTGGTCACTCCAATATGGCCGCCACGCACTACTTCCGGCTTCATTTTCTGAACAATAGTTGCTCGATCCATTCTTTATTTAGAGATCAGCGAAGGCGCCTCTCGAAACCACTCACGCTACTCACAGCCAGCCGGTATCCAGTTACTTCATGTTTCGACAACATAATGCATGGTTTTCAAATTCTTAAAGTTTTGGCAAAAAATTGGGGGAAAACCACCCTGTTTCGAAATGACCCGAACGGCGATGAAAAACTTGTAAAATGTGAAATATGTAAAATAAGCTACAATCGTTGCAAAAAATGTTGGGACACCTGTGTAGTTATACCCTCTCCTCCCCCTCCCCCCTGTTTCAATGTTGCCGTTATCAACATTTGGGGCTAACTGTGGCAAAGTGAAGAGGCGCACAAGCCCAAACAAGCATCAACATTGAAATGGGGGGAGGGGGGGAAGGCAATGTAGCCCTTGCCGTACGTTTACTCATACCACAGAGGATACCTTGGTTTTTTCCGGCTGTCCCAACTAATTTATGCAACGATTGTAGATTCTAAAACATGTCCCCCGCTAAACTCAACCTTCTAAAAATGGTAGTAGAAAATATCTGCTTGAAAATATCTCTGATAATAAGTCAATCGACTTTTATTCTAAGGATTTTTGGCGAAGGAAAATATACATACATTTTAAAACCAAACCGGGACCAGTTGCAAAAAATGCAACATCAAGGCCTTCCGGCTGGAATCGAACCCGCGACCCTGCGATGCTAGTGCAGTGCTCTGCCCACTGAGCTACGGAGGCCGTTGCCGAGAGCCTAGTCACAAGTTCTGTATATATATTGGTGGTAATGCAGGGATAAGATTCTGGGTATATTACAAGTAATATTTGGCATTTCGCTCGATTAAGCTACATGTTCTAAGGATTTATGGTGAAGGAAAATTTTGAGTGTTAGAATATATACATTTCTTCCTAGTTCCAGTACACGACGCCGAGTATTGTACGCTCCACTCCAAGTGCTAGAACAGATTTGTTTCAAAGAGATGTACGCAAGGTATAGAAATGAAGTTTTTTTGAAAAATAGTTGAAGTTGAAATTTTGAGGATTTTGACGCCATATTGGTTTTAAAAATATGACGTCATTGAGTGATTCTTTATCGGCAGTGGAGTTGTTTTGCTGGCGATCGCATAGTTATAGCTGTTGGGAATGCTTTTTGGACGAAAAATTGTCGAAATAAACCATTTAGTTCCTCATGCAGGAAAGTAGAGGGGCTTCTTAGGCATAATACGATATAGAATCACTCAGTCATATTTGAGAAACAAATATGGCGTCGAAATTGGACAAACTCTCCAACTTCAACTAGTCATATCTTATTAACTAAACTGATAGGAATGTTGAAACTTTGGAAATAAACTAAAGTCACTAAGATCTTTCATATGAACTACATTTGTATTTTGGCTGGAGTATCCTTTAAGGTGGCACATATGTGAAAATGGGCGAAAATTTGGTCGATATGTATAAAAACAATACAATGCACAATTTATTTGCTATATATGGTATTAAATGAAAGCTACATTCATGTAGATTATGATAAAGCATGAATTGATAGCAGAGTGTATACCAATTAGCAGCTAGTTAATTATTTAATAGCTTACATAATGAGTACATATTTTTTTATTTTTTTTATTTATTTATGTCGTTTCGCCACAAATATTGAAATGTGTAGTGATTAAGATTCTATGGATTAATTAATAAGTTATTTGCTAAGGTTGTATTATAAGTATAGTACATGTGGCAGGGTGGCCGCAACAGCAATCACCAATTACTGCGGTCCCGAAGTGAGTTGAGAGAAAAAGGAATTAATAAATTAGGTCCGCGCGCGGAGCGAGACGCCCTGACCTGTGAGCTCTCGTGCGGATGTAATTTTATTAAGAGCTCAAAAGACAAAGGAATCCCGCTCCGCGCGCAAAATTCTAAAAATTGCCAGCTACAGCAACAGGTCGCACTCGTGAGACCACGCGCTGTGTTACATCTGGTGCAGATAGATTTCCATGTCCATGGTTCTTCTGGGTCGTATAGCTGGTCTACTGCTGTTTGGTAGTAAATTTGGAGCTGGCTCTTGAACTTTTCAAGGGTGAGACCCTTCCTACGCATTTCGCACGGTATAGAGTGTTCCATGTTCTACACGTTCTTGTAAAGAAAGAGCGTTCGAAGGTGACTGTTCTATTTTTGTGAGGTCGGAAGTGTAGCAAATCTGGGTTCGAATTGTTTCTTGTTGTTCTGGGTGATATATATTGAGTTGGTAGGATGTTAGGATTAATTTCGATCAGATTATTCACAGCTTTGAAGAAGAAGGTTAAGTCACGAGATATTCGTGCCAGTACGATATTGGAAGCAATTTTATAGGTACCGATGGCAAAACACTGATATATCAACCAAAACTAGTTCTAATGATACGAAACTTGGTAAAACATCTAACGAAAGACAGATATCTGTGTTCTGTAGTAAAATCATAAACTTATCTCCAGGGTAAGTACCGACCACAACCTATTTGCGAATCAAATAATAATAGAAATTTTGATTTTTTAAATATCTGACCACAACCTCTGATTTTACTACAGAACACAGATCTGTCTTTGGTTAGATGTTTTACCAAGTTTCGTATCATTAGAACTAGTTTTGGTTGATATATCACTGTTTTCCCATCGGTACCTGATCATATGTACTCATTATGTAAGCTATTAAATTATTAACTAGCTGCTAACTGGTATACACTCTACTATCAATTCATGTTTTATCATAATCTACATGAATGTAGCTTTCATTTAATACCATATATAGCGTATTACGTAGCATAAATTGTGTATTGTACCCATGTGTTGTTTTTGTACATATCGGCCAAATTGTAGCCAAATTTAGCTAAATTTTCACGTATGTGCCATCTTAATATAAAATAAATTGTTCATTGTTTGGTGTGATCCATCGTGTCCAGCATTTCCTAATTTTTTCTTGTTTTGAATCGCGAAGGTGTTGGTCACTGATTTCTTCGGTAGCGTCCGCAATGTCGAACTTTCGAACAAGACCAAGGATATCATTACGTCATCAAGTGGATCATCCGAACATCGTCCCAGTCCTCCTCTCGAACGCCAACCTTTACGTCGCGTCAGCGCTTTCCCTCCACATGACGAGGTACTGTGTGAAATATATTTATTATATTGACAAACTATACATAAAGAGGTTTTTACGAAGGGTATACACGTTTGCGTAATATAATAGGTACGTGTGTCATGTATTTAGACTCGCTAATTCCAAATCTGATTTCACAATTCAATTAAAAACGGTTAAATATTGATCGAGATAACGTTCAAAATAATATACGACGAAGCGGCTGTCTCATCGCCGAATAACTTCTAAGTACAGAAACCGTTTTTACGAAGGGTATGCATGTTCTCGTAATATAATAGACACGTATGTTATGTATTTATACTCGGTAATTCCAAATCTGTTTTCAGAATTGAAATCGGTTTAATATTGCCGTAGCGCCCAGGTAAAAAATGACTAGGTATAAATGTTGACCGAGATAACGTTCAAAATAATACACGACGAAGCGGCCTCCTCATTGCCGATTAATTTCTAAGTACATAACAGATTATGTTATGTATTTAGACTCGCTAATTCCAAATCTGTTTTCAGAATTGAAATCGGTTAAATATTGGCCGAGATATTAACTAAAAAATTAAAGAAATATAAAAATATGAAAGACATTTTGTGTATATTATATATACAGTATGAAAGCTTATGTGGTTTGGATAACAGTGTATTTTGTACAACAGTACATGACACGTTATACAAATAAAATTTAACAGTGTACCATATATATACATGCAAGCACATACATATATCGTACACATGCATATAGATATACACAACATGTCAACAACACAATACAATAGATGTGTGAAGAACAGCCACACAAAAGAATAGCCACACAAAAGAACAGCCTCGCGTAAGACTAAGGGTGAAGTTTACAAAATCAAATGCGCCGACTGCCAGGACACTTATATTAGTGAAACCGGCAGAAACCTAAAAATCAGACTAGCTGAGGCTGAACACAAACAAGCTACTAGCTGAACACCACGTACAAACAAAATACGATATTGATTGGGACTCAGCTGAATGTATCGCTTTTAACACAAACTACAAACAGCGACTTACATTAGAAAGTTGGTATACCAACTTGGAACATAAACCGCTTAACAGATCACAACAATTACCAACATCATATAATACAAAAGACTTCTTCGCACACACCAACGAACAATAGACCTACCGACAAACAACACACCCACGCTTAACGCATGACGCAACACCCACTCACATTTATTATGACACAAACAACCGATGAGGAACAATATTGGCCCACGCTTAACCATGACGCAACACCTATACTCACACTAATTATGACACAAACAAACTATGACGTAATGAACCAGACGTGTATATAGGCAAACCTGACAAACACGCTTTACTTGACTCTGTAGAGTGTAGCTGACCGCCAGTCGGAACGTCAGTCACCAACAACAGTCTTTCTCAAGACTACAACAACTTGGACAATCAACTTCACACACCTAAGTTCAAACCATTTACTTTAAAACAATACAATCATAAATACAAATAATCATATATATCCGACACCTCGTCATAATCGAATTGTTAAATAGAAGGTTCTCATCTCAACCTGTAGCTCATAATCCAATTGTGAAATAGGAATCACGCCCCATATACTTGACATTATACTTGACATCACTTCGCCGTACGTGCGTCGTCGAGTCTGGTCCTTAATTAGAGGGGATTAGAACTAATAGACGTTTCGACAAAAGCATGATCGGTAATTAGGGTCACGTTCGGTCATGCAAAACGGTAAACAAATAGCGCAACTTGAAAATGCGCGTAGAAAATCGTTTATATTTTCATGTAAGCTGCACGAATTGAACTCCAACTATAAGTATTGTTAATTCAGAATCATCCTCAGGGTAATATGTAAATTAATCTACATGATTAACCTACACTACTGAGTGGACAGAAAATTGTTGACTGGAGAGTGGAGAGGGATTTGAACTCATACCTTCGGGATTCCAGTCCGCTTCTCTATCCGTTCTCTCTTAAAATTGTATACAGTAAAATCCCGCGTATAAGAACCTAGTGGATTAAGAACCTACAGCCTGAAATTTGCCATTTAGACACCCATTTTTATAAGAACATATTCAGCCTGAAATTTGGAAAAGGTTCTTATTTGGTAGGCATGTAATAGTTATGGAATCATTGGAATGACTCATTGGAATGACTCATTGGAATGAATCATTGGAATCATTGGAATAGTTATGGAATCACTGCTTGGCAGTGATTTATACAGTTCCAGATAAATGTGTTTCAGGGTATTAAACTCCTAGACTGCAAAATTTACTTTCATGAAAGTGTTTCAGACTTATACTTTCAAATTCAGACTAATGTCTAAAAGCTAGTAACTTTCACATCACACCTATGTTATACATCTGTATTTAAAATTTCATGACCCGCACCACTCTTTGAAAAAATAAGAACCTATTTAAGAACCTAAACAGGCTTATTTTGTCTTATGCATCAAATATGTAAGAACCTATTCACCCTGACCTGGAAAATAGTAGGTTCTTATACGCGGGATTTTACTGTATTAGTTCCTATTGTATGATGAATACTGTTGTTTGGTAAGTTTGGCTTAGTTTGGACAACATTTCTGGAAAACAGGAAATTTCAGTCTTCAAGTCAAGAGCCTGTAGTGTTTCATCAAGGTAGTTCCACAGTACGGATGCTGTGATTATATTGATTGGGATTAAGCAGGACGGATTAATCCGTTCCTACCTCGTAATGAGTGCAGTTCCTTTCATGTTTTGTGAACGACGACGTGGGTGGGATGATTTACAGTCGCGAAAGCCAAGGACTACGAACAGATGTTGTCCTTTGTGAAAAAGATAATTGCTGCTAAATTAAATATAGATAACTATATCACTCATCTGTTTTTAATAACAGAGCGGGATTGTTATTTCTTGCTCGCCACTCTGTGGCTTCTTTTTCCCGAGTCAAATAGCTTCCAACGCTGTTTTGGCCATTTTTGTCTGAGGAGGCTAATTTCTTGCATGAGAAGTAATTTTTTGGGGAAGTTATTTTTTGGGGAAGTTATTTTTTGGGAAGTAATTTCTTGCGAAGTAATTTCTTGCGAAGTAATTTCTTGGGAAGTTCTTGCCCCAATACACTAATGCGACGAAAAAAGTTACAAGAAAAAAGTAAATCAAGTACAAGTATAGCAATAAGTGTTGGTAGATCAAATCTACATAACTTGAGGTACTCGAAGTCTTAGATCATATAAAATGGAACACCACTCCAGTCTCGCATGCAGATGACCTCTGGGGCAACAAGTTTCATCTGACTTTCATCTCATAAAGTTGGACATGCCTGTAGATAGTTCTAGAACGTCATATCACTCATAGCAAAGTGGGATTGTTCTTACTTGAGAAGTGATTACTAGGGTGTGGGGAAGTGACACATAAAATAAATTCGGGCAAAATTAGAGCTGTAGTGTGACCTGCAACGCCCACCCATTAGAGGAATAAAAATATAGGCTTTGAAATCTAGAAATTTAAACCATACGCCGTTTTTAAAGTAGTCAGTTGAAACATGAGCGGCCGATGTTTATGGGTGTAACTGCTCATAAACATCGTCCTGCAAATATTTCAACGAACTTGTAAACTGATGAATAGAATATACAGTATGATGCATACTTTTTATTTATTTATTATTATTTTTTTTTAATAACTTTATTTTTGGCATTAAATTAGCTAATAATTGCATACACTATTAATACAAACATGTATGTATGTACAGAGGATATATAAATCTAAGGTAATAATAAAGGGTAAATCTAATGTAATATGCCAAAAATTGACAAAGCACAAACGGGACTAAGTCCCATGCAAGGTGCTCACCAGTAAGATGTAAGTAATGATTTACAATGGAGGGCAAGAAAGGGAGAAAAAGAAGGGGAAACAACTTACACAAAATACTCAAAATGTAGTTATTGAGTGTGAACTGAGCATGTCAGGATTAAAGTTACTGACAGTTAAGTTAAAATAACAGTAGGAAGTTGTAGAAACGTTACAAACAAATTATTTTAACTCCGAAAAAGCTCAATTTGAGCGTAGTCAATGGAAATACATGGTCTGGAAACGTGGCAAACTTCAAAGGGGCTAGCAATCGATGAGGGGGATCTGAAGGTGCACAAATCCTTTGTTTTAGGTTTATTAATATTTAAACAACATAAAGCTCAAACGTTGCTATTGGATAACTGCTTCGTTATACAGAAAATACAACGTGTTCAGTAACCGTGAAAGTGCACAAACTGAACAAAAACATAGAACAAAGATTTAGACAATATAATTCTAGTGACCATGATTTGAGCAAGTTAATTTTGATAAAACATTGATGTTTTATTAATCAATATTTTATCCGTATTAACAAATATTGATTAAATATTAATTTCTTTTAATTTGAATTTTCTTCATGAATTATTCCGTCGAGATGACGTCAGTCCATGTTTGTCCGCTTTTACCGATAATCCTTGCGGCCATAACAAAAGAAAATAGCTCATTTGCAATCATTTGTGAGTCAAATTTGGTTTGTTTGTCCGCATTTTGAGCTATTAATAGCAGCCAGACGCTACGCTATTGTGATTGGTTAGGTTAGGTTAGGCGAGGTTAGGATAGCCTAGATGAGGTGAGGGGTGTGAGGAGTGAGGTGAGAGGTTGGGAATATAAAGTTATGTAGATATATACAATACACTCTGTTCTATATGGGCTTTTCTTTACCATATATTCCTTCCTTTACAGGTCGTGAAAGAACGTTACTCATTCACGTATTCCAGCACGTTTTATGGAATGTCGACCCTCGTCATTCTTCTCTTCGCCGTCTCGTGGATATTCTCTTAATAGGTTCATGGACGGCGCGGTTACAAAATTCGGATAGCTAGCGAGCACGATGAAGGAAGCTGGAATAATGCAACGTATATCCTGTTAGAATTACCAATAATAAATAAGGCACCAGTCATTATTTATGGTCGGGGTGGGGTGGGGCGAAGAGAAATAGATTTGGTCCTGAAAAAAAATTTTGCCCAACCAAATAAAGATCAGAAATTTAACCGACCCAACCATGTTGAGTAAAGAAAATCTTTTAACCAACCCAAGAAGAAAAAATTCGATAAAGCCCAATTCCCAGGATATCGTCGATACAACTAGTTTTAAAGGACATTGGCAACAAAAATTAAGTTTGTCTAATATGAAAGAACTCGTAAAATGATAGAGCAACACCTTTTACAACTTTTCCGTATTTTACTTCGTTTGTGAAATATTTCAGTTTGTTTGATATGTACCTTTTTATGTAGAGTCGGACATTAGAAAATGTATAATAGTATACAAACGTACTGTTAATGATACTCCTGAGTATTTGAACAAACTCTTAAAATTAAATAGTCAGCAACATTCTAGAAACACACGCAGCGCTCATTTGAGCTTAATAACACCTAAATTCACTTTACAGAAGCTGGTCGAACCTTTTCAGTTACCGCTATTAACATTTGGAACAAACTGCCACTTAGTCTGCGTTCATCTGGCTCCCTTAATTTCTTTAAGCAGTCTTTGTATAGGTGTTTTCGTGATTACCAAAAAGAATTTAAGCAATTCACGTCTTTTTCTGATTTTAACTTTTAACTTTACACAGTGTATTTCAACTGTCATGTAATTAAGACCTCACCTTGTATCATTATATTAACATTTTCATGTAATTTAGTCATTAATTTTTATATTTTTATACTTTTGTACATACTGTATATATAGGTATATATACACATATATACATTTTCATTTTGTAAAATTTTTCGAGGGCCACAAGTTTGTTAGTACTTTGTACTATTTAGTGTAACCCTCTTTAAATAAAGTTTCTATCCTATCCTATGTAAATGAGATGGTCTCTGACGTCAGGTGTGGGGTGGAGAATTTTCACTCATTAAAATATTAGTTCCATCTTCAAGTTTGTTCCACAAATTTACTTTAAAGTGTGAGTATTATAACTCCCCACGATAATGAACGTTGTAAACTTAGCAATCACTGAGATATAAGACATTTTTTAATGAGTGAAAATTATCTACCCCACACCTGACGTCAGAGACCATCTCATTTACATATCAAACAAACTGAGATATTTCAAAAACGAAGTAAAATACGGAAAAGTTGTAAAAGGTGTTACTCTATCATTTTACGAGTTCTTTCATATTTGTTGCCAATGTCCTTTAATACTGTAACTTTCAGATTATTATCTCCCTATAATAATAATAATAATAATAATAATGACGTATTAGGCGGCATTATACAATAGTCTCAATGCTCTTACAACAATATATATATATTGTTAAAGTTACTTTTAAAATTAATTACAGTTTCATTATAATATATAGCCTACTACATGCATATATTAACACTATGAACAATAACTATTAATTTTAAAAAAGAAAAGTCTTAACTGCAGACTTAAACTACTTAACATTTCAAAGCTTCTAATTTCCTGTGGTAATGAATTCCACAATTTTGGCGCTGCAACCGAGAATGCTCTGTCTCCATGAGTCACCGTTTTGGATTTTGGCTCGAGTAGCAGATACAGAGCAGGAATCCAAGGAAAACAAGCAGAGGAATACAATAATAAAAGCTAATGTGCAATGATGTCTAAGGAGAACTGATGATGAGATTCCAATTTTAAATTAACTCTTAATTTGTTTATGTAAATAATGAATTGAAGTGAATTTTTTACCCAACCATTTAGGTCTTCGAATTTTCTGTTACCCAATCATTTTCTCTACAGCACCCACCCAGGCCATAAATGATTATCGGTCCCTAAATCTTCAATTCGGCCAATTTTTTATTATTGTGACAGTGTTTGGACCTGTTGTAATAAAAGTGATGTGGAAATACCAGAGCGCAAAGTTTCAAAGGATTTTGTTGAATAATCTCAAAGATATACCTGATTTTCTGAAAACTTGCAAACCTCGTGACGTCGGTGGTTATTCATTTGCAACAAAATATCTCAAGAACGACGTGAGATATGAGAGAGCTCAACCTCGTTCCCAGGGCATTTTTCCTGGGATCGGCTGGTCACATGACACCCAGAATTTCTGGGTGTTTAGATATGATAATTTTTGTGGTCTTCGTTCCATTGCCTTTGTCTACTTTGTTACCTGAATAATTGATAAATATTCAATGCTCTTCAGAGTTGTTCATGTCAGCATTCGTCGGCATAAAAGCAGCTAACAAGCTTAATAATCCACCAAATAAATAGAATGTAGAATCTAAACCACGTATCAAGCTAAGGCGATCATATAGCCTTGTAATATTAAAATAACATACGGTTTTATGGCGCGTTTATAACGTCAAAATTCAATGTGGGCCATTTGAACGCCATACATGTAATTCGAACAAATTTTACTCGAAAGAGCAAGCCTCGCGAAGTTATAAACGTCATGACGTCACCGAAAAATGAATTTTCCTATAATCTTCGAAGGTTTTTAAGTAAAATTAATTTTTCACATGCGATTAGAATCTGGACTGTTACCTCGTATGGATTTTAAGAATTTCTAAAAAGTAGCCGGGATATCGAATTTTTAAGGTGAATAAACACATTAATAAAATATTGATAACATTTTTATTTGATTTATGGACGCTACGGCGAGCGCTACGGTTAGCGCTACGGTTGGCGCTACGCTACAGACAGCTTTGTAAATAGATTGATTTTTAAGTATAAATATTTTAACTTGATATTCTAACTTTGTATTGTGTTTTGTTTCTACCTTTATCTTGTAACTCTTGATACGTTTTTATTATAAAATGAATAAAGACTTATTACTTATTATACGATGGACGCTACGGTTGGCGCTACGATGGACGCTACGGCGGCGCCGGTGGGCGCTACCATGGGCGCTACGGCTGGCGATACGGTTGGCGCTACGGTGGGCGCTACGGTTGGCGCTACGGTTGGCGCTACGGTGGGCGCTACGGTTGGCGCTACAGTTGGCGCTACGGTTGGCGCTACGGTTGGCGCTACGGTTGGCGCTACGGTGGGCGCTACGGCGGGCGCTACGGTTGGCGATACGGTTGGCGCTACGGCGGCGCCGGTGGGCGCTACGGTGCGGCGGGCGCTACGGTTGGCGGCTACGGCGGCGGGCGCTACGGTTGGCGCCATGGGCCGCATTAACCTCTGGTGAGGCCCTGGGCACTAGAAAATGTTGGGCTATGGGTCGGCGTTTGTAGACTGTAGGAGGGGTGTCCTCCCTTTGCAAATTTTTGAAATTGATGTATCCGAAATGGCATTTCGTCTATTCTGATAACACTTTTAAGCAAAAACAGTGATTTTGAACATTCTGAAAACAGCTAGTGACTATTTTCATGCTCGCGTCTGTTCAGTTCAGTTCAAATCGCGTGCGCTGATTATACGATGTTGAATGGTAAATATTTGTTTGAATTTACTGAATGACTTATGACTGTTGATTATTTTTTGGGCCCCTAAAAATTTCGGGCCCCTGGGCACTTGCCCAGTCAGTGCACGTGGTTGGCGCTTTTCTTAATTTTTAGATGAATAAATTAGACTCCAGCTGAATTAATCGAGTTTTAGAACTGGTCAATAAGAATATAGAATCGACCAGCCGATCCCAGGGCCATTTTCGCCGACCTTCCACCGTCGAGGCAAAATGCCCTGGGTACGATGTTGTCAACTATACACTTTTGTTTTAGTTTCGTGGCCCAGCACCTCTTCAATTTTCATTCATACCAACAACATAGGAGTGCTGGGAACTGAGGGTAATCTGATTTATAGTTTCATGGCCCAGCACTTTTCCTTCTGCCCCCCTCCCTGGTGGAATTAATGACAGCTCCCTAAGATTGGGACTGGTATTCCACTGGTCCACCGGAGTAGTAGGGGGTTAATGGCTTTGGTTAAGTTAGCCTTTTACCGATGTTTGAGTAGTGACTATTCAAAGTTTCAGCTAGGCTTAGGTTCTCTTTGTAGTTTGCATTATAAGAAATTGAATTTATTTCATGGTGACTATCTTTTCGATTGCTTACCACATCTTGAATCTGTCACTTTTCACATTTTCTACTTATAATATTCAGATTTGAGCTTCTCTTGACCATTAGCATGAATAGATGATTCCTCAATTTTCTATACATTTTCCAGGCCCTTCTTAAATCAGACGTTGATAACAAAAAATAAGTACCGTTTATATATTAAAGGACATTGGCAACAAAAATTAAGTTTGTCTAATATGAAAGAACTCGTAAAATGATAGAGTAACACCTTTTACAACTTTTCCGTATTTTACTTCGTTTTTAAACATTTCAGTTAATTGTTTGATATGTAAACGACACATCTGCAAATGTGCCAGGGGCAGTCAAGCTCATTGTGAGCTCCATATATATGTAGAACTCACTGCTCTGGTATAACCTAAACCATAACGGCATGGGTACGAGGCTGTACCTTTGACTTCAATAAGCCCACCGCTTATTTTTGCAATTTTGCACAATATCACACTGTCTTAGATTTTGAGGCAGCACTTCCCTTGCGATAGCAACTTCTAGTTTGATATGTAAATGAGATGGTCTCTGACGTCAGGTGTAGGGTAGAGAAAAATTCTCTAAAAAATACACTCATCAAACAATATCTTATAAAATATCTTATGTCTCAGTGATTGCTAAGAGTTTACAACGTTCATTATCATGAGGAGTTATTATACGCACATTTTCAAGTATCTCAAAAGTTGTTACTCTATCATTTTACGAGTTCTTTCATATTAGACAAACTTAATTTTTGTTGCCAATTAATGTCCTTTAAAGTATGTGACTCAAATAGCCGGATGCTATAAAAATATAATTACGGTTCTCTGTCAAATGCCCTGTGACGTCATGTGCTTGGTAGAGTGATCAGTGTTGACGGAGATCGACAAATAAATTAATTAAGCTTCTTCTTAACGTCATTTTCGTAATTGCTATCACAACAAAAACTGAGCAAAACAGTGTTCAACAAAGTACTGATATTTTGTAAGTAAAAGTAAAACTATGACCTGAAAATCTTACTTAAGTAAAAGTAAAAGTATGGCCTGAAAATCTTACTTAAGTAAAAGTAAAAGTATGGCCTGAAAATCTTACTTAAGTAAAAGTATGGCCTGACCACTAACCAACATGACAAATGACAATTGATAATCTGGTATTGTACTTTCATCTGGGCGATGTTTGGTGCCGCCAACTGCAACAGTTGCCAATCACGTGCATGCAAAACCAACTTCACGCGATTTCTCCACTCTAGATCTCCAGCGGATGGATCGATTTGGACCGAGTATTTCGCGACTCCGCGTTCTGAATTTATTTTTTACTTTGCCCGCGATAAGACAAGAGAGATATTTTGAAATAGTTATTTTTGGTTGGCAATGACCTTTAACGCGGACTTCGTAACGAGTGAGCAGCCATGAGTGCAGTTTAGGAAAAATTCGCCAAACAAGTACATGATTGTTTCTTTATTCTTTATTCGAAAACAACTAAGTGCAATTTCCGTTTCATTCCATCTCAACAATCAAATGGCATATAAATAAACCAATAATTTAAATACCACACGTGGTGCTTTTTCCCTCACTAATTCAATATGTCGATACCGTCTCATTATGCACGCATTAAATACCGCGTAAGAGCGATGATACGTTGATTGATTAGCTGGACACTGGATTATAGTGAACTATTTTTTCCTGGTATCATTACGAATAATATTGGCGTTCACACTCGATAACTTGTGAAGGAAATCAATGCTGGGAAGGATAATTTGCAAGTGTGGAAATTTTCTAAGAGCCAACCGCGTTCGGTGAGAATTGAACTGACACCTCCGAGAATCTAGTGCAGCACTCTGACAACTGAGCTATGTACTGCTCAGCCACGTAGGCCGTTGTTAGATTCGCGGAGGCGTCAGTTCGATTCTCACCGAAGGCCTTGGAGTCTCTCTCCTCCGCAGAGGCTTACAATGCGGTAGAGGGAGTAATGGGTTGGGATATAAAGAATGCGGTAGAAGGTAATGGGATAAGAGCCGAATTTCAGCGGTTTTCCTTGTTGCATTACCCTCTACCGCATCCCTTATCGCTCTACCGCATTGGAAGCCTCTGCAGAGGAGATAGCCTTGGAGTAGAGAGATAATAATACAGCAAGAATTTTCTTTCTTTCCGCCATGTTTACACTCGAATTTCGATCCTGCGTACACGCTCGACGACGCGAGTATACTTCACCCTACTCCTAGGGTTACCCAAGCCCGATCATTTCCTTATAAACGAAAGCTATCTTTTCACCCCCTGGCACTATAGGTCGTAACTCTACTCCTAGGGTTACCCTAGCCCGATCATTTCCTTATAAACGAAAGCTATCTTTTCACCCTGGCACTATAGGTCGTAACCCTACTCCTAGGGGTTACCCTAGCTCGATCATTTCCTTATAAACGAAAGCTATCTTTTCACCCTGACGCTATGTCGTAACCCTACTCCTAGGGTTACCCCTAGCCGGATCATTTCCTTATAAACGAAAGCTATCTTTTCACCCTGGCGCTATAGGTCGTAACCCTACTCCTAGGGTTACCCTAGCTCGATCATTTCCTTATAAACGAAAGCTATCTTTTCACCCTGGCACTATAGGTCGTAACCCTACTCCTAGGGGTTACCCTAGCCCGATCATTTCCTTATAAACGAAAGCTATCTTTTCACCCTGGCACTATAGGTCGTAACCCTACTCCTAGGGGTTACCCTAGCCCGATCATTTCCTTATAAACGAAAGCTATCTTTTCACCCTGGCGCTATAGGTCGTAACCCTACTCCTAGGGGTTACCCTAGCCCGATCATTTCCTTATAAACGAAAGCTATCTTTTCACCCTGGCCCTAGCTCGATCATTTCCTTATAAACGAAAGCTATCTTTTCACCCTGGCACTATAGGTCGTAACCCTACTCCTAGGGGTTACCCTAGCCCGATCATTTCCTTATAAACGAAAGCTATCTTTTCACCCTGGCGCTAGGTCGTAACCCTACGTCTAGCCTCTGGGGTTACCCTAGCTCGATCATTTCCTTATAAACGAAAGCTATCTTTTCACCCTGGCGCTATAGGTCGTAACCCTACTCCTAGGGTTACCCTAGCTCGATCATTTCCTTATAAACGAAAGCTATCTTTTCACCCTACCCTAGCGCTTATAAACAGGGCCTAACTCCTATTGTCTAACTTATATATACATTAATTTATAATATTAAAAAGATATATAATTTAATAACAGTATAACAACAAAGAACCTGATGCTATTCTTCTTTGTTGGCATGATCACCGTGTACGCCTCATCAAAGTAATTTTTTCAGGATTCAGAAGCACAACAAGATCCAAAAAACTCTCACCATAACCCAAATAAAACTCTAGTCCCAACCCTGAAATAAAGAAATACTAACCCTACTTCTAAACCCAACATTTCAATGATGCAATATTCTGTCTTCTGGTACACCGTGAGCTGACCTCTTTGACCTCTTTGATTATTCAATCATATAACTGTTAACAACGACTAACACTCCTTCATGCGACTCTATACATTCCAACTCTGCCCATCTCGACGACTTCGTTGAAGAAATTTCGCGTTCACTTCTTTTTCTAGCTTCCAGTTACTCCATTTGATGCAGATGTTTTTCTTTTTCGACCAACACTTTCTTTGGACGCCATTTTTGACAGACAATGACATATGCGAGGCTTGCGAGTGCATCAACAGGCCTGATACCTAAAAACTTGACTCGGGTGTCCGAGTTGTCCCTATCGATTGTATTTATAAGGCAAAAACATATCGCTAGTGCTAGGTTTCCCTAGCTAAGTGATAGGGTGACCCTACTAGTAGGGTAACCCTTCTAGTAAGGTAATCCTAGTTTGCTTATAAACGCAACGTAGAAAAATAACTACACTAGGGTCACCCGGGCGCTAGGGTAACCCTATTCCTAGGGTAACCCTATTCCTAGCGTAACCCTATTCCTGGGGAAACCCTATTCTTATAGGGTAACCCTATTCCTAGGGTAACCCTATCAGGCAAATCGAGTGAAATGCCAAATATTACCTATAATATACCCAGAATCTTATCCCGGCATTATTACCACTATATACTAAGCTCTCGGCAACGGCTTCCGTAGCTCAGTGGTCAGAGCACTGCATTAGCATCGCAGGGTCGCGGGTTCAATTCCAGCAGGAAGGCCTTGAAGTTGCATTTTTCGCAACTGGTCCCGGTTTGGTCTTAAAATGTATATATTCCAACATTCGAAATTTTCCTTCACCATAAATCCTTAGAACATGCAGTTCAATCGAGTGAAATGCCAAATATTACCAAATATTATTGTTTGGTTTTTCATATATCAGTTTTTAGTATTTTTATTGGTATTTTTATTATGTAAATGCTGATGAGTCCTACCGTGATTATTTTTTCGCAACTGGTCTCGGTGGGTCGTTTCAGGGGCGTAGGAAGCTTTCTAAACTTGGGGGGCCTGACCAAAGCAAAATTTTCGTTGTACCTGTCAGTGGCGAAGCTAGTCCCAAATGGGTGGTCATGATAACTATTAATCCGAGCGCCGTAGGACCCCCGAAAAGTTTTGAAATCTAGATTCCCGCAAATGGCATTTCCTGCATTCTGAGCGGTGATTTTCAGCTCAAAAGTTTATAAAATTTCATATTTTGGACTGTGGTGGGCCCCTTCCCGCTGTGAGCAGTTGGCCCCAATCGAATAGTTTTCCCGGGCCCTATTTTGAGCCACGCCACCTCTGGGAACCACTGACAACATATATTAATGCAATGGTCATCGAGTCCGACATGGACATTTCAACCGGGGCTACCTTTTAGCCTCAATCATTCTGCGATTTCTGCTTAGTTAAAAAAGAAAGTCCGGCTTTAGGCTGCGTAAACTAGAGAAATATTAGTACTTTAATATAGGAAAATGTTGTTTTCGAACTTCTACTTTCGAATTCAATTTTTTTGCTGCAATTTTTCTTTCAAATTCAATTATTTTTTTGGGGGCCGAAAGCTATTCCGCCCCCCCCCCTTTCCCCCTTTTATAATATGGCCGCGGGGGGGGGGGGCACATCCAGGGGTGTAGTGGAAGGCTAATTTAAATGAACATAAAAGAATATTTAATTTGGGTGCCATTATGAAAGAGGTAGCGCACAGATTCTATTTTTAAACCCAAAATGCGGACAAACAAACTAAAGTCTGAACTCATAGTCATTTCCTATTGTTTACGATTTAGATTTAATGGTAAACGCGGACAAACATCAACAACCTACGTCATCTGTATACGCTCCGCTATTACAAGTAATATTTGGGATTAATTTCATTCGATTAAACTGCATCATGTTCTAAGGATTATTGGTGAAGGAAAATTTCGAGTGTTGGAATATATACCTGCATAGATCCTCAGAACATACGTTCTATTCAGTACGTTCTAGTGCGGTCATATCCTAAGAGGTGTTTCTATGGAGGCTAGCCAACGGCAACTCGCTAAGGCTTACCGTGTTAACTAAATGTTAAGCGGGGATCATAATTATGGTTTCTGGCTCGCGTTTTGATATATGATTGAGTGATCAAAAATTTCATCCCCAAAAGATTCAAAACAACCTATACCACTAACACATGCATGCGCACTCTTGAAGATTCATATCCCGGTAAGTGGGCCAGTCTCAAGGCCAGCCCAAAAATTTCATCCTCAAAAAATTCAAAACAACCTATCACACATGCGCACTCGTGAAGATTGATCCCACGTATGCGACTAAGGCCAGACCAAAAATATCATCCCCAAAAGATTCAAAACAACCTATGACACATGCGCACTCGTGAAGATTCATCCCACGTATGCGATGCTAAGGCCTGCAGCCCAAAAATTTCATCCCCAAAAGATTCAAAAAAATTTCATCCCCAAAAGATTCAAAACAACCTATACCATAACACATGCATGCGCACTCTTGAAGATTCATATCCCGGTAAGTGGGCCAGTCTCAAGGCCAGCCCAAACATTTCATCCTCAAAAAATTCAAAACAACCTATCACACATGCGCACTCGTGAAGATTGATCCCACGTATGCGACTAAGGCCAGACCAAAAATATCATCCCCAAAAGATTCAAAACAACCTATGACACATGCGCACTCGTGAAGATTCATCCCACGTATGCGATGCTAAGGCCAGCCCAAAAATTTCGCCCCAAAAGATTCAAAACAACCCATGACACATGCGCACTCGGTAAGATTGATCCCACGTATGCGACTAAGGCCAGACCAAAAATTTCATCCCCAAAAGATTCAAAACAACCTATCACACATGCGCACTCTTGAAGATTCATGCAACGTATGCGATGCTAAGGCCAGCCCAAAAATTTCATCCTCAAAAGATTCAAAACAACCTATCACACATACGCACTCTTGAAGATTCATCCCACGTATGCGATGCTAAGGCCAGCCCAAAAATTTCGCCCCAAAAGATTCAAAACAACCTATGACACATGCGCACTCGGTAAGATTGATCCCACGTATGCGATGCGCACTCGTGAAGACTCAAAACAACCACGTATGCGATGCTAAGGCCAGCCCAAAAATTTCATACCCAAAATAACCTATGACACATGCGCACTCTTAAAGATTCATCTGAATCTTCAAGAGTGCGTCAGTGCTTCCACTTTCATAAAACTGGATTTCCTGTTTTCATCCTTGTTTATTGCAATATTTCCTGCCAGAAATTGCAAAATTTCCTGGCATTTCCTTATTTTATATTTAGCCTTTAGAAGTTTCCCTACTATATACCATTTGCTGTTACCACAGTTTACATGGGTGTAAATATATATATATATTTAGTATAAATTGACAAGTTTATATCACAAATCCTCAATTTTCATTGGCTATCGCAGGAGTTACTATCCGCTGATATAAACCTCTGGGGTAAAAGTCGCCTGATTTCGAAAGAATATTTACTTTTTTCCATGAAAAATGCGCAATAAAAGTTATTTCTTGGGTTAGAAAGTTGTAAATTTATACTAAAACAATTAGACAACTCGCCCTTGTTTTCTATGAGCGATAGTCAACTCGGCTCCGCCTCGTTGACTATCTGCTCATAGAAAACGCGGGCTCGTTGTCTAATTGTTAAATATATGATACTGGTTTCATTTTTGTACTATAAGCAAGGGTATTTGTGATTTGAAAGAAGTGAGTAAGTGACGTATTACGTGTAAAGAACACCCGCATGCTGAGAGTGAGACAGTAAATGCTGAGCCAGTTGAACATTTTCTTTCATCATCTTTCACAACATACGGCCTGTAGGCTACAGCTGTGTGAATATAACAAATTAACAATTAACGTTAACAAATATAAAGTATATACTAAAACTATGAAATATTTTGTAAAAGTGTAAACAATTTCCTGGTGTCCACTCCAGTCACCAGTGCAACTAAATAGTTCTTATATATTTGTATGAAGCAAGCTATTATGCTACCTAGAACAACAGTTTCATCAATCAGACAAGTTAGACAACAGTTACAGGAAAAACTCGTCAAGATATTTCTTTCTTAATTCCTTGGCTTGTTCGTCCGTTGCATTTGCTTTCATCTTGGCAGCAAATTCCAACATCTGTTTGCTCGGTTGAAGTTTAGCAGCAGAAGTATTTCCGTTCTTCATCGCTGCCTTACACTGGAGAAGTGAAACTAACGACGACGATTTCAGGGAAGATCGGCGATCCGACTTGACTTGCTTTAGCGCACTGAATGTTCTTTCTACTGCTGCGTTTGAGAAAGGGAACGAAGCTATGATCGAAACAAACTGCATTAGACTTGGATACTTTTGTTCTCCAGTTACCGTCTTCGCATCTCTGATAACCCGCCAGTATTTGTCCCAACTCATCTCGGACTTAGTTTCGCTTTCAAATACATGTTGACGCCATTCGCGATCCAGCTTCCTTGTGTCAAGACACTCGCGTAGATATGGAAGTTTCTGACAGATTACTTCAAGGGAGGGTGGCAAAAAAGCAGCAGCATTAGCAGGCATGATGCATTGCACAATTGTATAGATTTCAGCATCTAGATCAAACCGTTTCTGGATCTGTAGAATAGCCTCGACAAGAAAATTCTTACAGTCAGTTCGAAATCGATCGAATTGCTCAGTGTGGGTTTCAGCAGCTCCGTCAGCTTCCATCTCGCGTAACGTTGCAGCTGCAGCCATGCCAACATAAATCTGTTTCAACGGAACATGGAAACCACTTGATGTTGAATCGATCTTACTTGGAGCTGTTTTCTTCACGTAATCTATAGTCATGAAATCGCTGGCAATAGACTTAATCAGATCCTCTAATTCTTTCTTCAGGCCGTGAAGAAGGGGTCTCGTGCTTTGAAACAGAACGTTGAAAGAGTTGAAGCGTTCAAGTTGATAGCTGAGAAATTCCAAGTATGCTAAAGTGAATTTGTTTTGCAGTGACTTGTGGATTCGATCATTAGAATGCGTCGGGTCTTGGTTGACAACCAGAGTGAAGTACTGTTTAAGAGCTTTGAATTGCTCCAAAATACGGTTTATGCAAGCTTGAAGAGAAAGCCATAGAGTTTGAGCTGGTGCCAACAACTTTAACGGTTCAGCTCTGCGTTGAAAAAACTTTGGAATTCCTTGTAAACGTCTTGCCTCTTTGACGATCGGTAAAAATGAGCATAGACGTCTCTGCATAGGTCCTCTAAGCTTTTGGGTAGCTTTAAGGCTGCGTATAGCCAGGAAGAGGCTAAATGTATCAGGTGACACGAGCATTTCACAAGTTGCACACTTGGTAATTCTGATTTTAACAACTGTGAAACTGAATTGTGTTCCCCAAACATAACGTTTGTGGTGTCTGAAGAGTAGCCAATTATGTTCTTCATGGGGAATATGAAGTTCAGAAAACGTGTTTGTCATTGCAGAATAGATTCCACGTGCAGTGCCATCTTCGACCTCAACCATATCCACTAAATGATATTTTGACTCAAAAGAGTTCATGTCAAAATATTTAGCTAAAATAGCCATCTGCTTAACAGTACTCAAATCTGTTGTCTCATCAATAATAACGCTAAACAAATGCGATTGTAGCGAACTAACAACTTCATGCAGGTAGTCGAAACCCAAGACTTGACGGATGACGTTTGTTGCCTTTTGCTTTCCCAACGTTAAGGATTTTAATGCATCGTCCCTGGGAAAGAGCGATCGTAAAAGCTCGACTAGATCATCGGAGAGGGATATCGCCAAGTCGTGCTCAGCGAGAAATGCACATAATTTGATTTCCATAGACTTCAGACGATCAAATGTTGTACTTGCACTCTTTTTAAAAAGACTGGTCACAGTACTAGTTGTGGATCCCAATGCTGCAGCCTTCTTTTCGTGGCATTTGCTCTTCAGGTGCCTTTTGAGTCCTGTGTTTGAGCAAGTAACTGACATTGCACATATCTTGCAGAAAGGTTTACGCTTGCCATCACGACCAGATTTTGCCTGAAGCTAACTTTTAAATTCGTCATGTTGCAACCAGCTTTCGACGAATATCTGCTCTTTTCTCACTCGTTTTGTCTTCGCCTTTGGACCTGGCACTTGACCGCAACGCTTACTACCGGTTTGTATTAATTTCACGCCTGACTGAACAATCTCCGTATCAAGTTCATCGTCGGAGCCTGATGGGGACGTCAAATTTGAGTCACTTGACTCATTTTGCATCGTCTATAGACTAGAAAATACTTGTCTAGCGCAAGGGATCACGTTAAAAGAAAATATGACTTAAAAATCTCAGCAAACAGTGTCTTTATTCTTGATATTTTCGTCGTTTTCGAACATTTGTCATTTTTTTAAACAAATTATTGTTTTCAACCGCTGCCCATTTGACTTGAGCCTGAGCCGATTCCCCGAGCAATTTCCGAATCGTACTAAGCGATTTCCGAAGGCGAAAACGCCGCCAATTGAAGGCCCAAATCAAATTGCCAGCGTTTGAAAACTCTGATAGGTAGCTTTCTTGTATATTCAACATTTTATTAGTTACTACGCCACACATAGACTATTTGAAAGCCCCAATGGTTGGAATCTCAGAATTTCCTGCCATTATCCTGGCAATTCATTATATTTCCTGCCAATTTCCTTCCAAAAAGGATTTCCTGCCATTTTTCCTGCCAGAGCCCAATATTTCCTTTTGCCAGGAAATTTCCTGGCAAGTGGAAGCACTGGAGTGCGTATGCGTGTCATAGGTTATTTTGAATCTTTTGGGGGTGAAATTTTTGGGCTGGCCTTAGCATCACATACGTTGGTTACCGCGGTAAGCGGGCCAGTCTCACCACGGTTAACTACGTATGCGAGGCTAAGGCCAGCCCAAAAATTTCATCCTCAAATCCAAAACAACCTGGTAAGACTGACCACTTTACCGGATGAATCTTCAAGAGTGCGCATGTGTCATAGATTGTTTTGAATCTTTTGGCGATGAAATTTTTGGGCTGGCCGTTAACCGTGGTGAGACCGTTTACCGGAATGAATATTCAAGAGCACAACACTTGTAGTTATCACATAAAACGGTATTTAATAATATACATGGCAATATTTTCGTCCCGCCAAGGAATGCGTCGAGTCGGGCTATCGCCCACTTGGTCCTCGGTCACGTACGCAGACTATTGCGTCAAGCAAACGCAAAACTGGTCGTCGTCGCAAAGCTGTATATCGTCGACAGATCTCTGGTTATGATAATTAGGATTTGGAACTCAAACTTTAAAAAATTTAAGAAATTACTATTAGACTATTATAATTATGCTCTATTATCCTGTTATAATGTTGACGATCCTCGAACTTGGAAAACTGTCTGCCTAAAGTGCAACACATCGCGAAGCCTCACTGAACCCATAACTTGCTGTTATTAGTTATTATTTTATTTTTGCAAGGGCCCACTGTAATTGTTGTTTAACTGTTGTGGTGACCCTGCTTCTTCTATGTATTTTTTTAGAGGCGAAGCTATAAATAAATAAAAAAAAAAAAAAGATGATAATGATAATGATAAAACGTTATTTCAACAGGGTAGCGCATTCAGCACATGGCTGGTATCCGGGCCCTGCTTCAATATAATCTACATTACAAGTTTAGAAAATCCTATTTACAATCTTACTTATACTAAATTTAAGATATACTACAATAACATTTCAAAACGACATAATAACAATAATAACATTTAAAATTTTTAAACACCTAAAAAGTAAGCTTTAATAAGTCTTTTAAAGGATGAAAGTGACGCAGCAGATTTAACGTTTGTAGTAAGAGTATTGAACAGCACTGAACCAGAATATCTAAATGTATACGCTTTCCAAGAGTAAGTTTTGGTTTGGGAAGGTGAAGATCAGATCTTCCTCTTGTATTGTAACTATGAAAACTAGAGTTTCTAATCGAAATAAGCACTTAAATATTCATGAATTAGATTGTATAAACATTTAGAAACAAGAACGCACTTATGTATCTTACGGTTTGTCTCTAAATCAGACCAATTTATTGGTCTGATTTAGAGACAAACCGTTTAAAATGTTGAGAGCATCTCTGGAAGAGTCACATCTAGTTTATTAGATGTATCACTCTCAGATGAACGGAATAACCCAACAGGCTAGAAGCCCAATTATAGGGGTTCCGATCAGGGCCTACGATTTTAGGTCGTTATCCGAGAAGACCCGAAAGTCTTACCATTTGCTGATATTATTGCAAAGGCAGCACTTTCTCCTCAATTATTTTTAAGACCCTGAGTGGAGGTCCGACCCAGGGTTTGAACCTGTGTCTCCCAGCTCATAGACATGTGTGGTAACCACTAGACCACAACAGATTAAACGGGCAACTCGGTTTTGTACTGATGTAAGTTGATACTGCAACCGGCGGACAGTTCTCCCCAGGCAGTGTCCACATAGTGGTTACTTTAAGGGATACGTGACAGCAGCCCCATACGTTTGGCTATTTTTGGGCAAACTATATCGATATGTTCTTTCCATATAGGAGCTGGTCGTCAAGTATTATAAGTATTAATGTTTTTGCCTTGAAGTTGCACGACCAAGTCTTCAGTGTTTTTTAACAATCAGCCTTAATTTCAAATATGACCGTCGTCTACTCAATCAATATTCATGTTAATATTGAAGCGTCTATCCGGGGTTTGGGGATTTTACATATTTGTGATCTTTGGAATCTCTTAAGAAGAATTGTAAAATGCGAAAATTTCATCTTCATAGTTCATACCTTTTCCCCTGCTAATTCGACCCAATTCGATTGTCAATTCGCTTTAGTTTAGTTTAATTTAATTTAATTTAATAAAAATATTTCAAGAGGAAAGCTTCATCACCCGTAGGTGTTCTTCGCGAAGGCCCTCTAAAGGCCCAAAATACACTTCTAAAAGTGTTAAAAGAGCTAGTAGTAATCAGTAATTCTTTGCAGGCAAAGCGGTCGATCCAATGTTTTATAAATAGGTATATTTGGATCTCTGTTGACCCCAATTGGTCTTACTTTTAGGAAGAATCATGTTAGATTTATTTCTATAGTACGGTATATCAGTGTGTATGTGGTCTCGATTATATGTTGTGGTCCAGTGGTTACCACAGACATGTCGTCTATGAGCTGGGAGACACAGGTTCAAATCCTGGGTCGGACCTCCACTCAAGGTCTTAAAAATAATTGAGGAGAAAGTGCTGCCTTTGCAATAATATCAGCAAATGGTTAAGACTTTCGGGTCTTCTCGGATAACGACCTTAAATCGTAGGCCCTCGGAACCCCTATCAAATTGGGTTTCTAGTCTGTTGGGGTATTCCGTTCACCTATAAGAGTGATAAATCTAATAAAATAAAATAAATAAATAAATAAATGAATCATCGTATATAAAAGAGTTTCCAAAATCGTCTGTCCTTGATAAGGGGTTAATTCCACTTGACAGATTGCAACGCAAGAGTACTTGAAAAGAACCAAGGTAGATCAAGGACTGACAGTTTGGCGGCCTTGTTGTGCAGAGAACTTGGATTTGTTCCATAAGAGAAACGTTGTTTCGGACCACCCATACTAATATGTTCACCATTAGTTGTCGTGTTTCTTCAGGTAACAGATGTTTAATCCTATACGCAGTATGCCAAGTCTTTGTGAGATCTTTGCGTGAATGCATGATCAGTCGGCATGACAGGTTTTCGTTTTTGAACAACGCCCAAGTACGCTTCATGTAAACAGCCAAACAGGGCGTTAGATAATTTAAGATGGGAAATGTGAGAGGAAAGATGAGAAAAGCAAATCGCGCTACCTGCGTCATCGACGCTCCTTGGGCCGCAAAAGGGCGTTGCGTTTCACAGATTATGACGTATCAAAGCAGCAGCGTGCCTGGTAAACAACGCAGTTGATAGGGCTGGCACCGAGCTTGCATGTAAAGTGAATTTCTTTCGCAATCAGTGCCAAGCCAAGTCCGCGCCGGTGGCTGTCAGGACCAAACGAATTTTTACCACTGCGCAAACTAACAAAATATGAAAGATTAAATTAAGCCCGCGAAAAGCGATTATTATTATTTTTTTATTTCTCCAATCACAGTATTATTTATTTACATTGATCGATGTCGTAATCTGTTAGGGCTATAGAGGCCTTCCAGATGACCAGAAACCTTTACAGGCTTTTTTGTTCCTTCGCTTATTTGGTCCACGATAGGTATTGAACTACTATTGTTGTTTATCTGAACCATTGTGTTTGCAATGACCGACATTTTTGGCCAGGCGCAATATTTTGTGTTTCAGTATACTGTGACAACTTAGCGCAAAACTATCTTCTAGTTCAGCACCCGTTCTTATATCCTTGGACATACTCACAAAGAATGGACACAAGACATGAATGGACACATGGACATGAACTTACTTATCTCATTTCTCTGTAACTCAAATGTCCACAGACACATGTACGCGTTGCGTACCTACTTTTAATTAAGGCCCCAGTTTACATTATATTTATTAATTGATTTGTTTGTCAGATCAGGTTGATCGGATGAGTTCAAAGTTTCATTCATAATTGATTTGTTTATGGTCAGTTCAAAGTTTTAAAATAGAAAGCAGAATAAGCTATAAAAATGATAAAAAATTAAAACTTGAAAGATATTTGGTAGATAGTATATTATAAGAAAGCCTATAAACTGGTTTATATACTAGAATAATAATCTGTATATTAGGGTGGTCGCTTACAAGAGAAGAAAAACAACTAGAAAAGTCTCAAATCTGCCACACAAAGGTGGTCGCGGCCATCTCTTTATACAAGAGTGGTCGCTTACGACTACGAGAGATTTTAAATATAATTTTTGACTTGAAATAAAACCAGAATTCATAGAGCCGGTCGCTTAACCAATGCGCTTTCGGGACTTACAAACTTAGTACTTTATACTATAAACAGAAGGAGTTATATAAAAAGAGAAGTATAAAGTATAAACAGTTTTCAAAATAAACTGTTTTCAAAACATCCTATGGAGATCCGTCCTGTCTTTTGTTCCATGGTTATAAGGGCAATGCTTCCTGTTGAGCGGAACTGTGCTTCGAAGGTTTGGTCTGATTCCAATTGTAAGGTATATATTGCACAATGAGAACGAACACATTTGTCTTTCTCGAAATTTGTGGCTTTCTCGAAATATGTAGCTTTCTCGAAATTTGTGGCTTTCTTATCAGAACTGTGGTTTTCAATTTAACGTCATTTGGGCGTCATGTCGTCTTTGTTACATTTTACTAATAATCGACATACCTCAGTGATATAATAAAGAGAAGAGATATACCATTAGGAAGAAAGACAATTCAAATTTCTTTGGCTTGTCAAGTCATTGGTAATAGTTTCCGCTATTTTCTCAGGCAACTTTCCCCCCTCTAATCTAGAAACAATTTTGGAACTGCAACGGTGTCATTGTGATGAATTCGATAAGCTTGAAAAAAAGCATTGTGCCTCCGACGAAAACACGATTACAGATTTTAAGTGTGCAAAACTAGCAATAATATAACCGTAATAATTGAACTATCTTCCCCGCGGATTCTAATTTTTTTTAACAGGCACTTTCTTATGTAATTGGCTTTCACCGTAATCTCAAAACAAGTCAATTCATGATTATTGATTAGCAGGAAATGCGCGGGAAATCGTCACTCATTGATCTCCCAAGCATGAGTGAATTTAGGCGGAATTAGCGGTGCAGGTTCAGCGGTTCTCTAGCTAAAAGGGAGCCCCCATACATCCCTAAACCACAGTAGACAATTGATGGGGAATTTAGATGCGAGAAGTTTTCGAAACGTTTTATTCAACGTGAAAATCTGCTTCTAGCAGCTCCTACGTGCTAAAGCAGCTTGTATGCGTTTCCGGAGCAACCTTTGTGACGGGTCGATGACTGACGTTGATTGGTCGATGACACGCATCATGTGATTGCCCACACGAGTGAATGGAATGCTTAGTGTTTACGTTGTTCGAACAAGGTGTGAGCGTATATTTTTGTCTCCAATTACTTCGAAATAATAGACGATAAGGTTATCCGATTTCCACGTACTTCCTGATGTTATGACATGAGAAGGCTGTTTAAGGAGAAACTCAATCCATGGTCAATCCAAACGTCTCGGCGAGACCCATAACATGGCCGTTCGTCGTAGTTTCATATTGGTCGCCATTGTTATTGACATTCTCTTCGCCGCTTCCCGAGTGAATAGTGATCTGACATTGTTCATCGCTCGAAACTTTGCCGAAACAAAATTGAACCTCCCGGTAGAGAATGACATTGTACTGCTTGACGACGGCAAACCTAATCCGTATTTGGAGAACGAAGAAGTGTTTACCAAAAACACTCGGCCACTGTCTTCGAGCGTGTTACGTGTCGAAATGACTTGGTTCGCGACAAAGAACCCCGTCCGATACTCCCTCTTGGTGACTTCTTCGAATATCGAAATAATGCCAAATCCTCGAATCGCCATTATTCCGTTGCAAGGAGTGGTTAAACAGACTCAACAGACCTTTGCGATCCGTTTACCTTGTAGCGGATTAGTCCATGGCACAGTGAACGTGAAATTCGTCTTGAATTACACAAACTACAAAGGAAGTAATCTCGATCGCTCGTCGAAAAGGACCCTGCAGTTTACCGTGGCGAAACTGTGTGATAACAGCCATGAAATCAGCACTGAAGCGACGCCCAAGAAGCAAATTAATCGCACGATAATCGTGTCTGTTTCTGCGGTTTTGGCATGCGTCCTTTGCCTTCTTGTCGGGCTGGTCTTCTTCAGGCTGCTCGTTAAGCGCATTCGTAAGAAGTTTGGCTTCGATGAAGCTACAGAAAGGTTGTCCCCCCTATCGCAAGTGTCTTGTCAATCTACTAACACTTTGAACTCAAATTCCGAAGTGCCAACCGTCGTGTATTCGCCGAAAGGTAATGGGTTCCGTAAAACCTTCTTCACCAAGATTGCGAAATGGGAAGAAAGGAAGCCGGAAAATTCGTTACAAACCAAGTCAGGTCATTGTTCACGTTTTTACAACGCACCGCCCGCATCAGAATCGCGCTCTGTTAACTCGACCAGCAATGGTAGGGAACACGTTGTCAGCCGCGATGGCCGAGATATTTTTTCTCAAGTCAGTATAAGTGAAGATGATGTTTTTGTCTCAGAACAAACCGACAAAATCGCATTGATCCGAAACGAACATTCGCCTTCGAGCCTCACGCTGGCAAAGGAATCCGACAGCAAGATCGAGATGTATTCAACGTTAAACGAATATTGGGCTTCACAGCTCGGAGATAGTTTAAAATCCGTAGAAGAAGTTGACCTTCGCTCGGAAGTTATCGGCGAAGGGGCGTTCGGTCGCGTCCTGCGTGGCAAGTTACGACGAACTGGGCAAGACGAAGCGTGTGGCAGTGGACAAACACCGTGTATTGATTTAGCCGTCAAAGTTTGCCAAGACGGTATCGAATTTGAACAGTTGGTTTCGTTTGTCAACGAGGCTATTCTCATGAAAGGTCTAGATCACAGCAACTTAATAGATCTGCTTGGAGTGGTCTTACAACCGGCGTCTCCGCCTCTTATTTTGACGCCACTCTTATCGCATGGCGACCTCCACAAATTTCTCAGGCATTCGCGCGGTATTGGCAGCCGGAGACAGCTGATTGGCTCACGGCAGCTCCTTAGCTTTGCTACACAGATTGCGCGTGGGATGGAGTACCTCTCCAGCAAGAAAATAGTCCATCGAGATTTGGCTGCCAAAAATTGTTTCGTGGACAAGGATTTGAATGTTAAGATTGGCTCTTTTGGCCTGGCAAGAAATGTCGATCAATTTAACTTGCATAAAATGGAGCACCCTACTCAGTTGGCAGTCAAATGGTTGGCCCTTGAAAGTCTGTTGTACTATATATTCACAGAGAAAAGTGATATTTGGTCATTTGGTATTGTCCTGTGGGAGCTCGTTACTTTGGGCTCTCAACCGTATGCTGGACTCGACAACTACGAGGTCACGCCATATCTCGAAACTGGGAAGAGACTATCGAGACCATTGCGGTGCCCTGATGATCTGTACGCCATGATATACTCCTGTTGGCTGAATTCCCCGGATGAACGGCCGACCTTCAGTGTCCTAGTTCACAAGTTGGAAGATTACGAAGTGAGGTTAAGACCTTCGTGTATTGCCTTTGAATTTGACGAGGACACCATTGAAATGAATGATGGCTGTGGAAACTTTTAGGTATGAACATCTTATATCCTAGCCAGTTGTATACAATGATGGAAACAACTTTTCACATATGGCTGTCATATTCTATTTGTACATATTTAAAACCATCGACCAGCCAACAAATAAAAAATAATATAAGAAGCAAATTTAGAAAATTAACACGTCAATGAAAGATTTGAGTTTAGGGATATTTTCAAGCACTTTTCTACTGCCGGTATATACCGGTAGTAGTAAAAACTCAATCTTCAATTGAGTTTTGAATATCGATTTTTTTCTGTGATTCTTTTTCAGAGTATCCCCGAAGAAATTGTGACAAATGTAAACCTTTAGTTGTAAAAGCAAGAAAATGTTCAATTCTAGTTACTCCCTTCCATTCCTAAAAGATAACTAAGGCCAAAAGAAATGTTTCTCATCACACTACAGGTTTTAAATGAATTTTGTAAAAGTTTAATAGGGTAACGAAGCATGGCCAATCGCATATTTTCTTGATAGTGTGCAGTGGCAAGCACTTGAAACCAGGGTGCCTCTTGAAACCGCCCACAATACTCATGGCCCCTGCATATCTAGCTACTTCATGTTACGACAAGATAATGAGTTGCAAATTCTTAAAGTTTTGGTGAAAAATTGCGGGGAAAAGAGCAGGCCTCAGTAAAGTGCGCGAGCGCCACTCGCAGGCACATTTTAAATTTGTGCAATTTAATTTTTTTTGTTGATTTTTTAGCTAATTATTAAAACTGTGTCACTAAAACTTGAAAAGGAACACAAATTTTGCAGGCACATTTCCAACTTCTAAATTCTGCTCGCAGGCACAAAAAGATATTGAGAACTGGAAAAAGAGTGACCATCGTGTTTCAAAATGACCCAAACGGCAATGAAAAACATAATTTGTTCTCGTTTTGCCAGTATGAAATAAGTTAGATTCTAAAATCTTCCCCAACTGAACTCAATCTTCTAAAAACGGTAGTAGACTAAAATGCTTGAAAATATCATCACTTGAGTTAAGAAAAAACAGGATGATTATGAAACTGATATTTTGACTTTAGTATTTCAAAAAATTAACAATGACTTTGTAGTAAAGTTGAAATAATCATAATAAGTTTCATAATTGTCTTGTTTTTTTCAAGGTGTTAATTTTCCATTGTTGGTTTCTTCTTGTACATTTTTAAGTTCACACATTCTGAAAAATTGTTTCCATTGTTGAAAGCTGTAATTATTAGAAAAGCAAATAATATAATGCCTTCTTTTCATAATTATAAAAATGCCTAATCTTTTCCACTGAGAAAGAGCATGTTTTACCATTATTTATGAAACTATTACCCATTGCAATTAATTAACCTGCTTTGTAAAAACGTTTTGCTTTGTAAAATATTTTGTAAATATTGCAATTATGCCCAAGTTAGTGTCACAAAATTGTACTAGTGATATGTCTGTTGCATTGATGTAACAATGCAGAATTGTAGTCCAATGTTGACTGTTTAAAAACATTGTAACTGAACATACTGTTGTTTTGGAGCTGTGAAATTGTATATAGATGCATTGTGTATAATATTTTCACAGCCAAGGCTATTTTTGTACAATATGAATATTGATACAATATGTTACTGTAGTTTTATGATACAATAATTATCGTGTGTTATACTGCTGCTGAAAAGATAATAAGTTAGTCACGGCATTGTTGTAAAATGTAAATCCGAGGGGTGCTTGCAGAGGACGTAAGGAAAGAAGCTTAATTCTTTCATCGTGTCTTCTCCAACCACCTGTGGTACTCTGTCCCAAGTGCATGTGTACAAGGCTGATGAATCTCAAAACTCCTTTGGCATTTACATACTGAGAACAACAAATTCAGTTGAATTATAGTGCCATACACTTTGTTTGTGTATGGCATAATAAAGTAAAGGCCAAAGAAATATTATTCAGTTTCTCAAACCATTGTAAACTGATACCATTGTGCTGACCTGATAATTGTACAGTAATAAGAATGGGCTCTTACTTTGTGTACCAGACACAGAAATTTGCATGAGTAAAACATTATTTAAAAAATCCCATTTATTTTATCTAGGATAGATTTAATTCATGAATTGGACAATTCTAGGATAAAAACAAATGAGATTTTTTAAAGAACAAGGCAGTTCTATACAGTGCTAAATTTCTGTGTCCGGTAATTGTAAACTCTATAATTTTTTCATCATTCAATGCAGGTTTTCTGAAAAAATTATACAGTTTACAATGGTCATTTTGGCTGTAATTTTTGTGTACAATATTGTGAATTATTTTCTCAATAAATATAAAACAAAACCAATGTGTTTGTGAACTAATAGTTGACAATTATGTGATCGTCTGATGCCTGGGAAATAATTTGTTGAAATAAATAATTTGCTGTCCTGATTTTGCAAAGCATAATTTCCTCAAGACCAAAAATGCCATGGTTTGACACATGAACTTAAATTATTATTAATAATAATAATGAACTCTAATAATTAATAATAATTATTAATAATAATAATTATTATTAATAATAATAATAATAAATAAATAATAATAATAAATAATAATAATAATTGAACTCTGTTAATAATAATATACATGAAAAAATGTATCAATTGCAGTGTAATTTCAAGGAAACACAATGGAAATTTTTTTGAGGACAAAACATTCTGATTTGCTGATAATAAATGAAATTCAGGAACAGCCAATTGGATGCTTTTTCCTTTGCGTGAAAAACAAACATGGTGGCGAACTCGGAGTACGTTTCGTTGAAATTGAAAGTAAATTTATTCTACTTTATATATTGCCAGTAAAGTGTCTGCTGACTCTGCTCACTTGACACTAGAGTAAACCTTTTTAGATATATTATAGAAATAAAAGTAGTCCAAAAGTGACTATACTGGTGAATACGAATGCTCCAATCTAATTGGCTACACTACTCGTTATCTGCTTCACCCTTCTGCTTATTTTTGGCGGGAAAAATTCGAACTGAAAAATCTCGTCCGTTCAGTATGGGTCGGAATGTATATCATTACTCGGAATTCTTCAGCAAAAATTGAACAAAATGTCCCAAAGAGAACTTGTTTATCTGGAAGGCAGAGCATGAACGTTGTTTTATACGAGAACTGTTAGTTATTAAGCCATAGCTACATGCACAAGTATCATTCAAGGAGAGAAACCAAGAGACGTGGAAGACAACCGCCGGATTCATCGAGAACCTGAATGAAATGACAGCCTAAATTCCGTGTTACTGTAAGGTCAGTTCGTGTTCAACATTTTATTCGTCGGAGTATAAAGTGTAGCACACAGAAATAATTATTCTCTGTTCGCCATGTTTGTTTATTGACTTGTGGTCGTATCGTCGTATTATCTACCTAAACATTGCGCAATCAGTGACAATAACGACGGCAAAGGGGGACTCGTATTCGTTCTGGTATTGTCTTCTATAAGCTGAAGCTTATATATTAAACATCTACAGGTTACAGTGTCTTTAAAATGCCTGTGGAAATTAAGTTTGTCTATGAACTCCAAAAATGATTAGGAATGGTAATTTAGAGCTCTTTCATATCTCACGCCGTTCTTGAGATATTTACCCTTGTGTTTCGTATTATGCAAATGATAACCTATGACGTCAAGATAGATAGACAACTTTTATTTCAATAGGGTACAATCCCGTCAGATCGTAAAATTACGTCTGTTATCAATGGCAGCCCTATGATGTTTCAATCACGAAATTAGAAATAGTAAATTAATTTGGGATCGCTATTTTAGGTTTCACGAAGTGTCGTACTCGTGCAAAATGTCAAGTAATTTCGTTGAATAATCTCAAAGATATACACTTGATTTTCGAAACATGACGTCGCATAAGTGATTTCATTTTCATATCTCAAGAACGCGACGTGAGATATGAAAGAGCTTTAACTAATTACCATTCCTAATAATTTTCGGTGTGCATTTAAATAAAACAAACTTTATTTTCATTTCATAGGCACTTCAAACACCGGTCTAATTACGTTGTATTTATGTGATGGGAGTCGCCCTTTTAAGATTGATTTCAAGTGCAGATATTAAACCTAACTCTCGAATCTAACCAGGGACGTAGGCAGAACCTTCAAAGGAGGGAGCCCTGTGGAGAATGAAGGAAGTCGTGGCTATATATGTTCGGCCGTAAAGCCGCGATTGTGGTTGTCATGAAGTCTGGGGGGTGGTGCATGATCCCATAAATCAATTTTGAAAGGCCCAGAAGTGCTTTTACAGCAGCAATTTCTAACATGATTTTTTGCGAAATTAGGCCACCGGCAGACGATGGCTATAGAAATTTCATTTTTAGCTTTTACATCGTGCTAATAATCAGTTATAACACAAAACACAATTGTTTGCTTATTTTAAAAAAGGCGTAGGTTTATTAAAAAGAAAACTGAACACGGAAACATATTTAAATTCCGAGACTAATATAAACAGTTTGACTTTTTCCGTAGCAGTTGAATTTTTGGTTTTAGTTCAACTTCAACAAACAAAGGGGGCGAGCCGTGGCTCCCCCGAATCTAACCACGCAATTGCCAGCCTATACTTAGTAAGGACTTGCAGGAGAAAGAGATATTTGGTGGCTTGCAACTAGCACCATAGGAACGTTCCCATTTAGGGTCTGAAATGAAACTGAACTGGTAGTCTGGTATCCTCGTGCAATCTGTTCCAGCTAACCGATTAATTAGGGGCACTATAGATTTACATTGGATACGGTATAATCTAATACTTATGCAGTTATGATTGTCATACTGTGCGTGTTGGAAGTTGCTTCTACGCGTGCGTCGATATATGGGTTAATTCCTCGTGCTCAGACGTCATAGACATATCAAGGTTATTTTCCCAGGATTCAGAAACTTTACAAGAACAAAAATCCTAACCCAAATAAAAACGCTAGTCCGAACCCAAAAATATAGAAATACTATAACCCAACTCCTAAACCTTATAATTCAATGCAACGATATTCTGTGTCTGCTACCCGAGGAAGAAACCGATATATGGCACCATTATTGTTTATGTTCTCTAGCGAATATTACAAAACGTCTTTTACACTGTGAATCATGCATGCATGAGCATACGTCAAGATGTCGGACAATCGTTAGTTCGTGGCCAACCTTTTGACTTGTAGCTGCATGCATGCAGTGGCGTAACCCTCATTAGGTATAGGGTTAGGTCGAGAACTAAGGGCCGACCCAGTGGGGTCCCTGCATCCAAAAATGGAGTGGAAGATTATAATGAAAACTTACGGCTTAACAGCGACACTACTGACATATATTTCATCGTCATATTTAGTCAGAACTAATTTACGTGGGAAAAATGGAGTGGAATATTTGTAATGAAAAATTACGGCTTAAAAGCGATATTACTAATAATTACATACTTGACATTACTAATAATTACTTTCAAGGCTTTGCATGGCATGCAGGCGCCTGTTTATATTACTGATTTGCTAACTAAATATAAACCTATACTCGTGCTTTGAGATCATCTGACCGAAATCTGCTACTTGAGCCAAAATCCAAAACAGTGACTCATGGAGACAGAGCATTCTCGGTTGCAGCACCAAAACTGTGGAATTTATTACCACAGGAAATTAGAAGCTTTGAAATGTTAAGTAGTTTTAGTCAGCACTTAAGACTTTTCTTTTTTAAAATTAATAGTTTTTTGTTCATGGTGGTAATATACGTAGTATAGACTTTATATATCTTGTAATGAAACTGTAATAAGTTTTATAAGTAACTGTAAGAATATATTGTTGTAAGAACATTGAGACTATTGTATAAATGCTCCTAATACGTCTTTTATTATTATTATTTTTATTATTACTGACATATATATTTCATCGTCATATTTAGTCAGAACTAATTTACGGGGGCCCCGAAGTCGATTGTCCCGGACCAGCGATTTATGGTGAAGAATCATTCATGTCTTTGGTCATGGGAGATTGACCTTGTTGATAAGAAAGAGCTGATTTACCGATTTGCCAACGTTAACTCGAGGAGGAAGGAATATATAGGTGTCTAGGTATTCACGATTGTTTAACATTGATTGTACTGTGTAGTGATAATAGCGACCTTTAGATTGAGTACGAGTACGAGTACGAAGACAAACTTTTCTGCGCAGTGAAGAAACAACAATGGAAAAGAACCATGCGCAATGGTAAACTCGTCTTCGTCCTCAAATCTAAAGGTCTCTAATATAGAAGTTATAGCCGAGCCATCGTGTCAGACCCATGCAGGACAAGTGCTCCGTCTACCTCTGTTACGCCATATTGACTGCATGGTCGGGTCTCGGGAACAAAAATTACATTGAAAGTATGATATGGCAGTGGAACCAAGGAACGGCCCTAATTAGACTATGTGCACATGATTTCATTTTCAATTTTGTCGTTTTGACGCGCTCTATAGTCATATGTATTGTAGTATACGTATAATGTTTCAAATTATATGCAAATTTGTTGCCACTTTTGTCTCAGCCGAAATTACACCTCTTACAGCGGGTATATATAGCTTCTTATTTTGATTTCTTTTCCAGACAAATGGGGTCTTAGCTTGTCCCACAATTCCATAAAATATCTTCTGCTCATTCCATTAAAGTAAAACACCCTTTTTTACACCCTTCCATTCGTGATTCGGTATTTCTGTTCGCATGGTCGACACCAAGTCCGGCATCGCTTAGTTGGAAGTTAAACATATTTTATTTATATTAGTTAAACATATTTTATTTATATTTGATAGGCTACATATTTTATTGTTAACGATGTTGTGTTACAGTGGTCGTCATCGTTTCAAGGCAAAATGACACAAGACGTTTGCAAGAGTGAAAACGGTTTTCACATATCGTTTTCAGTATTTTACTATATTTTACAGTATTTTTACGCGCCTAACGGCTCGTGCAATTTTGGCAAATTTTCTTAATCGAGTGAAATGCCCAATATTAATTGTTATATATATATATATATAGCACAATATCTACAGACACGTGTTTCGCTGTTCCACAGCTCATCAGTGTAGCTTGGTACAATCTAGATATGGACATGAGTACTAATTATACACAAACGATTGCCAGTGACAACCGCTTGTGGGATAAACAGCGGTCATGCGCACATCCAGAGAGCGTGAAGCGGTATAGGGCCAGAGTGCTCAAACTACCACAAGGGTAGTGGGCGTTGCATTATCGCTAAAGGACACCTACACCAATATATATATATATATATATATATATATATATATATATATATATATATATATATATATATATATATATATATATATATATATATATATATATAATTATATTAATCTCCTGTGACAGGAGATCACGTACAAGGGACCACCGCACTTATTTTAAACCATTACAAACTCTTTCCAAAATTTTCAAAAAACCGAAGATTCGAAGATTTTCCGAAGATATCGAAGATTTTAAAGTACCCGGCATCGTTATACAAAGTCAAATGCAAAGAGTGCCGTTTTACGTTGGAGAAAGTAAACACTCATGGGAGAACATAATCCAGGCAGACGAACCTATAATGAGTATGCACGCTGAGACGACAGGACATGATATCCACCCTAAGTACGCGACAATTCTCGAACGAGGAATAACAAATTATGAACAACGATTATTTTTAGAGTCTTGGCACTCAACTTTGGACAAAGACGCAATTAACGAGAGAAAGGAATTTCCAACGAACTATACACCGCTGCTCAGATCCCATAGGTACAATTAATAGCTTTGAGAATGTATTTAAAATACCCTAAGACCGTTTTAACGTTTTATGTAAATATAGCGCTTTTTAGTCACTCATGAGGAAGGGTCAGCCTTCCTCATATATATATATGTGTGTGTGTAAAACATTACTTTCAAACAACTTCCAGTATTGTTGTAGTTTGAAAGCCCTAGACCGGTTCAGTTTTTTTTATACACACTGTATAAATAGATTGATAATTACTGTGACATGAGGAGATCACGTACAAGGGACCACCGCACGTACATGGCGGCATATCCACGTCAAATACCGAGTTACATAAATAATATTTTTCATTGAGGAAACGTTTTAGAAGAAGGATTGAAAAAAGTAGTTTGGGGAGCTATTACTTACAGACAGTCGGACAGAAGTCTAGAGTTTAACTTTATATATAATGCTTACACGTGGACAGTGGCGGTCTAGACTTTTGTCGTTTGATTTCCATTCCAACCTAACCAACCCATAATTCATAAAATTTTTCGGACAAAAAATGCGTTGCCCTCATAAACAGAATTGGCCTGCTCCCACAATTATTTCCGGTACAGCGACCCAGTTTTTGTCACATTTTTTTACATTTTCAGCACTCTTTTTAGGTTGATTTTGCTACAGTTTGACCACTCACCACAGTATGTTGGCATAGATTATAACTGACTTGATGACACACGTGTAATACAGAATCCTCTATATGTTGACAGGGTCTAGGATTTGATCTTCCTTAGTATAGTACCAGTAACTATCTAGAGGGGCGGTCGCCTTCCCCCCACACACACGGGAAATTCTGATTCCCTGTAGGAAAATTCCATGGGAAAAAAGCTCACAGCTTGCTCAATTCACATTACGACATTGCTCAGACTTGCTCTACTATATTACCTGTTTCCTTAGCTCATGATGAGATGGCATTCAGTTGCCTTAAGCGAGTCAAAATTGATTTAAAGAGTACAATGACAGAACATCGCGTCTTTGTCACGCATGCATCGCTATAAATCGCGAGCATGTCTCACCCATTTCTGTAAGGGCCGATCTCCAAAAGGGCCAAAGGCATTTTTAAACGCAAGAACAATTAAGGAGATTTTTAATCTATAAAGTAATCTCAACTGATATGTTGAACTTTTCATATTGTACTTATTTTCGGCATAGCAACCAGATCAGAATAGTACCTGCAATATTGACTTTCTAACCGTTTATACAGTTTTTTGTTTGGTAATATATAATAGAAAGACTGTGCGTAATTTAAGGGGACAAGCTACCTTAAATTTTATGTTCGCGAACCCATGATGTAATAATGGCGCTATCTTATGGTTAAATGTATAAGAAACAATATATCATTTTAAAGCTTATAACATAATCTAAACAAATAGTATTACAGATGCCCTCCCAGGCAAAAACATAAATGTAAAAAAACCCTGCAAAGCTGAAAACCATCTTTGGATGCTATCTAGTCAAAAACTAAGCATCAAGAATTGGTCATTTTAACTTGTAAAATAGATTACATCCCAGTCAATAAGAACTAAAACAAGAACTGACAACATCTAGGGGGCTCTGGGTGGCATGCTCCCTGAAAATGTTTGAATTTTAAGGCCCCTAAACGGCAATTTTAAAGGACGTTTTAAAGGGATATGGCAATAAAAATTATTTTTGCCTTTCTGATAAAGAAACGGTGATACGAGGGAAATCCAAGTGAAAAAAACTACTCTGCTGCAAAACGTCATCACTACTTTCCACAAATAACAAATCTTGTTATCCGCCATCTTGTTTTAATACCAAATTAACATCATGACGTCACAAGCAGGGTAAACATAATATTAATAATAATAATAAAGACGTATTAGGAGCATTATACAACAGTCTCAATGCTCTTACAACAACATATATATTCTTAAAGTTACTTTTAAAACCAATTACAGCTTCATTATAAGACAAAGCCTACTACATATATTAACACTAGGAACAATAACTATTAATTTTAAAAAAGAAAAGTCTTAACTGCAGACTTAGAATTACTTAACATTTCAAAGCTTCTAATTTCCTGTGGTAATGAATTCCACAGTTTTGGTGCTGCAACCGAGAATGCTCTGTCTCCATGAGTCACCGTTTTGGATTTTGGCTCGAGTAGCAGATTTTGGTCAGATGATCTCAAAGTACGAGTAGGTTTATATTTAGTTAGCAAATCAGTAATATAAACAGGCGCCTGGCCATGCAAAGCCTTGAAAGTAATTATTAGTATCTTAAAAACAATCCGTGATCTCACCGGCAACCAGTGAAGATTACGTAGCGCAGGGGAGATATGCTCCGATTTTTTAACCCCCGCAACAAGTCTAGCAGTTGTATTTTGAATTCGCTGTAACTTGCTCAATTCAACTGAAACTGAAACATTTTTTTGCTTCAATGAAACTTTCCTTTCTGGTACCTGAATTTATGTGGTATACTTTTAAAAGTATTGTGGTTCAATTGAGAAAGAAAAACATCCACATAAATAAAGTTTTAGACCTATATACGTTAAAAAATTTTGGCTGACCAAAGTTTTCACTTTACCCTGCTTGTGATGTCACACGCATATCGAAAAATTATCCAAGATGGCGGATCATGGTGGAAAACAGGAATGTCTTTTGTCGAAATTAGTGATGTTGTTTTGCACAAGAGTCGTTTTGTTTACTTGGATTACCCTAGCTGTGAAGGCAGTTTGCTAATCAGAAAGGCAAAAATAATTTTTATTGCCATATCCCTTTAACAAAAAAATCAATAAGATCATAAACAATGACAAACCATATTTTATAATTCATCTCATTGAATTTCATATTTAGCAAACCTTTGAATTTAATAACTGTATGCACAGCAATAATAATAATAATAATAATAATAAATACATATTTATACAGGGTAACTACATCAGTTAAGAAACTGCTATCAACGTAGGCCCTGTAAAACTTAAATATACAAATTAAAAAAAAGAAAAAGGATAATACATACAAAACTATAAATACATCATAATATAATAACTACAAGTTCTTATTAAAAATTGTTACTCCCTTATAGAAAAAGGCAAGCTTTGTATGTTCTAACTTAAAGGGACACTCCGGCCCAAATACAAATGTAGTTCATATGAAAGATCTTACTGACTTTAGATTATTTCCAAAGTTTCAGCATTCCTATCAATTTAGTTAAGAAGATGTGGATAGTTGAAGTTGGAGAGTTTGTCCAATTTCGACGCCATTTTGTTTCTCAAATATGACGTCACTGAGTGACGTGACTCGTATTATGCCTAAGAAGCTCCTCTACTTTCCTGCATGATGAACTAAATAGTTTATTTCGACTAATTTTCGTCCAAAGACCATTCACAATAACTATCACTATGTGATCGCCATCAAAACAACTCCACTGACGATAAAGAATCACTCAATGACGTCATATTTTCAAAACCAATATGGCGTCAAAATCCACAAATTTTCAACTTCAACTAGCAATATCTTCTCAACTAAATTGATAGGAATGCTGAAACTTTGGAAATGAACTAAAGTCAGTAAGATCTTTCATATGAACTGCATTTGTATTTGGGCCGGAGTGTCCCTTTAACCCGTTCTTGATATAATAGACAACGTCCTCTAGTTAAATTTTTTTTTTTACTGTTGTGTGTATAATAATAATAATAATAATAATAATAAATACATATTTATACAGAATCGCGATACTACGGCATGGTTTAAATGTTTAATAGCGTAACCGTAAATCGACAGCCCAACGTAAACAATTCAAAAGCTAAACACAACAATCGGTTTTTCTTAACAGATTCTAACTTAGTAAAGTTAGGTAGTTGCAGCTTGATGTTTGTAAAGTTGTAAAGGTTTTACCTAACTTTACTAACAACATTTAACTGGAAATTGACTGTCACAACACGACTTGTAGTCCAACAAGTATTTGTGATAACGGCAAGACTCGTCCCAGATTTAAATACCGTAATTAACCTTGCTCTGCCATCTGAGTTCCAGTGGCTCAATGGTTAGAGCGTCTGTCTAGCATTCAAAAGGTTACGGGTTCGAGTTAAATTAACAAATACACAAATAAGACGATGAGTTAAAAATGGACCATGGTCCACTATCTCTGATAACATTAAGCATACCGTAAACTAACAGCCTTATGGCAGGAGTTATGCCCTTACAGACCAGAAGCTAACTAAAACTATTTTCTACCATTTTTGGCATTTCAACTTTCAAGATACATGAGTATAGCTACTAGTCTATAGCAGGCTGCCAGGCCCTACCGCCATAATAAACAAAACGCTAGTGTTCTCACTTAACCAGGCTACCCAACGCCGGTGTCAACCATAGTCAACCCACATAACATACTAGTTGAGGCTTCTCTCAGGTCGATGGGTCTGTTGCTCTGTGCCCGTGTGCTACTGTTTGACCATTGTTATTTTGAAAATGCGAATGTATACTGTGCGAAAGGGATTAACTCATTAAAAATTGGGAACAAGAGGGCCGCTTATGTATACTATGACAGTATGACTAGTTGATTACTGACGAGCTACCGAGCTACTCAGCGCTCCATCGCTTTTATGCCTTTTTCATCTGCTTTGCCTTTGTGCATTGATAAAAATTCCTTAAAATAATCCCTGAACTCTTCCATATCTCACTTTGTTCTTGAGATATTAAGATTTGTTTGATATATAAAAAAAAGCTGGTCTTCGTTTGTGTATCACAATGTATAATAACTTGTTGATAAAGCCTATACATATCTTTGGGATTATAAAATCAAATCACTCGAAGCGTAACTTCGTACATTTAGCCGATCATGACTCATGAGATGCATACACACTTTCATAATTTCGCTATACATAATCCCAAAGATATACAAGCTTCTTCAAGAAGTCATTATGCCGAGTTTGAGTGTTTGACGTCAAAGTGAGGACCATTGCGTTGTCCCGACGTGTGGGTGAAGATTGCGAAATCGTGGAGTAATTGAGATCCTCCGGCCGCAAAGACGAGTATTTTTACTCATTTTCAGTGATATTTTATACTGGTTTGTTTCGTGTCAACTCCGTGAAACACTTCACTGCACCATTATATGTCAAAAGCCAGTACCCGAAGAGGCATGCCAGAGAATCAGAAGAAGGATATTAAAGTATCTAGCGGAATGAAAAATTCCACCGATACCACCCGCCATCGATAATATAACCAACCCATGCAATGACATTGTACCTTAATTTGTTACTTCGTAATTAGTTTATTATATTTATCACTCTTTGATACTCCCGACAGGCAAGAAGCCCAATTGATAGGGGTTCCGAGGGCCTACGATTTAAGGTCGTTATCCGGCGAGAAGACCCGAAAAAAAACCCAAACGTGAGATATGAACTTTAAAGACTACTAGCAAACATGTCCTAGTAGGTTTTTCATTCTAGTCTCACTAGCAAAAATTCCAAAGTTACTAGCAATTAGCAAAATTTAAAATCCGCTATGTATTAGAAACCATAGTAATATAATGTTTGCGGGTATTTCTTTTGTTCTCACAGGGCCATTAACAACTAATATACCTGATTATATCCATTTTTGCTGATCTTACCTCCGTTGACGACAAACCAGGTCTGATTAGAACTAATCATACCGGTTTGACGCCAACGGAGGTACGATTACGAAAAATGAATTTTAATCAAATCATCATTCAAAGACCGCTCAACACGAGGTCGAGGAACCGTGAGAAATTTCGCCAAAATTAATCTTGATACGGTAGATTAGTTGTTAATGGCCCTGTGAGAACAAAAGAAATACCCGCAAACATTATATTACAAAGGAATAGCATAAAAAGAGGTGCATTAAACATTAAACGTCCCGCTCGATTCGGGTCATTTCGACCCTCATCGAGCGGGACGTTTAATAGCTAATGCACCTCTTTTTATGCTATTACTTATAATAAAACTCCAAAACTTTAACATCAATTCAGGCTGGAACAAAAATTTCAGAAATAAAGTAAACATGACATAAATTCCGTACTTGGAAAAGTTGGAATGGGCCGATTTTTTCGTTGAATGGGGCCTGGTGACTGGTAAATAGTCAAGATGGCGGACTCCAGTGACCTAACGTTTCGAAAATTAACCGTTTTGTATGGTTCTCAGACAGGAACTGCTGAAGAAGTCGCCGAACGGATAGGAAGAGAGTCTAGAAGAAGATTTATTGCCGCTAATGTTGTTGGAATGGATGACTATAACATAGTAAGAAATGTTGTATTATGGTGGTGGTATTTAATATTATATTTCTATTAATTTATCAGTTCAGGTATTTTAATAAATTATTGCTGAAATAGACCTCTTTCATGCATCTTAATTAGACTTTAGCACCTCGTTTGTGTGTCAGTAATTCAAAAGCATCTTTGCTTCCTAACGAGGTTGTAAAGGCTAATTTATATGCTGACAAAAGAATATTTAAAATGGCAGCCATTATGAAGGCGCGTAGCAAGCATTTAATAAGTGGCCTGGAGCGAGTGACGAAGGTGTGACTTTCCTCCATCAAATTAGATTCAATAACCCAGGCCAAATAGCCAAACTAAAACATTTGTGAGGAACAGTCTATCTTAAAACCATTGAACAAATTGCACCTGTGAAAATGCCCAAAATCAAAAAACCCAGAAGTTAAAAAAAATATTATAAATTTGGTAAATAAAGGCGGAGAATGGTAAGGTCGTGCAAAAAAGTGTAGCGGCCAAAACTGGTCTTCAATCATGGAGACAAACCATGGCGTGCGCATGTGTCCGGGAGTGAGCGCGTGCATCAAGCCTGAAAATAAGCGACCAGACACGGACATTGTCGCACGAAAAGGGTAACTGACTGAAACAGTTGCCTTCGTTCCTGACAATTTGTCCGGTAATAGTAATGAGAAACTCTGCAACATATTGCATTTTGAATACCACCAACCAAATAACAGAAGAAAATAAAATAAAGAAAATAAATATCGAACAATTGAAACATTTAACAGAACAAAATAAAAGCGGCATAACAAAACTTGTTGTAAAAGTGAGATTCGCTGAGTAAAAGCTCTGTACAAGCCTGGGTACCAGTTTCTTTAAACTTTGTCCCAGTCCTATATCCATTGTGCACGTTTGTGCTTGGCCACATGGTTTTCACTATTTCACAATTATAATATGGCTTCTCGGATCACTGATTTATTTGCCAAAACTGCTATTGGACATTCTGGAAGTCCTGTTGCGAATTTAAATGTTAGCAACCAGGGCGTTCCACAGCAAAATCATCCCGCGACCAAAAATAATCGTCCAGTGTCAGGCACCAATTGGTTGGTGCCTGACACTTTGTCAGACACACTTGAAAAAGTTATTTTCAGGCTTGGCATGCGTGTAACAGTCAATTACTAGTCCCACATGCTTAGTCTCTCTCACGAGTCTACTAATTTAGCACCTCTAATCGGGAGTGGATGGGTGGGCGTTAAGGATGCTGAGGAAACACCTGGGTAGTTAGGGTTAGAAAACTAATTAGGTGAGAGGTTAGGGTTGAAAACTAATTAGGCAGGGGTTAGGGATGGTTAGAAAACTCATTAGGCAAGGGGGTTAGGATATTTGTTGTTTTGGGGTTTGGGAACAATTACTTCCGTGGTTGGTCTGCATGGTTGAAGACCAATTTTTGACAACTATTATACCCTCTCTGAAACTCTCTGATTATCAAATATCTTGACGTCATCAGAGGTAAATTCGGACCCAGTCTCTGTGATGACGTGAATGGTTTGGCACCTCTGATAGCCTCAAAAGGATTAGTATCAGAAATTAAACCAATATGGTACAAGTTATCTGAAATAACTAACGTTAATCAAGTCAGATAACATTTTAATTTGTTTGAGACATGGTGGCATTGATATTTGCCTAATTTGGTTTATATTTGCCTAATTTGGTTGATATTTGCCTAATTATCAAAATTGTCTAATTTGCATTTAGTTTCACCAATATAAAAAGAGAGCGTTGTTTACAAATTATGCAATAAACCACATTACTCGTAGTACAGTGAAAATGAGCTTTAATTGGAATAGACATATTGACATGTCTTGCAACAAGATCTTTTGCAACGAAAAGTTCTAAGGTCATCACAAGTTCTTATATAGATTATTAGATTTGTCCTTTAAATTTGGGTCTCGTCTAAAGGCAATTGACCAGTTTACATGAACAAATTAACCCAGGTTGGAGATCTTGCCAAGATCTTGCCTTTCCTTCAATAGGCATTAGATCTTGTTGTGTCTAACAGGTATTTATTATTATAAATGTAGGTAGCCAGGTCAAACCTGCAATTAAACCCCATCTTTGAAAAAATCTGGAATAATCTTGGCAAGATCCTGCCCCAATCTTCGCAAGATCCTGCCCCAATCTTCGCAAGATCCTGCCCCAATCTTGGCAAGATCCTGCCACAATCTTGGCAAGATCCTGCCACAATCTTGGCAAGATCCTGTCACAATCTTGGCAAGATCCAGCAGCAATCTTGGCAAGATCCAGCTGTCACAATCTTAGCAAGATCCAGCTGTCACAATTTTGGCAAGAGCCTCTCACAATCTTGGCAAGATCCTGCCACAATCTTGGCAAGAGCCTGTCACAATCTTGGCAAGATCCAGCTGTCACAATCTTAGTAAGATCCAGCTGTCACAATTATGTTGGCAAGCTCCTGCCACAATCTTGGCAAGCTCCTGCCACAATCTTAGCAAGATCCAGCTGTCACAATTTTGGCAAGACCCTGCCACAATGTTGGCAAGATCCTGCCACAATCTTAGCAAGATCCAGCTGTCACAATGTTGGCAAGATCCTGCCACAATGTTGGCAAGATCCTGCCACAATCTTGGCAAGATCCTGCTACAATCTTGGCAATATCCTGCTACAATCTTGGCAATATCCTGTCACAATCTTGGCAAGATCCTGCCACAATCTTGGCAAGATCCTGCCACAATCTTGGCAAGATCCTGCTACAATCTTGGCAAGATCCTGCTACAATCTTGGCAATATCCTGCCACAATCTTGACAAGATCCTGCCACAATCTTGGTAAGATCCTGCTACAATCTTAGCAAGATCCTGCCACAATCTTAGCAAGATCCTGCTACAATCTTGGAAAGATCCTGCTACAATCTTGGCAATATCCTGCTACAATCTTGGCAATATCCTGTCACAATCTTGGCAAGATCCTGACACAATCTTGGCAAGATCCTGCTACAATCTTGGCAAGATCCTGCTACAATCTTGGCAATATCCTGCCACAATCTTGACAAGATCCTGCCACAATCTTGGTAAGATCCTGCTACAATCTTAGCAAGATCCTGCCACAATCTTAGCAAGATCCTGCTACAATCTTGGAAAGATCCTGCCACAATCTTGGCAAGATCCTGCTAGAATCTTGGTAAGATCCTGCTACAATCTTGGCAAGAGCCTGTCACAATCTTGGCAAGATCCAGCTGTCACAATGTTGGCAAGAGCGTAGCTGTCACAATGTTGGCAAGAGCGTAGCTGTCACAATCTTGACAAGAAATTAACTCGATTTTCAACCTGGGAAACTGTTGTCAGTAAGAGGATCTTGCTGTAGCATATTGAAATTTTTAGAAATAATATTGCATATAAGTGCATTGTTTTATGGATGGAATTTTAGCATGATTGGTATCTTGTTGTCTGAGTTATTTTGAAATGCTTGTGCATGCTCTGTTCATCAGCTCAATTCCTCAGAAAATATTTCTAAGTCGGAGTCCCGGACATGGATAGAACTTGTAACCTTCTGATTGCCAGTAAGACGCTCTAACCATTGATATACCAAAACTCAAATGGAGAGCGACGGTTACTATGATATACTGGTTTGATTGATATGTGTACTGCCAATTAAGGATTTACACTAATCGTGATATTTGAAAATTGTACCAAATTGCACTTGTGTAATTTTGGCACAATTTTCAAATGTCACTTGTAGTGTAAATCCTTAATAGCGCTCCGTCGAGATGACGTCAGTACCGATGTTTGTCCGCTTTTACCCATAATTCTTGCGGCCATAACAAAAGAAATAGCTCATTTGCAATCATTTGTGAGTCAAATTTGGTTTGTTTGTCCGCTTTTTGAGCTATTAATAGCAGCCAGACTCTACGCTATTGTACTTGCCATCCTATTATTACCTATACATATTTGACATCATTAATAATTCATGAACCAATTAGCCAATGAAATCACTTTATTTTATCACATGACTGAGGCTGGATACTCGAGTAAAACACGTAAAAATCATATACCTGTAATATATGAACAACGAGTTTGAGTGTTTCACCAGGGGATCCAAACACGAGAAAACATGATGAAGCGCGAGTGTTTTTATTGTTTTCGAGTGTTTGGATCCCCTGATGAAACACGATAAACGAGTTGTTTATATGGCTTCTCAATCGAACACGGATTTAATTGGTTGTTCACTTAAAACGCATTTGAGAATAAACCCTCATGGACTGAACTCACGAGGGTGTATAAAATTTATTCAGAAAATTAACAGACTCTGTTCAGTTGAGGATGAGCGAAGACGGAGGCAGGTCGTTTCGTTCTCCAAAAAATGAATTATTAATTAAGATCTCAGCAATTAGATCAAAACCGGGTTTGATCAGATCAAAACCGGGTTCGATCTAATAACTGTGGATGTTCTATATATCTTATTTATTCTATATCTCTATAGATACTGTACGTATAGTTTATATTTCCTCTTTAAATTATTCATTATTGTTTATTCACCCTTCAATCCAGGCCAGTTTGGTCCATGAGAAAATTGTTGTATTTGTTTGTTCAACAACAGGAGATGGAGAGGAACCTGATAACATGAAGGTACAGCACTTGGATATCACTCCTAGAATGCATTAACCTTTTAAGCCACAGATCAACATACAAATTCTCCTTATTGGTCTCCAAATATTTCTTATAGTGCTAGTTGGGAGAAGTTGTTTCAAAAACATGTCAGTTTATTTTTCCTTTATTATCTGGCTATCGCTACTTCTAATTTGCGGTTTGGATTTTGCCGTAATGCCCAAATAGCCGTCCGTTGGTTCACCAACCCAAACATTTTTGCACCCGTACCTGCCTCAGCCGTTCGCCTACAAATTACGAGGGCGGGCGCGCCGAAATTTGAGGAACGGTTCCTCCCACGCCTTCCTCTCAAATTTCCGTGCGCCAGCTTTTCCTCCCAAATTTCCGCGCATGAAGAATTCGTTCCTCAAGAACGACGGGAAGGGGAGAAAGGGTTGCTGGCGCTCTATTACGGACTTTAAGATCTACGAGTACGACGCGGCAACCTCGACAACGCGGCCTTCAAAACAAAGAAATCTTCATGCGAAATAAAAAGAATGAATAATTTGTAGTCCCAACAGTATCCTCAATACCGTCCTCGTTCTGTTTACAACGCAACTCTGAGCATTTTCACGTCCTCAAGACGACATGAACTTGCTGAGAGGTGAGAGCTGTTCCTTATTGTTGACTTCAGCTCGATCAAACACTACAATCGTTTTAGCAGAACTGGAGCGTTTTTGAGGTTATAAAACCTCATATACGGTATAGTCAATTTACCATGGCTTCTTTCAAACGCTTAAATTCACACTGCTTGTTAACATTTTTAAGGTCACATCGTCCAGGTTGCCGCGTCGTAGATGTTAAAGTCCCTATTGCTAGCCTGCGCCGCCCCGCCTGCACACTCCCGATTAAGAAGAGCCTGCGGAGGAGGCAGCACCCGTACCTAGATTGGTGACCGGTAAATCCGCAGACTTACCTGTCCGTATATCACAAGCGACGGACAATAACGCAGCTTTAAATCATTCAGGAAAAAATTGTGATGCGCAATGGCGCACTTTAACTCCGTTTTTCCAAAGTATTAACAGTTCATTAACGAGAGGTGATAGGTGCGTATTCATATTTATTTTCTTTAGATGAAGAGATTTATTAATAAATCCTCTCTTCATCAAAAGAAAATTGTTGTAAAGCCTCCTGTATACAAGAGCCGGTGATAAGCTCGCTACTTGAGGAAGTCCTGCGAGAGGCTTCTCTCTACTTCGTCGAAGATGAGATGTCTTCCTGTAGAGATTTGAGAGTCGGGGCGATGTATAAATATGACTGTTCTGACCGTGTCTCAATAGCTCAGTGGTTAGAGCGCCGATGCGTTGATTCGGAGACCTCGGGTTCGATTCCCGGTTGGGGCAGTCAAATTTTCATATACATATATTTGAATATCATATGTATTATTATTATATTTGTTTGGGCAAGGAATAACGCCAACTACTTACTACTGTTGAATGACGTACTATATACATATAAAAGCGCATTGTTTTGGATATGTTACAGCTCCCAACAGTTTGATAGCTATCCTAGAAGTTGTAAAGGGAGTGACATTTTTCACATACGACGTATACTTGGTAAATTTGTCCTTAACCAAATCAATTTCAGTTCGAAAGCAATACAATGTACCCAGAAATGCTAGCGGGTTGCACATTAGGATTGCGTAGACAGTCGGCCAAACTAACCATAGCTTCATGTTTGCACCTGTTGGTATTCGTTCCGAATGAAACATTCGTCGTGCTTTTGCGTAAACAGCATTAAAGAAACTAAGGCAACACTAACGTTCCAGCATGCTTCATTGTTCGGGATTTTTCAATAATCCAAATAAACATACCTAGTAACAAAAAGGTTTTCCCGCCAAAACTGTCAGAAAATCCGTATTAACCAATCATATTGCGTGATTCCACCGGAAGTAGCGCTAGTCATGTAGCGCTAGCCATAATAATTGATGTTTAAATTGGATCTTTTCAAGGTATTCTGGAGGTTCCTCTTGCGCAAAAATTTACCACCCAGCTGCCTTGACAATGTATATTATGCTGTCCTTGGTTTGGGAGATTCATCTTATCCAAAGTAAGTGATAGGCTCAGACCTCTTTGCTTTTCGCATTATGAAAAACCCTTTTGGTTCGAACTGTTGACGATTAACAATTATTGGGTGAGGTTGAGTACGATACCACGGGCAGGGGTGGATTGGCTAGGGGCCCACTCCAACGATTTATATATTGTTAGGCAATATAAATACAATATCTACAGACACGTGTTTCGCTGTTCCACAGCTCATCAGTGTAGCTTGGTACGATCTAGATATGGGCACGAGAACTAATTATACACAAACGATTGCCGGTGACAACCGCTTGTGGTACAAACAGCGGTGTAGGGCCAGAGTGCTCAAACTAGGCGTTGCATTATCGCTAAAGGACACCTACTATATGTATATATATATATATATATATATATATATATATATATATATATATATATATATATATATATATATATATATATATATATATATATATATATATATATATATATATATATATATATATATATATATATATATATATATATATATATATATATATATATATATATATATATATATATATATATATATATATATATATATATATATATATATGTATATATATAATTTCAACACTCGAAATTTTCCTTCACCATAAATCCTTAGAACATATATATATATATGTACATTCCTTATATATATATTCCTTATAAGGAACTAAAAAGTTGTTTTGGGTTATCCGTTTGAATCGGACAATATTTGGGCAAACAACACGAGCGGCCATTGGGATTGTGAACTGACGAACTACATAAACAGGTTTTTACGAAGGGTATACACGTTTGCGTAATATAATAGGCAATGTTATGTATTTATGTATTTAGACTCGGTAACTCCAAATCTGTTTTCAGAATTAAAAACGGTTAAATATTGATCGAGATAACGTTCAAAATAATATACGACGAAGCGGCAGCCTGATTGCCGACTAATTTCTAAGAACCTAACCCGTTTTTACGAAGGGTATGCACGTTCTCGTAATATAACAGACACGTGTGTTATGTATTTAGACTCTGTAATTAGAAATCTGTTTTCAGAATTGAAATCGAGTAAATATTGGTCGAGGTTACGTTCAAAATCTACGCACTGTGGTCCATGGATGGGAAGGATTGTGCAGGATTTCTATTCACGCTATTGACTCAATGACGTCAAAAATTAATGGGAGCGACGGCATTCGCCCGCAATCAGAACAAAAATGGCGGCGTTTAATTTATAAAAAATACGATAAACAAAATCAAATTTCTCTAGAACTAAAAAGATTAAAAGAAAACTGATACCATTTTCATGAAATGAGACAAATAACTTTCATTTAAAGGACATTGGCAAATATGAAAGTTTGTCTAATATGAAAGAACTCGTAAAATGATAGAGTAACACCTTTTACAACTTTTCCCTATTTTACTTCGTTTTTGAAATATTTCAGTTTGTTTGATATGTAAATGAGATGGTCTCTGACGTCAGGTGCAGGGTAGAGAATTTTCACTCATTAAAAATATCTTATATCTCAGTGATTGCTAAGTTGACAACGTTCATTATCACGAGGAGTTATTATACGCACATTTTCAAGTAAATTTGTGGAACAAACTTGAAGATGGAATAATATTCTAATGTGTGAAAATTCTCTACCCCACACCTGACGTCAGAGACCATTTACATATCAATGTAGCAGGCTGTCCAAAAGTAAATGGGGCGGTAACGTAATTGCGTTACTGCCAGATTTCGTTAATTCGTTGGCGGAAACGAAATCTCGTTTACGCAGATCTGTTTTTAGGGGAACGCGTTTACGCCACCGTTACCGCAAGCGTTACTGCAGACAATCACACATGCTGTTAGGATTTAAAACACTGGGTGACAACAAGAGTTTTAAAGACCAAGATTAAGGCTTAGGTCTGTTTAATATTATACTATTCTTCAACAACTTAATTGATCGCGAATAATTCTTGATTTATTTTAATTTTCTTGAATTTAGTCAAGTATATATAAGTAGTTAAATGAAAGTCAAAGTAAAATTAAAAGCAACAATTTAACTAATTTAACCGTCCAATAAACTCAATAGCACTTACATCGAGTGCAGGGTTCGATTTAACCGTCGGACATCGGACATTGTCCGACGAGAAAATACAAATGTCCGATCAATGTTACGACTTGTCGGACATTTTGTGCGACGGATTTTTTTGTCAATTAAAAACAGGATTTGTTTTGTTGTTTGTTCATGGCTTTTTGGTACTTGATTAAAATTTCAATTACAATTAATTCAATTTCTTTTAATTTTAAATATCGATTTCAAAGCTTCTTCCATGACTCAGACTGCTCTTGTTTTCGAAAACATGTACAATGTCGTTTATGGCAGCGCGGGAAGACTACCTTGACCGCGCGCGGGAACTGAGACTGACGGCAACGAAAAGCCCCGCAAAGCATTAGCTGGACTCCTTTAAGAATTAGTAAAACTCCTTCAATTGAAGGATTCATTTCGTTCGTCATTCTGATTCACGTATTGGTAAGATCCGAACCAGCAATTTCGCCAACAACATTCAATCGTCGCAACTGCCAGAACATGTTCGCCAAAATTGTCGAAAATGTCCGACGAAATATAACAAAATTATCGGACATTTTGTCCGATGAACTTTTCAAAATGTCCGACGAAATAACGAAATTGTCGGACATTTTGTCTGATGAACTTGGAAAAATTATATCGAGCCCTGCGAGTGCATTATTTATGAGTATGATTATCCATCTTTAACATGCTCTACTTTAATGCCAAATATAATAATGAAAACACGCAACTGCAAGAGTAGACACGAAACTTTGAATTAAATTATAAATATATTGCGTTGAATATTACTATTTCCAGTTGGCTTAGTAAAATCCTATTGGTTAATAAGACAACGCACAACCAACGCCCAACATTTCAAATGCAAAACAAACTCAACGCGACCAGCAAACAATACATTTCGTTAAATTTAGCCCCTGGACAAAGCTTACTTGATAGCGCGTAGAAAAGAAATTAGAATGTTTTGGCGAAATAAGAGCCATTGAAATAATTACAAAAATGTCTGGGGAAAGACATCATGAAAAAAGCGTTTGTTTTAATATTTCCCCTTTTTGGTTCTTGGGTAACGATATTTCTTTCTGGGGTAACGCGATATCGTTACCGTGGAACTATATGTTTGCGGTAATTAACGCGGCGGTAACGCGCGTTTCGTTACCGCAATTTTGGAAAGCCTGTGTAGGTTTGACGTCATGCCCTGCTTTTCTTAATTTTCCTTCAGATTTAATTTCATAGCCAAAAAACTGTCCAAGCGACTTGCTCAACTGGGCTGTCAATCCTTGCAACCACTTGGACTAGCTGATGACCAACATGAGTTAGGGTAAGAGAAACTTAGATTATTCAGCATTTAACTTTTTTGCCTGTATAGTGGGTATATACTTCATGGTAACACTAGACCGGGTTTCCATCTGTTTTTTATACCCCTAACCGTAACCCTAATCATAATCCTAACCCTAACCCAACCCCTAACCGTAACTCTAATCCTAACCATAACCCTAATAATAACCGTAAAATATGGTGGGAGACTATAAATAATTATTGGATGAGGCTGAGCAGGATATGAGGTCAGCGTTAGCTGAGGCAGATAACGCTGACCGAGGTCTGAATAATTCTGATATCCTGCGTAAGCCGAATTCAATAATTCTTTTATTATTCATTGTACTATATTCTCGTAAGTGAAACGAGCAGAAGCCATTGTCAACACTCAAAACAAAATAGTTTTTACAAAATTTCCCGCACTTTTGCAATTCATGCGAGATACCGCTGAAAAAATACGCGGGCACCGTATGGACATGACAAATACGACATTTATTTGTCATGTCCAAATTTTCCACATGACAAATACGAGATTTATTTTGTCTGCGCCGAAATACGAATAATTATATGTAGGCTCTCAACCAATGAGAATACGAGAATATAGTACAATGAATAATAATATGTATTGTTACCATGAAGTATATCCCGTATAGTGTGGCAGACACAACTTCACACGTGACTAGATTTCTCAGCGGTTTCCTCACCGAAATAGGGGAGTACTTGATGTACTTCATCTATCGTATGTCATACAGCCCTTAGTATAGTTTTAAACCGGGCAACTGAAAGACAACTCTAATTATTATGTTAATATTAAAACATATTACTTTAATATTAAAACAGTTCAAAATATAAATTTTTTATGAATAATTGTACGGGGACTCTTAGAGTCCTTTCTCTGCTCTGTTAAAGCTTTTAAATAAAAAAATAAAAAAGAATATTACTCGACTTTACCCGAAATGATTTTACCCGAAATGATTTTACCACTATTTGACTACTGTGACATAGCATGGCATGAAATTAGTCCAACTACTGCTGATAAACTGGAGAAACTACAATATCGAGCCGGGAAAATTGTCATGCAGTCTAATCATGTCAATCTCGTTGAAGAGCTGGGCTGGACATCGCTGATGAACAGACGCAAATACCATCTATGTGTCTCCATATTTAAGCACCTTCATGGCTTTGAACCACAAATATTATGTGACAATGTTGTTTTGTTTCACCACAACTATAACACTCGGCGTAATAGAATAGATATCAACCTTCCAAAAGTGAGAACTGAAATAGGCAAGAAGACATTTAATTATTCAGCCTCTAAGCTGTTTAATACACTACCCACTGAAATGAAAACTCTTGAGACTATTTCTAAATTTAAATCCCAATTAAGGACATTTTTAACTTAACTTGGTATATTATTTACAGTATCTTTGCTATATGTATGTATATAATCATGCCATCATTGTCACTCTACAGTATATGTTGTAATTTTTATTTCTGATACAGGGCCCTTATTGATAACAGCATCTTTTTGTTGACGAGGTTTACCCTGTTTAAATAAAGATTTTCAATTCAATTCAATTCAAATTTCTTTCAAAAAGTGCCCGAAATTTTTAAAAATTTTTTAACATTTTTTAAACGTCTGGGGTTTGATTGATGTTTTTTAATAATCTTTAATCTTTAATATTTAATTAAATTTCTTTATACACGGTAGCCTATTCAGTAAAACTGTTTTCCAAAGGGCCGTGCTATTATAGTTAAAAATAAGTACAGCATAAACCTAACTATATATAAATATATCAATAAACAATACTAAAATAAAAATACAAATGTAAGTCAATATATACAATTATATTACAAGTCGTCAGCTATTCAATTATGAAAGATTCTTAAGTCGTCGTTTGAATGACGAGATAGATAGACTTTGATAATTGTCAGTTACTTCATTAGACAGTTCGTTCCACGAAATTGCAGCCCTATATGAGTAACTTCTTTTAAGGTAATTAGTATTTGGTTTTGCCAAAGTAAGTTTAGTGCCATTACTTCGTAAATTGTAATTTTCATTATCAGAAGTATTAAATAAGTCAACAAGATAATTTGGTAATTTCGATGTCAATGCTCTAAATGTCATCAAAGTTTGACGATTTCCTAGAATCTCGTGAATAGACATCCAACCGAGTTTTTCTAAAATTTCAGTGGAACGAACATTGTAAGTATCATCAGTTATAACACGCACCGCTCTCCTTTGTAGTTTTGAAAGTTTATTAATATGAGTAATACAACCATCGTTCCAGACAGTTGAGCAATATCTGAAGTGAGGCAACACTAAAGCATTATACATATTTATTATATGGCTAAGAAAGATGGCGCACGCTGATTGGTTCGTGAGATGTCCGGAAAAAAGCGTATTGCCCTCCCGGCGCTGTGAGAAGGCAATACGCCTTTTTCCGGACCGGTAAGTTTTGGCGGGAAAATTTCTGAGTTGATTTAGATGAAAATAAAAGAGGATTTGAGTATGTTCGTTGAAAAAGTTCGAACAATAACACGTCCTGGAACATTAGTGCTGTTTTTCTTGAAAGCTGTTTATCTATAAGTGAAGAAAATGAATGCCTAACGACCAGTAACGCGTGTAAACATGAAGCGAAATCAACAAGCTCAGAGGTAAGGTAAACGGCAACATCTGAAGACAAACACAACATTAAAAACAGAGAACAAAATGAACCAAAAGCCATAAAATAAATGTCTTATTAACCTCGTTTGCTTGGACTGTACGGTAAAGTATTTGCCTTCGGTTTTTTCGCACGAAAACCTCAGGCAAATACTTTACCGTACAGACCTCGCACTCGGTTAATAAGTCTTTATTATTATAATTTTTTGGGGAACAAATGAACAAATCCTCTCTAAACGTTTCTCGTCGAATTTTGCACTAACTCAAAAACGGTCCTGGCGAGAACTGGTGGGTGGGGGGGGGGGGGGTGGGGGGTGGGCGCGCTCCCCCTCGGGTACCCCGGAAATCGCAAAACTAATGGTCAATGGCAATTCTGACTTGTCTCACTTGTTTTTGTTCGTTGACTAGTCCAGATGCTGTCGTCGATCCTTGGTTGAAAGGGTTATGGGAGAACATCTTAGAACTAATGCCTTTGCCACGCGGAAAAGAAATAATCAGTTCATCAATCAAGTAAGTTATACACTGTTGTACAATTGCCTAATTTGAAATCGCGCGGGAGACTGGTACTGTTCTGCAAAGCCAGATGGATCGCAAACTAGCTGACGTCAGCGTGAAAACCTAGTTGAAAATCGTGATATCACGAAGATGTCACGAGTATATGCAGATTTTGCTGAGTTTCTCTTTGACTTCTCCATATTTCCGTATTCAGGTAGCTATATTGAGATTCAAAAAAGTTCCATCGTCTCACAAACCTGCCTAAGCCACGACTAAGTGTTCGAGGTGAATGTTGTTCGTCTTTGTTTCAGCTGTTTTCTTTTTGTTGTGAAGAAACTGGCGTCGCAAAAACTACCGTTGTTTTAGTTGAAATTTGCGACTCGTTTTTCGTCTAAAGTTGGAACGTTTCGCCTAAAATGAGTAATGGTAGTCGGATATTCCATCGTAAAGTGACATTGTTATATTTTTTGGTAGTTTGACTATCATTTTTAGCTGTATTATTGCTAAAAGTTGCGATTTATGGAGATTTTGTGACGTCACGATTTTCAACTAGTCTTTCTACTATCCATGCCAATACGTAGCTTTGATAGCAGCACTCCATATTGTAGTGAACATCCAATGTACACCATGGACCTGTAGCACTCGGTTGAATAAAATCCAGTACGCTAAAACCAGTGATTGTTTGGTAACTGGGTCAAACCACCGTGGTCAAACGTTTGGCAAGCAAAACCAGTTGAGTGGGAAGGGTGGGGCGTTGCCTGACTGTTTCGTGTAGACCTGCACATGTTCGAGTGGTACTAGTGAACTAATGAACAATGCTTGGCCTCGTGTTGACCAGTCTTAAATAGACCTCTGATCACGTGATCTATCACAAAGGTGGTTACTAGGCTCAGTCCCCGTGGGCTTACGTCATGCATCCATATACAACACGGAAAGCTCGCCGTAATAACTGTATTTATTGCATAAATATATTTATATCTCAAGAACGAAGTGAGATATGGAAGAATTTCTATAGTTCTTTCAAGTAAGAGAGTTTACTTTGAACTAAATTTTTCACTGCAAAAGGTGCATTTTAATTAGGGTGTTCGGACGTATTCCGTTGCTAAACAACCGGTTGCTAAGGACAGGTCATTTAGCGCCCAATAGACTTCGTGAGTGTACAATAAATTCAAGGTATAACCAAGATATTTTATGTGTGGAATATGTTGGTAAACATCTTTCGTCTGATGACTTAATTTGATGACGTCACATGACGTCATCGACTATAATTTTCGTCACCCATTTTTGACATTATGCTACGTTTTAACTGTCATGCAAACCTAAATTACGTCCTATAAAAAGGTACCTATGGATTTATTGATAAATTAAATAAAAACGAAGTTATGAACATTTTATTGTGTTTATTGACCTTAAAAATTCTATATCTTGGCTACTTTTTAAAAATTCTTAACATCCATACGTACTTTTCTGAAGATAACCGTCCAGATTCTAATCGCATGTGAAAAATTAATTTTTCATAAAAATAGTCGAAGATTATAGGAATTTTCATATTTCGATGACGTCATGATGACGTCATCGAAATATGATATATTATACAATGCGATATAATATACAACGTGATATTATTTAAAGGTAAATAGTAGCTCGGTATTGGTGATCTTTTTTATTTGCTCCTCAAGTTTTTCGTAAACTCAGGGGATTGAACCCAGACTCAGATCAGTCGGGGTTAACCACTGATCTAGATCAGTGGGGTTAACATTCGAGGTATTAGGTTTTTGAGTGAAGAGTGAGTTGAATGGTTTATCAATAAATACACATGGCAACCAAAAAAGCTGAATTGCGTGTCTAAGATTAATTACAACATTTTAAGATTATGCTAAATATTTTCGATTACAAATATTTACAATACAATTAATAAATATAAAGGTATATAATGTATATATAAATGTAATGTAAAGTTATTCTTTACGATGAAAAGCCACATTCACCATGAGTGCTTTTCATGGAGGTCCTCAGAACTAGAATATAGTTTTACACAAAAATAAACTAAAAGTAATTAAAGTAATTACAAAGTTCAAGACCTAGGTTAAAGTGCAAGCTTACAATTGAAAGAATCTTCATTAAAAATTATAAAAACAATGAATGATCTTATATCCCCTGAGAGATACTTTATTTAACACACTATACCAACTACCAACCTACAGCTGTAGCCACTACCCTTGCTTCATTCATCGGGGGAAGATCTTCCCAGGAATAACGATCAAACGTGAAGCATTCCACCGAGTTAAGGATCCTGCTACTCTCATCTCTTCCTCCCATTACAACAATGGTACCTTGAGACACAACTGCTGTGCATCCTATCCTCTTACATTTCATTTCAGGTAACATATGACTCTTTCCTGTTTCAACATTATAAATAACAACAGTATTTAACACTTTATCATCCTTATCAACTCCTCCTATTACAATAATATTATCACCCCAACGTACTGTTGCCATTTGACACACAGCAAAAGGAAGGGGTGCCATTTCCTCACATTCCTTCTTATTAATATCAAACATCAAAACACTAGCTACACTATCGTTGACATACTTCGTTTTCGTTCCTCCAACAATGAAAATTCTATCATTAAATAACTGGGCACCAAGGAAGCACCTTGGTTGTGGCATTCTGGATAAGAGGTTTCTGGTGTTAGGTTGTACCAGAAGAAGTTCATCGATCTTGTCAGAGTATGTGTTTTTACAGCTATCATACCCACCTATGGTTATTAACCGTTCATTATAAACTACACTACTGTGTCCATACAACTTGCTAGGTAGTTTGGCTGGAAAATCTGACCATTGTGTTGAATCCATAATCGGATTAATGTTTATTGTTTCCATGTTGTCAGTCGTACTGTTATCAGCAATCCTCCCTCCAGTAACAGTGAGTTGATCTTTGTAAACAAATGAAGATGATCCTTCATGACATTCTTTCATGGGTTGCAGCAGTGACCACATTCTCGTAGGCCAGTCGAACTTTTCCACGGAGCGTAGCCTCACATGGTTCCAGCCACCCGCAACAACAACACTTGGTTTTAAAGTGTTTGTATTAGTGTTGGCACATCTGACGTCGTTCATCGTTTGCGCTATGATGTGCTTAATATCTGTTGCGACTTGGCCAGATATCTGCTTGTTTTCCTTGAAGTTAACCTTCATTTCCTCTTGCGTTTTTTGAATATCTGTTGCCAATCGCTCAAACTCTGCATGCCTGTTTTCCTCCATTTTGTCGAGCTTCTCGGTCACTTCCTTCAAGTTGATATTCATTTCGTCGAGCTTCGTAGTTGTTGCCTTCAAATTCACCTTCACTTCATCCACCTCCTTTCTTATTTCAGAGCAGTCATGACACTTCACTTTTCTGAATTCACAAACCTCGGTCTCGTGATGGATTCGATCTCGTTTATTCAATTCAACCAGACATCCTTCGTTTGAGCACAGCACAGGAGTAAACCCACAGTCGTTGACGTGTGTTTCAAGGTTTCCCAGCTGAACAAACTCTCGACAACCTCTTCTGAAATAGTTGCAGCGAATCATCAACTCAGACAAATAATCCGTCATGATTCTTGGAGCTCTATTCAACGTCTCCATAGTCAGTTCTTCTTGACAAGAAGGACATCTTTGTGAATTCTCAAGATGTCTGGCAATGCAAGGACGACAGAAGTTGTGCTGGTTTCTCTGGCACATCACAGGATCTTTGAACACGTTGAAACAAATCGGGCAATGGAAATTTTGACTCACAGTATTCTCGAACCTGTCGTCTTCGTAACCTTGTTCGCGCGAGTTCATCTTTAAAGGAATTCGTTTGTCTAAATAATAAAACAGAGTCTTGGTCAAATATCTTTGAACAATATCTTTCACTGGTTATAGAAAATGAGTGAATGACTTACCAAGCTGAAGCAACAGAAGGAGGTAATTTCTCTTTCACTTTCAAACGCCTTTTACACAACAATAATTTCATACGAAGTTACACAATAGTCTCGTGATTAAAAGGTCACAACACGAACATTCCAGAAAGTTTTTATTTCGATGAGAAGTTTTGCAGATAAAACACACAGAATTAATTATTGTTTTCGTTTTTTGAAACATGGTATTTATTAATGCTTTAATATTTCGTTTCATTTCACGAAATGATCAGAGAATGAATCTATATAATAATTAAATAACATGATAGAAATGTTAATTACAGATAGCATGGGACTGAACTGAGCTATGTCGGAATGCTTTGTACTGTGAAAATGCTTTCAAACTAAAGAAATGTAAATAAGTCAATAAGAATCTAGAAAGATCGATAGAAGTACTGATCCTACCAAAAACTCCTTATAAGGAAGTAAATAATTCGTTTTGGGTGATCCGTTTGAATCGGACAATATTTGGACCTTGACGGACAATGCGAAGCCTTCAATGGCGATTTGTGATCTGACGAGGTACATAAGCAGGTTTTTACGAAGGCTATACACGTTTACGTAATATAATAAGCATGCACGAATGATATGTATTTCGGTAAATCCAAATCTGTTTTCAGAATTGAAAACGGTTAAATATTGATCAAGATAATGTTCAAAACAATCCACGAGACTACGACAAAGTGGCCTCCTGATGGCCGATTAATTTAAAGTACATCGAAGGGTATGTTATGTATTTAGACTCGGTAATTCCAAATCTGTTTTCAGAATCGGAATCGGTTAAATATTGGCCGAGATAACGTTCAAAATCTACGACGAAATGGCCTTTTGCATTAAATTGCAAAAATTATTTTCACAAATTATTTGTGATCTAGAAATACACGGCGTGCGAGGTCTGGGGACCATGGATGGGGGAAATCCCGCATGGGATTAGGATGAAACGGGATAGAACTGGGTAGCGAGGGGTTATTGTGGACTCGTATTTCTAGTTAAGGTGATATGTTAAGAGAATGTATAATGTTTGCTATTTAATCTTTCGTATTACTCAGAAGATATAGCTAGTAAGTACTAAACTTGAAATAAACGACCGTACATATACTGTAATTAAACGAGACGTCACTCAGCGACAGTTGCGATTGTGAAAGTTACTAGTTTAGTGCGCGAGGGAGAAACATGATTTATTTTGGCAGTGATTTATCAGAAATTTGTTTACCAAACATCAACTACATACTCATAATGTATGTATACTGTGTATGCATGCAGTCAAAAGCCTTGGCAATTATATTCAGATAAGTGATAGTTATTTATAATTTAAGTCTCCTGTATTTAAATATAATTAAAAGAATTGAAAACAATGTGTACATACTACAATACTACAGTATGTCTGTTACAATTTATATCATCAATCCCAGGGTTCATTTTGGAAATTTTATCAAAAATTAGGCTTCCGATGGCTTTTAGGAAGCACTTGGCTTGCGATAGTAAGTTCTAATAATTAAATAACATGATACAAATGTTAATTACAGATGGGTACTCAGAACTAGAATATAGCTTTACACAAAAATAAACTAAAAGTAATTAAAGTAATTACAATGTTCAAGACCAAGGTTAAAGTGCAAGCTTACAATTGAAAGAATCTTTATTAAAAATTAAAAAACAATGAATGATCTTATATCCCCTGAGATATACTATATTTAACGCACTATACTAGCACCAACTACCAACCTACAGCTGTAGCCAATGCCCTTGCTTCATTCATCGAGGGAAGGTCTTCCCAGGAATAACGATCAAACGTGAAGCATTCCACCGAGTTAAGGACCCTTCTACGATCATCTTTTCCACCCATTACAACAATGGTACCTTGGGACACAGCTGCTGTGCATCCTCCCCTCTTACAATTCATTTCAGGTAACATATAACTCTTTCTTGTTTCAACATTATAAATAACAACAGTATTTAACACTTTACCATCCTTATCAACTCCTCCTACTACAATAACATTATCACCCCAACGTACTGTTGCCATTTGACACACATCAAAAGGAAGGGGTGCCATTTCTTTACATTCCTTCTTATTAATATCAAACATCAAAACACTAGCTGAACTATCTTTGGCCTGCACGGTTTTCCTTCCTCCAACAATGAAAATTTTATCATTAAATAACTGTGCAGAATGGAACCACCTTGGTTGTGGCATTCTGGATAAGAGGTTTCTGGTGTAAGGTTGAACCAGAGGAACTTCATGGATGTTGTCAGAAAGTGTCAGTTTACATTGATCATACCCCCCTATCGTTATCAATCGTTCATTAAAAACTACACTACTGTGTCCATACAACTTGCCAGGTAGTTTGGCTGGAAAATCTGACCATTGTGTAGAATCCATAATCGGGCTAACGTTTATTGTTTCCATGTTATCAGTCGCACTGATATCATCAGTCGCACTGATATCATCAGTACACCCTCCATTAACAGTGAGTTGATCTTTGTAAACAAATGAAGTTGCTCCTTCACGACATTCTTTCATTGGTTGCAGCAGTGACCATGTTCTCGTAGACCAGTCGAACTTTTCCACTGAGCGTAGCTTCACTTGGTTCCAGCCACCTGCAACAACAACACTTGGTTTTAAAGTGTTTGTATTAGTGTTGGCACATCTAACGTCGTTCACCATTTGCGCTGTCATATTCTTAATATCTGTTGCGACTTGGCCAGATATTTGCTTGTTTTCCTCGAAGTTAATCTTCATTTCCTCTTGCGTATTTTGAATATCTGTTGCCAATTGCTCAAACTCTGCGTGCCTGTTGTCGAGCTTTTCACTCACTGCGTTCAAGTTGATATTCATTGCTTCGAGCTTCGTAGTTGTTGCCTTCAAATTCACCTTCATTTCATCCACCTCCTTTCTTATTTCAGAGCAATCATGACACTTCACTTTTCTGAATTCGCAAACTTCGGTCTCGTGATGGGTTCGATCTCGTTTATTCATCTCAACCAGACATCCTTCGTTTGAGCACAGCACAGGAGTTAACCCACACTCGTTGACGTGTGTTTCAAGGTTTCCCAGCTGAACAAACTCTCGACAACCTCTTCTGAAATAGTCGCAGCGAATCATCAACTCAGACAAATAATCCGTCATGATTCTTGGCGCTCTATTCACCGTCTCCATAGTCAGTTCTTCTTGACAAGAAGGACATCTCTGTGAATTCTCAAGATGTCTGGTAATGCAAGGACGACAGAAGTTGTGCTGGTTTCTCTGGCACATCACAGGATCTTTGAACACGTTGAAACAAATCGGACAATGGAAATTTGGATTGACAACATTCTCGAACCTGTCGTCTTCGTAACCTTGTTCGTGCGAGTTCATCCTTAAAGGAATTCTTTTGTCTAAATAACAAAACAACGTCTTAATGATGAAATATCTTTAAACGTGAGCTTTCACTGGTTATATAAACTGACATAATGACTTACCAAGCTGAAGAACAGAGGGAAATTTCACTTTTAAAACTGTCTTTTAGAGAAAAACAATTTTATACCAGAAATTGTGTGGTATAGTCTCGTGATTAACAGGTGGCAACAATAACATCTTGTTTTTCGATGAGACGTTTTTAGTTTTGACTAGCAGTTTTGTGTCGTTTTATCGTCAGTTTTTTGTGGTTTGGTGACTATATCAACGGCCGACATGAAACACATATTGTTTATCACTATTTCCCTTTTTTGAAATATTGTCGTTAACTCTCTTTAAAAGATTGTTTACTTTTTACAACATCATCGTGAGAGAGAACTTGAATGTATTATAATAATTAATAAATTATTAAAGGACATTGGCGACAAAAATCACAATTTCAAATGTTTGACTTTCTGATTAACAAACAGGCTTACGAAGGTAATCCAAGTAAACAAAACTACTCTTGTACAAAACAACAGCACTAATTTTGATCAAAGACAATCCTGTCATCCGCCATCTTGTTGTAATACTTTGCCTAATTAACTGGGAAGTTGGTGACGTCATACCCGGTGTAAACCTGACGAAACTACTCTGTGGGTAGCTGAGTTTCCGCGGAATACTTTTAAAAATGGTGTGGTTCAATTGAAAAACGAAGACATTCACAAAAATCGAGTTTCAAACTTATAAAGACATGATGATCTCTAGATAAAAATTTCGCTTTACCCTGGTTGTGACGTCACACGCATATTGAAAATACATCCAAGATGGCGGACAATGATTCAGGTTAGCAACTTTGACAGTGCAATTAATAAGCTTTATGAGCATTTTTACAACCTCGAACTGCTATATTCCGGCTATTTAAGTTACGTACTTTGATCGAACAGGTACTTATTTTGTATTGCCGATGTCCTTTAATGTTGCAGTAACTTAATTAGGTCTTCGACATAAATTACAACAATTACAAAATAGAGCCACGGCCCATGCCTCGCAGTTTGGGAGGCAATCGAGGGGCAAACTAACTTTTTTGGGGGGGCAAAACCTTTTTCACGCAACAGTGTTATAAAACTGTAATTGACGTTTTCTGCGAATTAAAAAAATGAGATATCCTAAGGGCTAAGGTCAAGTATAGTGTAAACTGGAAAGTTTCCAACAATTCACTTCTTTATCTTAAAGTAGATTCATTATTGGTACTGAGTTACTCTTGTGCCCTTTCAGAAGCGCAAATACGCAATTATGATGTGCTGTATTTATGTTCCAAAATAAATACCTCTAAAACTTTGGGTATCTCTCGCCGCCACTGTTACTGGATCAGAAGATGATGTTCGGTCATATCCAGGCACGTGACTTAACAAAACCGTTTTCATGTTGTTTATAGTTTGTATCTGTATTTGTTTATTGTATTTATCTGTAACTATGTATATAAGGTGTGTATTGTTTGGCCAATTACCGCAGTAATTGGCCAAAGCTGTTGTGGACACCCTGCCATCGTGACATCGTCTTGTATATGTTATTGTGTAAAATATTTGTTTTCCAGTCTAGATGTGACAAAGCTGATAAAAAATAAAAATAAAATATGAAGAAAGACGGTGCGAACATTTCAAAATGCTTATGTATAAAACAATTAATAAAATGGTATCAGAATATTTTGCTAGTAAATTGACTTTTGCTTATTCTGTACATGAACATAATCTACGAGGTTCACAATGTAAACTTTTCGTTCCCAGACCTTTAAGGGTGTTCGGCGAACGTATTCCGTTGCTAGACAACCGGTTGCTAAGGACAGATCATTTAGCGCTCAATATACTTCCTGAGTGCACAATAAATTCAAGGTTTAACCAAGATATTTTATGTGTGGAATATGTAGGCAAACATCTTTCGTCTGGTGATGTAATTTGATGACGTCCCGTTGACATCATCGACTATAATTTTCGTTATTTTTGACATTATGCTACATTTTTAAGTGTCATGTAAACCTAAATTACTTCCTACATAAAGGTACGTATGGATTTATTGATAAATTAAATATTGTGTTTATTGATCTTAAAAATTCGATATCTCGGCTACTTTTTAAAAATTCTTAAAATCCATACGTTATTTTCTCAAGATAACCGTCCAGATTCTAATCGCATGTGAAAAACTAAATATTAATAAAAACCGTCGAAGATTATAGGAATTTTCATATTTCGATGACGTCATCGTCATGATGACGTCATCGAAATATGATATATTATACAATGCGATATAATATGATATATTATACAATGCGATATTATTTAAAGGTAAATTGTCGCTCGGTATTGATGATCTTTTTTATTTGCTCAAGTTTTTCGTAAACTCAGGGGATCGAACTCAGATCAGTCGGGTGTCGACATTCGAGGTATTAGGTTTACGAGTGAAGAGTGAGTTGAATGGTTTATTCAATAAATAAATATGGCAAGCAAAAAGGCTGAATTGCGTGTCTAACATTAATTACAACATTTTAAGATTATGCTAAATAGTTTCGATTAAAAATATTTACAATACAATTGATAAATATAAAGGTATATAATGTATATATAAATGTAATGTAAATTTATTCTTACGAGGAAAAGCCACATTCACCATGAGTGCTTTTCATGGAGGTCCTCAGAACTAGAATATAGTTTTGCACAAAAATAAACTAAAAGTAATTAAAGTAATTACAAAGTTCAAGACCTAGGTTAAAGTGCAAGCTTACAATTGAAAGAATCTTTATTAAAAATTATAAAAACAATGAATGATCTTATACATCGTGAGTGATACTTCATGTCATAACACACTATACTAACACCAACTACCAACCTAAAGCTGTAGCCCATACCCTTGTTTCATTCATCGGGGGAAGGTCTTCCCAGGAATAACGATCAAACGTGAAGCATTCCACCGAGTTTAGGGCCCTGCTACGCTCATCTTCTCCTCCCATTACAACAATGGTACCATGGGACACAGCTGCTGTGCATGCTCTCCTCTTACATTTCATTTCAGGTAACATATGACTCTTTCCTGTTTCAACATTATAAATAACAACAGTATTTAACACTTTACCATCCTTATCAACTCCTCCTACTACAACAACATTATCACCCCAACGTACTGTTGCCATTTCAGACACAGCAAAAGGAAGGGGTGCCATTTCCTTACATTCCTTCTTATTAATATCAAACATCAAAACACTAGCTACACTATCTTTGGCATGCCAGGTTTTCGTTCCTCCAACAGTGAAAATTTTATCATTAAATAACTGGGCACCATGCAAATACCTTGGTTGTGGCATTCTGGATAAGAGGTTTCTAGTGTAAGGTTGAACCAGACGGACTTCATGGATGTTGTCAGAGAATGTGCGTTTACAGCTGTCATACCCCCCTATCGTTATCAACCGTTCATTATAAACTACACTACTGTGTCCCGACAACTTGTCAGGTAGTTTGGCTGGAAAATCTGACCATTGTGTATAATCCATAATTGGGTTAATGTTTATTGTTTCCATGTTGTCAGTTGCACTGTTATTATCAGTGCTCCCTCCAGTAACAGTGAGTTGATCTTTGTAAACAAATGAAGATGCTACACTACGACATTCTTTCATTGGTTGCAGCAGTGACCATGTTCTCGTAGACCAGTCGAACGTTTCCACGGAGCATAGCCTCACTTGGTTCGACCCACCTGCAACAACAACACTTGGTTTTAAAGTGTTTGTATTATTATCTGTACATTTGACGCCGTTCATCACTTGCGCTTTTATATGCTTAATATCTGTTGCGACTTGGCCAACTATGTGCTTGTTTTCCTTCATTTCCTCTTGCGTATTTTGAATATTTGTTGCCAGTCGCACAAACTCTGCATGCCTGTTTTCCTCCATTTTGTCCAGCTTCTCGGTCACTACCTTCAAATTCATCTTCACTTCATCCACCTCCTTTCTTATTTCAGAGCAATCATGACACTTCACTTTTCTGAATTCGCAAACCTCGGTCTCGTGATGGGTTCGATCTCGTTTATTCAACTCAACCAGACATCCTTCGTTTGAGCACAGCACAGGAGCAAACCCACAGTCGTTGACGTGTGCTTCAAGGTTTCCCAGCTGAACAAACTCTCGACAACCTCTGCTGAGATAGTTGCAGCGAATCATCAACTCAGACAAATAATCTGTCATGATTCTTGGAGCTCTATTCAACGTCTCCATAGTCAGTTCTTCTTGACAAGAAGGACATCTCTGTGAATTCTCAAGTTGTCTGGTAATGCAAGGACGACAGAAGTTGTGCTGGTTTCTTTGGCACATCACAGGATCTTTGAACACGTTGAAACAAATCGGGCAATGGAAATTTGGGCTCACAACATTCTCGAACCTATCGTCGTCGTAACCTTGTTCGCGCGAGTTCATCTTTAAAAGAATTCTTTTATCTAAATAATAAAACAGCGTCTTGGTCAAATATCTTTGAACATTAGCTTTGACTGGTTATAGAAAATGAGTGAATTGACTTACCAAGCTGAAGCAACAGAAGGAGGTAATTTCTCTTTCACTTTCAAACGCCTTTTACACAACAATAATTTCATACGAAGTTACACAATAGTCTCGTGATTAAAAGGTCACAACACGAACATTCCAGAAAGTTTTTATTTCGATGAGAAGTTTTGCAGATAAAAAAACACAGATTTAATTATTGTTTTTGTTTTTTGAAATATGATATTTATTAATGCTTTAATATTTCGTTTCATTTCACGAAATGATCAGAGAATGAATCTATATAATAATTAAATAACATGATAGAAATGTTAATTACAGATAGCATGGGACTGAACTGAGCTATGTCGGAATGCTTTGTACTGTGAAAATACTTTCAATCTAAAGAAATGTAAATAAGTCAATAAGAATCTACAAAGATCGATAGAAGTACTGATCCTACCAAAAACTCCTTATAACGAAGTAAAGAATTCGTTTTGGGTGATCCGTTTGAATCGGACAATATTTGCACCTTGGCGGACAATGCGAAGCCTTCAATGGCGATTTGTACTCTGACGAGGTACATAAGCAGGTTTTTACGAAGGCTATACACGTTTGAGTAATATAATAAGCACGAATGATATGTATTTCGGTAAATCCAAATCTGTTTTCAGAATTGAAAACGGTTAAATATTGACCGAGATAATGTTCAAAACAATCCACGAGACTACGACAAAGTCCTCCTGATTGCCGATTAATTTCTAAGTACATCGAAGGGTATGCACGTTCTCGTAATATAATAGACACGTATGTTATGTATTTATACTCGGTAATTCCAAATCTGTTTTCAGAATTTAAACTGGTTAAATATTGGCCGAGATAACGTTCAAAATCTACGACGAAATGGCCTTTTGCATATTGCAAAAGTTATTTTCAAAAATTATTTGTGATCTAGAAATACACGGCGTGCGAGGTCTGGTGACCATGAATGGGGAAAATCCCGCAGGGGATTAGGATGAAACTGTAGGGGTGATAGAACGGAGGAGCGAGGGGTTATTGTGGACTCGTATTTCTAGTTAAGGTTATATGTTAAGAGAATGTATAATGTTTATTATTTAATCTTTCGTATTACTCAGAAGATATAGCTAGTACTAAACTTGAAATAAACGACCGTATATATACTGTAATTAAACGAGAGACGTCACTCAGCGACAGTTGCGATTGTGAAAGTTACTAGTTTAGTGCGCGAGGGAGAAACATGATTTATTTTGGCAGTGATTTATCAGAAATTTGTTTACCAAACATCAACTATACTCATAATGTATGTAAACTGTGTATGCATGCAGTCAAAAGCCTTGGCAATTATATTCAGATAAGTGATAGTTATTTATAATTTAAGTCTCCTGTATTTAAATATAATTAAAATAATTGAAAACAATGTGTACATACTACAATACTACAGTATGTCTGTTACAATTTATATCATCAATCCCAGGGTTCATTTTGGAAATTTTATCAAAAATTAGGCTTCCGATGGCTTTTAGGAAGCACTTGGCTTGCGATAGTAAGTTCTAATAATTAAATAACATGATACAAATGTTAATTACAGATGGGTACTCAGAACTAGAATATAGCTTTACACAAAAATAAACTAAAAGTAATTAAAGTAATTACAATGTTCAAGACCAAGGTCTAAATGTCTAAATAACAAAACAACGTCTTAATGATGAAATATCTTTAAACGTGAGCTTTCACTGGTTATATAAACTGACATAATGACTTACCAAGCTGAAGAACAGAGGGAAATTTCACTTTTAAAACTGTCTTTTAGAGAAAAACAATTTTATACCAGAAATTGTGTGGTAGAGTCTCGTGATTAACAGGTGGCAACAATAACATCCAACAGGCAACAGCTTGTTTTTCAATGAGACGTTTTTAGTTTTGACTAACAGTTTTGTGTCGTTTTATCGTCAGTGTTTTGTGGTTTGGTGACTATATCAACGGCCGACATGAAACACATATTGTTTATCACTATTTCCCTTTTTTGAAATATTGTCGTTAACTCTCTTTAAAAGATTGTTTACTTTTTACAACATCATCGTGAGAGAGAACTTGAATGTATTATAATAATTAATAAATTATTAAAGGACATTGGCGACAAAAATCACAATTTCAAATGTTTGACTTTCTGATTAACAAACAGGCTTACGAAGGTAATCCAAGTAAACAAAACTACTCTTGTACAAAACAACAGCACTAATTTTGACCAATGGCAATCCTGTCATCCGCCATCTTGTAGTACTTTGCCTAAATAACTGGGAAGTTGGTCACGTCACACCTGGGGTAAACCTGATGAAACTACTCTGTGGGCAGCCGAGTTTCCGCGGAATACTTTTTAAAATGGTGTGGTTCAATTGAAAAAGGAAGACATTCACAAAAATCGAGTTTCAAACTTATAAAGACATGATGATCTCTAGATAAAAATTTCGCTTCACCCTGGTTGTGACGTCACACGCATATTGAAAATACATCCAAGATGGCGGACAATGATTCAGGTTAGCAACTTTGACAGTATACAATTAATACGCTTTACGAGCATTTTTACAACCTCAAACTACTATATTCCGGTTATTGAAGTTACGTACTTTGATCTAAAAGGTACTTATTTTTTACAACCTCAAACTACTATATTCCGGTTATTGAAGTTACGTACTTTGATCGAAAAGGTACTTATTTTCACAACCTCAAACTACTATATTCCGGCTATTTAAGTTACGTACTTTGATCGAAAAGGTACTTATTTTTTACAACCTCAAACTACTATATTCCGGTTATTGAAGTTACGTACTTTGATCGAAAAGGTACTTATTTTCACAACCTCAAACTACTATATTCCGGCTATTTAAGTTACGTACTTTGATCGAAAAGGTACTTATTTTTTACAACCTCAAACTACTATATTCCGGCTATTGAAGTTACGTACTTTGATCGAAAAGGTACTTATTTTTTATTACCTTAAACTACTATATTCCTGCTATTGAAGTTACGTACTTTGATCGAAAAGGTACTTATTTTTTACAACCTTAAACTACTATATTCCGGCTATTGAAGTTACGTACTTTGATCGAAAAGGTACTTATTTTTACAACCTCAAACTACTATATTCCGGCTATTTAAGTTACGTACTTTGATCTAAAAGGTACTTATTTTTTACAACCTCAAACTACTATATTCCGGCTATTGAAGTTACGTACTTTGATCGAAAAGGTACTTATTTTTTATTACCTTAAACTACTATATTCCTGCTATTGAAGTTACGTACTTTGATCGAAAAGGTACTTATTTTTTACAACCTTAAACTACTATATTCCGGCTATTTAAGTTACGTACTTTGATCGAAAAGGTACTTATTTTTTATTACCAATGTCCTTTAATGTATGCAGTAACTTAGGTAAAAGTCGACATAAATTACATCAATTCCAAAATAGTGCCACGGCCTACACGTATGATTACTGGATCAGATGATGATGTTCGGTCATATCCAGGCACGTGACTTAACAAAACTGCTTTCACGTTGTTTCTAGTTTGTATCTGTATTTGTTTATTGTATTTATCTGTAACTATGTATATAAGGTGTGTATGTTTGGCTAATTACCGCAGTAATTGGCCAAAGCTGTTGTGGACACCCTGCCATCGTCTTGTATATGTTATTGTGTAAATATTTGTTTTCTAGTCTAGATGTGACAAAGCTGATAAAAAATAAAAATAAAATATGAAGAAAGACAGTGCGAACATTTCAAAATGCTTATGTATAAAACAATTAATAAAATGGTATCAGAATATTTTGCTAGTAAATTGACTTTTGCTTATTCGGTACATGAACATAATCTACGAGGTTCACAATGTAAACTTTTCGTTCCCAGACCTTTAAGGGTGTTCGGCGAACGTATTCCGTTGCTAGACAACCGGTTGCTAAGGACAGATAATTTAGCGCTCAATATACTTCCTGAGTGCACAATAAATTCAAGGTATAATCAAGATATTTTATGTGTGGAATATGTAGGCAAACATCTTTCGTCTGGTGATGTAATTTGATGACGTCCCGTTGACGTCATCGACTATAATTTTCGTTATTTTTGACATTATGCTACATTTTTAAGTGTCATGTAAACCTAAATTACTTCCTACATAAAGGTACGTATGGATTTATTGATAAATTAAATATTGTGTTTATTGATCTTAAAAATTCGATATCTCGGCTACTTTTTAAAAATTCTTAAAATCCATATGTTATTTTCTCAAGATAACCGTCCAGATTCTAATCGCATGTGAAAAACTAAATATTAATAAAAACCGTCGAAGATTATAGGAATTTTCATATTTCGATGACGTCATCGTCATGACGTCATCGTCATGACGTCATCGAAATATGATATATTATACAATGCGATATAATATGATATATTATACAATGCGATATTATTTAAAGGTAAATTGTCGCTCGGTATTGATGATCTTTTTTATTTGCTCCTCAAGTTTTTCGTAAACTCAGGGAATCGAACTCAGATCAGTCAGGTGTCGACATTCAAGGTATTAGGTTTTCGAGAAGAGTGAGTTGAATGGTTTATTCAATAAATAAATATGGCAAGCAAAAAGGCTGAATTGCGTGTCTAACATTAATTACAACATTTTAAGATTATGCTAAATATTTTCGATTACAAATATTTACAATACAATTAATAAATATAAAGGTATATAATGTATATATAAATGTAATGTAAATTTATTCTTTACGAGGAAAAGCCACATTCACCATGAGTGCTTTTCATGGAGGTCCTCAGAACTAGAATATAGTTTTACACAAAAATAAACTAAAAGTAATTAAAGTAATTACAAAGTTCAAGACCTAGGTTAAAGTGCAAGCTTACAATTGAAAGAATCTTCATTAAAAATTATAAAAACAATGAATGATCTTATACATCGTGAGTGATACTTCATGTCATAACATACTATACTAACACCAACTACCAACCTACAGCTGTAGCCCATACCCTTGCTTCATTCATCGGGGGAAGGTCTTCCCAGGAATAACGATCAAACGTGAAGTATTCCACCGAGTTAAGGACCCCACTACGCTCATCTTCTCCTCCCATTACAACAATGGTACCTTGAGACACAGCTGCTGTGCATCCTTTCCTCTTACATTTCATTTCAGGTAACATATAACTCTTTCCTGTTTCAACATTATAAATAACAACAGTATTTATCACTTTACCATCCTTATCAACTCCTCCTACTACAACAACATTATCACCCCAACGTACTGTTGCCATTTCAGACACAGCAAAAGGAATGGGTGCCATTTCCTTACATTCCTTCTTATTAATATCAAACATCAAAAAACTAGCTACACTATCTTTGGTATACTTGGTTTTCGCTCCTCCAACAATGAAAATTTTATCATTAAATAACTGGGCACCATGCAAATACCTTGGTTGTGGCATTCTGGATAAGAGGTTTCTAGTGTAAGGTTGAACCAGACGAACTTCATGGATGTTGTCAGAGAATGTGCGTTTACAGCTGTCATACCCCCCTATCATTATCAACCGTTCATTATAAACTACACTACTGTGTCCCGACAACTTGTCAGGTAGTTTGGCTGGAAAATCTGACCATTGTGTATAATCCATAATTGGGTTAATGTTTATTGTTTCCATGTTGTCAGTCGCACTGTTATCATCAGTGCTCCCTCCAGTAACAGTGAGTTGATCTTTGTAAACAAATGAAGATGCTACACTATGACATTCTTTCATTGGTTGCAGCAGTGACCATGTTCTCGTAGACCAGTCGAACGTTTCCACTGAACGTAGCCTCACTTGGTTCACACCACCTGCAACAACAACACTTGGCTTTAAAGTGTTTGTATTATTGTCGTTACATCTCACGTCGTTCATTATTTGCGCTGTCAAATGCTTAATATCTGTTGCAACTTGGCCAACTATGTGCTTATTTTCCTCTAAGTCAATCTTCATTTCCTCTTGCGTATTTTGAATATCTGTTGCCAATTGCTCAAACTCTGCATGCCTGTTGTCGAGCTTTTCACTCACTGCCTTCAAGTTGATATTCATCTCGTCGAGCTTCGTAGTTGTTGCCTTCAAATTCACCTTCACTTCATCCACCTCCTTTCTTATTTCAGAACAATCATGACACTTCACTTTTCTGAATTCGCAAACTTCGGTCTCGTGATGGGTTCGATCTCGTTTATTCATCTCAACCAGACATCCCTCGTTTGAGCACAGCACAGGAGTTAACCCACAGTCGTTGACGTGTGTTTCAAGGTTTCCCAGCTGAACAAACTCTCGACAACCTCTTGTGAAATAGTCGCAGCGAATCATCAACTCAGACAGACAATCTGTCATGATTCTTGGAGCTCTATTCAACGTCTCCATAGTCAGTTCTTCTTGACAAGAAGGACATCTCTGTGAATTCTGAAGATGTCTGGTAATACAAGGACGACAGAAGTTGTGCTGGTTTCTCTGGCACATCACAGGATCTTTGAACACGTTGAAACAAATCGGGCAATGGAAATTTGGAGTGACAACATTCTCGAACCTGTCGTCTTCGTAACCTTGTTCGCGCGAGTTCATCCTTAAAGGAATTATTTTGTCTAAATAACAAAACAAAGTCTTAATGATGAAATATCTTTAAACGTGAGCTTTCACTGGTTATATAAACTGACATAATGACTTACCAAGCTGAAGAACAGAGGGAAATTTCACTTTTAAAACTGTCTTTTAGAGAAAAACAATTTTATACCAGAAATTGTGTGGTATAGTCTCGTGATTAACAGGTGGTAACAATAACATTCAACAGGCAACAGCTTGTTTTTCAATGAGACGTTTTTAGTTTTGACTAACAGTTTTGTGTCGTTTTATCGTCAGTTTTTTGTGGTTTGGTGACTGTATCAACGGCCGACATGAAACACATATTGTTTATCACTATTTCCCTTTTTTGAAATATTGTCGTTAACTCTCTCAAGATTATTTTCTTTTTACAACATCATCGTGAGAGAGAATGAATGTATATAATAATAAATTATTAAAGGACAATGGCCACAAAAATCACAATTTCAAATTTTTGACTTTATCATTAACAAACAGGCTTACGAAAGTAATCCAAGTAAACAAAACTACTTTTGTACAAAACAACAGCACTAATTTTGACCAATGACAATCCTGTCATCGGCCATCTTGTTGTAATACGTTGACTAATTAACTGGGAAGTTGGTGACGTCACACCTGGGGTAAACCTGATGAAACTACTCTGTGGGTAGCCGAGTTTCCGCGGAATACTTTTTAAAATGGTGTGGTTCAATTGAAAAAGGAAGACATTCACAAAAATCGAGTTTCAAACTTATAAAGACATGATGATCTCTAGATGAAAATTTCGCTTTACCCCGGTTGTGACGTCACACGCATATCTAAAATACATCCAAGATGGCGGACAATGATTCGGGTTAGCAACTTTGACAGTACAATTAATACGCTTTACGAGTATTGTCACAACCTCAAACTACTATATTCCAGCTATTTAAGTTACGTACTTTGATCGAACAGGTACTTATTTTTTATTGCCAATGTCCTTTAATGTATGCAGTAACTTAATTAGGTCTTCGACATAAATTACAACAATTACAAAATAGAGCCACGGCCCAGGCCTCGCAGTTTGGGCGGCAATCGAGGGGCAAACTACCTTTTGGGGGGGGCAAAACCTTTTTCACGCAACAGTGTTATAAAACTGTAATTGACGTTTTCTGCGAATTAAAAAAATGAGATATCCTAAGGGCTAAGGTCAAGTATAGTGTAAACTGGAAAGTTTCCAACGATTCACTTCTTTATCTTAAAGTGACACGTGACTTAACAAAACTGCTTTCACGTTTTTTCTAGTTTGTATCTGTATTTGTTTATTGTATTTATCTGTAACTATGTGTATAAGGTGTGTATTGTTTGGCCAATTACCGCAGTAATTGGCCAAAGCTATTGTGGACACCCTGCCATCGTCTTGTATATGTTATTGTGTAAATATTTGTTTTCTAGTCTAGATGTGACAAAGCTGTTAAAAAATAAAAATAAAATATGAAGAAAGACAGTGCGAACATTTCAAAATGCTTATGTATAAAACAATTAATAAAATGGTATCAGAATATCTCTCTATTAAATTGACTTTTGCTTATTCTGTTCATGAACATAATTTACGAGGTTCACATTGTAAACTTTTCGTTCCGAGATCTTTGAGGGTGTTCGGACGTATTCCGTTGCTAGACAACCGGTTGCTAAGGACAGATCATTTAGCGCCCAATATACTTCCTGAGTGCACAATAAATTCAAGGTATAATCAAGATATTTTATATGTGGAATATGTAGGCAACGTCTTTCGTCTGGTGATGTAATTTGATGACGTCCCGTTGACGTCATCGACTATAATTTTCGTTATTTTTGACATTATGCTACATTTTTAAGTGTCATGTAAACCTAAATTACTTCCTACATAAAGGTACGTATGGATTTATTGATAAATTAAATATTGTGTTTATTGATCTTAAAAATTCGATATCTCGGCTACTTTTTAAAAATTCTTAAAATCCATACGTTATTTTCTCAAGATAACCGTCCAGATTCTAATCGCATGTGAAAAACTAAATATTAATAAAAACCGTCGAAGATTATAGGAATTTTCATATTTCGATGACGTCATCGTCATGATGACGTCATCGAAATATGATATATTATACAATGCGATATAATATGATATATTATACAATGCGATATTATTTAAAGGTAAATTGTCGCTCGGTATTGATGATCTTTTTTATTTGCTCCTCAAGTTTTTCGTAAACTCAGGGGATCGAACTCAGATCAGTCGGGTGTCAACATTCGAGGTATTAGGTTTTCGAGTGAAGAGTGAGTTGAATGGTTTATTCAATAAATACACATGGCAACCAAAAAGGCTGAATTACGTGTCTGAGATTAATTACAACATTTTAAGATTATGCTAAATAGTTTCGATTAAAAATATTTACAATACAATTAATAAATATAAAGGTATATAATGTATATATAAATGTAATGTAAATTTATTCTTTACGAGGAAAAGCCACATTCACCATGAGTGCTTTTCATGGAGGTCCTCAGAAATAGAATATAGTTTTACACAAAAATAAACTAAAAGTAATTAAAGTAATTACAAAGTTCAAGACCTAGGTTAAAGTGCAAGCTTACAATTGAAAGAATCTTTATTAAAAATTATAAAAACAGTGAATGATCTTATATATCCTGAGGGATACTTCATGTCATAGCACACTATACTAACGCCAACTACCAACCTACAGCTGTAGCCCATACCCTTGCTTCATTCATCGGTGGAAGATCTTCCCAGGAATAACGATCAAACGTGAAGCATTCCACCGAGTTAAGGACCCTGTTACGCTCATCTGTTCCTCCCATTACAACAATGGTACCTTTCGACACAGCTGCTGTGCATGCTTTCCTCTTACATTTCATTTCAAGTAACATATGACTCTTTCCTGTTTCAACATTATAAATAACAACAGTATTTAACACTTTACCATCCTTACCAACTCCTCCTACTACAATAACATTATCACCCCAACGTACTGTTGCCATTTCACACATAGCAAAAGGAAGCGGTGCCATTTCTTCACATTCCTTCTTTTTAATATCAAACATCAAAACACTAGCTACACTATCTTTGCAATACGCGGTTTTCCTTCCTCCAACAATGAAAATCTTATCATTAAATAACTGGGCACCAAGGAAGCACCTTGGTTGTGGCATTCTCGATAAGAGATTTCTGGTGTAAGGTTGAACTAGAAGAACTTCATGGATGTTGTCACAGTATGTGCGTTTACAGTGATCATACCCCCCTATCGTTATTAACCGTTCAATATAAACTACACTACTGTGTCCAAACAACTTGCCCGGTAGTTTGGCTGGAAAATCTGACCATTGTGTAGAATCCATAATCGGGTTAATGTTTATTGTTTCCATGTTATCAGTCGTACTGTCATCACCAATCTTCCCTCCAGTAACAGTGAGTTGATCTTTGTAAACGAATGAAGATGCTGCAATAGGACATTCTTTCATAGGTTGCATCTGTGACCACATTCTCGTAGAGCAGTCCAACCTTTCCACGGAGCGTAGCCTCACTTCGTTACTCCTCCCACCTGCAACAACAACACTTGGTTTTAAAGTATTTGTATTAGTGTCGGTACATCTGACGCCGTTCATCATTTGCGCTGTCAGATTCTTAATATCTGTTGCGACTTGGCCAGATATGTGCTTGTTTTCTTCGAAGTTAATCTTCATTTCCTCTTGCGTATTTTGAATATCTGTTGTCAATCGCTCAAACTCTGCATGTCTGTTTTCCTCCATTTTCTCCAGCTTCTCGGTCACTTCCTTCAAGTTGATATTAATTTCGTCGAGCTTCGTAGTTGTTGCCTTCAAATTCGCCTTCACTTCATCCACCTCCTTTCTTATTTCAGAGCAATCATGACACTTCACTTTTCTGAATTCGCAAACCTCGGTCTCGTGATGGGTTCGATCTCGTTTATTCAACAAAATCAAAACAAAAAAAGTTTATCCTTCGTTTGAGCACAGCACAGGAGCAAACCCACAGTCGTTGACGTGTGTTTCAAGGTTTCCCAGCAGAACAAACTCTCGACAACTTCTTCTGAAATAGTTGCAGCGAATCATCAACTCAGACAAATAATCCGTCATGATTCTTGGAGCTCTATTCAACGTCTCCATGCTCAGTTCATCTTGACAACAAGGACATCTCTGTGAATTCTCAAGATGTCTGGTAATGCAAGGACGACAGAAGTTGTGCTGGTTTCTCTGGCACATCACAGGATCTTTGAACACGTTGAAACAAATCGGGCAATGGAAATTTGGGCTCACAACATTCTCGAACCTGTCGTCTTCGTAACCTTGTTCGCGTGAGTTCATCTTTGAAGGAATTCTTTTGTCTAAATAATAAAACAGCGTCTTAATGATGAAATATCTTTAAACGTCAGCTTTGACTGATTCTAGAAACTGACATAATGATTAATGACTTACCAAGCTGAAGAACAGAGGGAAATTTCACTTTTAAAACCGCCTTTTAGACAAAAACAATTTTATACCAGAAATTGTGTGGTATAGTCTCGTGATTAACAGGTGGCAACAATAACATTCAACAGGCAACAGCTTGTTTTTCAATGAGACGTTTTTAGTTTTGACTAACAGTTTTGTGTCGTTTTATCGTCAGTTTTTTGTGGTTTGGTGACTGTATCAACGGCCGACATGAAACACATATTGTTTATCACTATTTCCCTTTTTTGAAATATTGTCGTTAACTCTCTCAAGATTATTTTCTTTTTACAACATCATCGTGAGAGAGAATGAATGTATATAATAATAAATTATTAAAGGACATTGGCGACAAAAATCACAATTTCAAATGTTTGACTTCATCATTAACAAACAATCCAACTAATCCAAGTAACAAAACTACTCTTGTACAAAACAACAGCACTAATTTTGACCAATGACAATCCTGTCATCCGCCATCTTGTAGTACTTTGCCTAAATAACTGGGAAGTTGGTCACGTCACACCTGGGGTAAACCTGATGAAACTACTCTGTGGGTAGCCGAGTTTCCGCGGAATGCTTTTAAAAATGGTGTGGTTAAATTAAAAAAGGAAGACATTCACAAAAATCGAGTTTCAAACTTATAAAGACATGATGATCTCTAGATGAAAATTTCGCTTTACCCCGGTTGTGACGTCACACGCATATCGAAAATACACCCAAGATGGCGGACAATGATTCAGGTTAGCAACTTTGACAGTGCAATTAATACGCTTTACGAGCATTTTTACAACCTCAAACTACTATACTCCGGCTATTTAAGTTATATACTTTGATCGAAAAGGTACTTATTTTTTACAACCTTAAACTACTATATTCCTGCTATTTAAGTTACATACTTTGATCGAAAAGGTACTTATTTTCACAACCTCAAACTACTATATTCCGGCTATTTAAGTTACATACTTTGATCGAAAAGGTACTTATTTTCACAACCTCAAACTACTATATTCTGGCTATTTAAGTTACGTACTTTGATCGAAAAGGTGCTTATTTTTTACAACCTTAAACTACTATATTCCTGCTATTTAAGTTACATACTTTGATCGAAAAGGTACTTATTTTCACAACCTCAAACTACTATATTCCGGCTATTTAAGTTACGTACTTTGATCGAAAAGGTGCTTATCGAAAAGGTGCTTATCCAGCATCAATGGCTGCGCCTGAATGGCTGCACATTGATTAGCTCCTCGAATTATATTTACCTTTTAGCTGTTTTAGTCATCTTTCGTTGGCTAAATATCTTAATTTACTACATTTATGTTTTGAAACTATGTCGACTATATTTTATTCAAGAACTATGCTGTTAGGGATGGTTTCTTCTATTCGTGTGATTCCCAAACTCGATTGCACAATATGGCAATCGCTTAAGACTTATGGTATTGCGAAATCTATTACGCGTCGTGGTTGCAGGGCTGGAGTATTCAAGCAGCGGCCTATTAGACCAGTAACTGGCCAAGGAAGATATGCTTTCGAATCGAACTTGGAACTTCACGGTGAACTGAGGCGTTTTCGGCCGCATAAACCTCAAACTGTCAACTTATTAAATATTCGTGAAACATCATATTTAAATATTCAAGTTGCCTCTGTTAATCAATCAAGCCTGTCATATGTTCATGATTCATCCAGTACGTTTGATTCAACCAACTTGCAAGATTCCTCCAATTTGCAGCATCGTTCAACTACGAGAAATTTGCTTCGGTTTGCTAGCGTTAATTCAAGATCTGTGAGGAACAAGATTGCGGACATTGTTGATCATGTGGTGTTTGGGAATATTGATATATGTGCAGTGACCGAGACGTGGCTGAAAGATTTCGACACGGTCAGTGTTGCTGGACTATCACCGGATGGTTATGCTTTTAAAAGCTTTCCCCGACAATCAGACAGGAAAGGAGGTGGAACAGGCATTATGTATAAGGGTTCATTGGACGTGAACATGACTGACGGAAAGGAAAATCGATCTTTTGAATTCTCAGAATGGAATATTTCTGTGCACAAGGGTGTTATCAGGATTGTGATAATTTACCGCCCTCCCTTTTCTGAAGGTCACCCTGTACCATCAGGTGTGTTTTTTGATGAGTTTTCTTCCTACCTGGAAAATATTGTGTTATGTAAAGAAATATTACTGATCACGGGTGATTTCAATTTTCATCTCGACTGCCCCTCCGACAGTGATACTAAGAAGTTTACTGACTTGTTGGATACGTTTGGACTTATCCAGCATGTTACGGTACCGACTCATACATCTGGTCACACTCTTGATCTTTTGATATCAAGATCGATAAATGACATTCTTATCACTTCTCCGAAAACGACATTGGTTCTGTCTGATCACTCATTTGTAGAGTGTGTATTGGATATCCCACGTGCTAATTTATCTGTGAATGAAGTTCATTTTCGCAAACTGAAACAGATTGATCTTTACACTTTTCGAGCAGATATTGCCTCATCAGAGCTCTGTAAAGGATGCTGGTCCTCCGTTGATGAGCTGGCCAAGTGTTACGATAAGACCTTATCTGGAATTCTAGATAAACATGCACCCCTGAAGACAAAGGTCATGGTCGTGAGACCCAAGGTACCATGGTTCAACCACGATCTTAAACAGCTAAAAGCCAGGCGAAGAAAACTTGAGAGAATAATGTTGAAGTCTGGTCTTCAATGTGACAAAGATGCATACCGCAATATACGTGATGATTATTCAGCGCGTCTAAATGATGCTAGGAAAGCTCACTACTCAGATCTGATTGATCAATGTTCTGGGAATTCGAGGAAACTGTTTAATGTTATTAACTCCCTCTGTAAAGAACGACAGGCTGACCTACTACCACCGTACGATGACCCCCGTCTTCTGGCTGATAGTTTTGGTGAATTTTTCTACAGGAAAATTGTGCTCATCAAATCCGAGATTGACAACATCGCAGTCGACCCACCGGAAATGGAATTTTGTGCGCCTAGTGTCACATTGGAGCAGTTTCAATCGATCTCAGAAGAGGAAGTGCGCGAGATTATCATGGGTTCCTCTAATGCCTTTTGTGACCTTGATCCCATTCCAACATGGCTACTGAAACAGTGTTGTGATGTACTAACACCAGTCATCACACAAATGGTCAATTTATCTCTACAAGAAGGGTATGTTCCCGATAATTGCAAGATTGCAATCGTCCTTCCTCTACTGAAAAAACTGGGACTTGATTTGATTTTTAATAACTTCCGACCAGTTAGTAATCTACCTTTTGTGGCTAAGGCGGTTGAGAAGGCTGTGATTACACAGTTATTTACTCATTGTGCAAGTAATGCTCCTCTGCCAGAAAATCAGTCATCGTACCGTAAATTCCACTCAACAGAAACTGCACTCCTCAAAGTCCAAAGTGACATTCTCACAAACATGGACAAGCAGGAGATTACACTTCTCATCCTACTTGATTTGAGTGCAGCCTTTGATACCATTGATCATAGTATCTTACTGAACATCCTTGATAAAGATTTTGGTATAATCGGACATGCTCAAAAATGGCTCGAGTCGTTTCTTACTTCACGAAAACAACGCGTGATGATCAAACATCAAAAATCTTTGACCTGAGTTCTGGTGTTCCTCAAGGTAGCTGTTTAGGCCCTATTCTCTTCCTGCTCTACTCGTCAGGTCTGTTCAAGATCGTCTCCAGGCATCTTCCCAACGCCCACGGGTACGCGGATGACACTCAATTATACTTTTCCTTCAGTCCGGATTTTCCGACCTCTCAAGAGGACGCAGTAAAAATTATTGAGAACTGTGTGGCAGAGGTTCGTGCGTGGATGGTTTCTCACAGACTGCTACTAAACGACACTAAGACTGAGTTTCTTATCATAGGTTCACGCCAACAACTATCTAAAGTTACTATTAGCTCGGTTAGTGTTGGCGAGTCGATCATAGAACCTGTGGATTGCGTACGGAACCTAGGAGCATGGTTTGACAAGAACATGTCCATGGATGTTCATGTTGGAAAGATATGCCGTAAAGCCTTCTTCAGCCTTTACAACATTCGTCAAATCAGGAAATTTCTAACGGAGGAGTCTACAAAAATTCTAGTTCATGCTATTGTCACATGTCATCTTGACTACTGTAATTCGCTTCTTTTTGGACTCCCGCAATATCAGTACGATCGACTGCAGAGAATACTCAATGTCGCTGCGCGTTTGGTATGCTTGATCCCTAAGTTTGATCATATCAGTCCCATCATGGTTCACCTGCACTGGCTTCCTGTGAAATATCGCGTTCATTTTAAGATTCTTTTGCTTGTTTTCAAGGCATTACATGGTCTCACACCCAACTACATCCGAGACCTCTTGCAAGCAAAATCTACAGGGCGGTATCATCTCCGGTCCACTGAGCAATTGGTATTATACATACCAAGAACCAGATGCAAGTCCTTTGGAGATCGTGCTTTTGTCGTTTCGGGACCTACACTGTGGAATGCTCTCCCCACAAATATTAGAAACTTAACAAATATTGACATTTTTAAAAAACAGTTGAAAACTTATCTTTTTAAGGAAGCTTTCGATTTAAAGGATTAAGATCTGATTACTTTTTACTTAGCTAATTGTTATTATACTGTTGAATGATTTGTAAATATTAGTAAATCAATTATTTTTATCAGCGCTTTAGAATATGTATAGTTAGAGCGCTATATAAATTAATAAATTATTATTATTATTATTTATTTTTTACAACCTTAAACTACTATATTCCTGCTATTTAAGTTGCATACTTTGATCGAAAAGGTACTTATTTTCACAACCTCAAACTACTATATTCCGGCTATTGAAGTTACGTACTTTGATCGAAAAGGTACTTATTTTTTACAACCTTAAACTACTATATTCCTGCTATTTAAGTTACATACTTTGATCTAAAAGGTACTTATTTTCACAACCTCAAACTACTATATTCCAGCTATTGAAGTTACGTACTTTGATCGAAAAGGTGCTTATTTTTTATTACCAATGTCCTTTAATGTATGCAGTAACTTAGGTAAAAGTCGACATAAATTGCATCAATTCCTAAATAGTGCCACGGCCTACACGTATGATTACTGGATCAGATGATGATGTTCGGTCATATCCAGGCACGCGACTTAACAAAACTGCTTTCACGTTGTTTCTAGTTTGTATCTGTATTTGTTTATTGTATTTTTCTGTAACTATGTGTATAAGGTGTGTATTGTTTGGCCAATTACCGCAGTAATTGGCCAAAGCTATTGTGGACACCCTGCCATCGTCTTGTATATGTTATTGTGTAAATATTTGTTTTCTAGTCTAGATGTGACAAAGCTGATAAAAAATGAAAATAAAATATGAAGAAAGACAGTGCGAACATTTCAAAATGCTTATGTATAAAACAATTAATAAAATGGTATCAGAATATTTTTCTAGTAAATTGACTTTTGCTTATTCTGTACATGAACATAATTTACGAGGTTCACAATGTAAACTTTTCGTTCCCAGACCTTTAAGGGTGTTCGGACGTATTCCGTTGCTAGACAACCGGTTGCTAAGGACAGGTCATTTAGCACCCAATATACTTCGTGAGTGGACAATAAATTCAAGGTATTACCAAGATATTTTATGTGTGGAATATGTTGGCAAACATCTTTCGTCTGATGACGTAATTTGATGACGTCATATTGACGTCATCGACAAACACAAAAACTTTATAATTTTCGTTATTTTTGACATTATGCTACATTTTTTATTTATTTATTTATTTTTATTTATTAACTTTACAACCATACAAGAATGCAAATATACAGTAAATAAAGAGTGCAATACTTGAACATGATTGAAGGAATGATCAACAGGACAGGCTACATTTTTAAGTGTCATGTAAACCTACATTACTTCCTACAAGAAAAGTTCCTATGGATTTATTGATAAATCAAATAAAAACAAATTATGAAAATTTTATTGTGTTTATTGACCTTAAAATTTGGATATCTCGGCTACTTTTTAAAAATGCTTAAAATCCATACGTACTTTTCTCAAGATAACCGTCCAGATTCTAATCGCATGTGAAAAATTAATATTAATAAAATCGTCAAAGATTATAGGAATTTTCATATTTCGATGACGTCATGATGACGTTATCGAAATATGATATATAATTATACAACGCGATATATATATATGATATATTATATAACGCGATATAATATAATATATTATACGATATTATTTAAAGGTAAATTGTAGCTCGGTATTGAGATATTTTTTATTTGCTCTTCGAGTTTTTCGTAAACGTCGGAGGTCAACATTCGAGGTATTAGGTTTTTGAGAAGAGTGAGTGTTGTGCATAGATTGTTTATTCAATAAATACATGGCAACCAAAAAGGCTGAATTGTGTATCTAATTACAACATTTTAAAATTATGCTAAATAGTTTCTATTAAAAATATTTAAAATACAATTAATAAACATAAAGGTATATAATGTATATATAAATGTAATGTAAATGTTTTCTTTACGTGTAAAAGCCACATTCACCATGAGTGCTTTTCATGGGGGTCCTCAGAACTAGAATATAGTTTTACACAAAAATAAACTAAAAGAAATTAAAGTAATTACAAAGTTCAAGACCTAGGTTAAAGTGCAAGCTTACAATTGAAAGAATCTTTATTAAAAATTGTAAAAACAATGAATGATCTTATATATCCTGAGAGATACTTCATGTTATAACACACTATACCAACTACCAACCTACAGCTGTAGCCACTGCCCTTGCCTCATTCATCGGGGGAAGGTCTTCCCAGGAATAACGATCAAATGTGAAGCATTCCACAGAGTTAAAGACACTGCTACACTCATCTCTCCCTCCCATTACAACAATGGTACCTTGAGACACAGCTGCTGTGCATCCTCTCCTCTTACATTTCATTTCAGGTAACATATGACTCTTTCCTGTTTCAACACTATAAATAACAACAGTATTTAACACTTTACCATCCTTATCAACTCCTCCTATTACAACAACATTATCACCCCAACGTACTGTTGCCATTTCACACACAGCAAAAGGAAGGGGTGCCATTTCCTCACATTCCTTCTTATTAATATCAAACATCAAAACACTAGCTACACTATCGTTGACAAACTTCGTTTTCGTTCCTCCAACAATGAAAATTCTATCATTAAATAACTGGGCACCAAGGAAGCACCTTGGTTGTGGCATTTTGGATAAGAGGTTTCTGGTGTAAGGTTGTACCAGAAGAACTTCATGAATGCTGTCAGAGTTTGTCGGTTTACAGCAATCATGCCCCCCTATCGTTATCAACCGTTCATGATAAAGTACACTACTTTGTCCATACAACTTGTCAGGTAGTTTGGCTGGACAATCTGACCATTGTGTAGAATCCATAATTGGGTTAATGTTTATTGTTTCTATGTTATCAGTCGTACTGTTATCAGTCCACCCTCCAGTAACAGTGAGTTGATCTTTGTAAACAAATGAAGATGGTCCTTCACGAAATTCTTTCATGGGTTGCAGCAGTGACCATGTTCTCGTAGACCAGTCGAACGTTTCCACGGAGCGTAGCCTCACCGCTTGGTTCGATCCACCTGCAACAACAACACTTGGCTTTAAAGTGTTTGTATTATTGTCGTTACATCTCACGTCGTTCATCATTTGCGCTGTCAAATGCTTAATATCTGTTGCAACTTGGCCAACTATGTGCTTGTTTTCCTCGAAGTCAATCTTCATTTCCTCTTGCGTATTTTGAATATTTGTTGCCAATCGCTCAAACTCTGCATGTCTGTTTTCCGCCATTTTGTCCAGCTTCTCGGTCACTGCCTTCAAATTCACCTTCACTTCATCCACCTCCTTTCTTATTTCAGAGCAATCATGACACTTCACTTTTCTGAATTCGCAAACTTCGGTCTCGTGATGGGTTCGATCTCGTTTATTCAACTCAACCAAACATCCTTCGTTTGAGCATAGCACAGGAGTAAACCCACAGTCGTTGACGTGTGTTTCAAGGTTTCCCAGCTGAACAAACTCTCGACAACCTCTTCTGAAATAGTTGCAACGAATCATCAACTCAGACAAATAATCCGTCATGATTCTTGGAGCTCTATTCAACGTCTCCATGGTCAGTTCTTCTTGACAAGAAGGACATCTTTGTGAATTCTCAAGATGTCTGGTAATGCAAGGACGACAGAAGTTGTGCTGGTTTCTCTGGCACATCACAGGATCTTTGAACACGTTGAAACAAATCGGGCAATGGAAATTTTGACTCACAGCATTCTCGAACCTGTCGTCTTCGTAACCTTGTTCGCGCGAGTTCATCTTTAAAAGAATTCTTTTATCTAAATAATAAAACAGCGTCTTGGTCAAATATCTTTGAACATTATCTTTCGTTGGTTATAGAAAATGACTGAATGACTTACCAAGCTGAAGCAACAGAAGGAGGATAATTTCTCTTTCACTTTCAAACGCCTTTTACACAACAATAATTTGATACGAAGTTACACAATAGTGTCGTGATTAAAAGGTCATGACACGAACATTCCAGAAAGTTTTTATTTCGATGAGAAGTTTTGCAGATAAAACACACAGATTTAATTGTTGTTTTCGTTTTTTGAAATATGATATTTATGCTTAATATTAATGCTTTAATATTTCGTTTCATTTCACGAAATGATCAGAGAATGAATCTATATAATAATTAAATAACATGATACAAATGTTAATGACAGATAGCATGGGACTGAACTGAGCTATGTCGGAATGCTTTGTACTGTGAAAATGCTTTCAATCTAAAGAAATGTAAATAAGTCAATAAGAATCTAGAAAGTCGATAGAAGTACTGATCCTACCAAAAACTCCTTATAACGAAGTAAAGAATTCGTTTTGGGTGATCCGTTTGAATCGGACAATATTTGCACCTTGGCGGACAATGCGAAGCCTTCAATGGCGATTTGTGATCTGACGAGGTACATAAGCAGGTTTTTACGAAGGGTATACACGTTTGCATAATATAATAAGCACGAATGATATGTATTTCGGTAAATCCAAATCTGTTTTCAGAATTGAAATCGGTTAAATATTGACCGAGATAATGTTCAAAACAATCCACGAGACTACGACAAAGTGGCCTCCTGATTGCCGATTAATTTCTAAGCACATCGAAGGGTATGCACGTTCTCGTAATATACTAGACACGTATGTTATGTATTTAGACTCGGTAATTTCAAATCTGTTTTCAGAATTTAAACTGGTTAAATATTGGCCGAGATAACGTTCAAAATCTACGACGAAATGGCCTTTTGTAAATTGCAAAATTATTTTCACAAATTATTTGTGATCTAGAAATACACGGCGTGCGAGGTCTGGTGACCATGGATGGGGAAAATCCCGCAGCAGATTAGGATGAAACTGTAGGGGTGATAGAACGGAGGAGCGAGGGGTTATTGTGGACTCGTATTTCTAGTTAAGGTTATATGTTAAGAGAATGTATAATGTTTATTATTTAATCTTTCGTATTACTCAGAAGATAACTTGAAATAAACGACCGTACATATACTATAATTAAACGAGAGACGTCACTCAGCGACAGTTGCGATTGTGAAAGTTACTAGTTTAGTGCGCGAGGGAGAAACATGATTTATTTTGTCACTGATTTATCCGAAATTTGTTTACCAAACATCAACTACATAATCATAATGTATGTATACTGTGTATGCAGTCAAAAGTCTTGCCAATTTATATATTCAAATAAGTGATAGTTATTTATAATTTAAGTCTGCTATATTTAAATATAATTAAAAGAATTGAAAAAAATGTTTGCCTGCTACTGTATGTATGTTACAATTTATATATCAATTCCAGTGTTCATTTTGGAAATTTTATCAAAAATTAGGCTTCCGATGACTTTTGAGGCAGCACTTGCCTTGCGATAGTAACTTCTAATAATTAAATAACATGATAGAAATGTTAATTACAGATAGTATGGGACTGAACTGAGGTATGTCGGAATGCTTTGTACTGTGAAAATACTTTCAAACTAAAGAAATGTAAATAAGTCAATACGAATCTAGAAAGATCGATAGAACTGATTAAGGTTATATGTTACGAGAATGTATAATGTTTATTATTTAATCTTTCGTATTACTCAGAAGGTATAGCTAGTACTAAACTTGAAATAAACGACCGTATATATACTGTAATTAAACGAGAGACGTCAGTTACAGTTGCGATAGTGAAAGTTACTAGTTTAGCGCGAGCGACTGAGTCGTGACTGACAGACTTGTTTCACTTGTAGGTACGTGCAGGAATTTAAATAAGTAGGAGTATGATTTATTTAGAGTCGATCACACAGGATAAGGTTGCCCTATTTATCCGAGCCAGATCCTCATGTTTTAAGCTCTCGACTATTGAGTTTATCATTCTTAGGTGAACGGAAAACCCAACTAGTAAGGGTTCCGAGGGCCTACGATTTAAGGTCGTTTTCCGAGAAGACCCGAAAGTCTTACCATCTAACTGCTGAAATCTCGCGGGACAATGACGTTACCCGAAATCGTCACTTCATTGGCTCTATTAGAATTGATACGTCACCGATAGAGGAGATAGTTAACTAGTTTCAGGTGATCACCTCGTATAGAAATATCGAGCTCATAATCTATAATTGGTAATTAATACAATGTCGTGAAAAGGACTGGAACTAACGTACAAGACCGCGCAGGGGACTGAAACTCACGTACAAATTCAGCCTCCATGTCCGCCATGTTTGACTTCACTTTTTGCCCTGAACATAGTTGGTCGGCACTAGATCATGGTCGAGATATGTACAAATGTGTGATTGCTAGCTTACAGTGCCTTCGAAGCAGCCGTTCCTCACGTTGTAATCCACATACTACAGGAACATACTGTAGCATATCTATCTTTCTTCGAACACCCGTTTCTCACGTTGTAAGCCACAAACTACTGGAATTGTTAATGCATTGTAAGCAGTAAATTATTGGATTGTAATCAACCCCAAAACAACAAAGATCCTAACCCTAAGGGCTAACCCCTTAATAATTTACTGCTTACAATGCTTTAACAATTCCAGTAGTTTGCGGCTAAGTTACAACGTGAGGAACGGGTGTTCGAAGAAATATAGATATGTTATGTATTACCTCGTTCTTTTAAAATTACCCCGCTTAACTTTCTGAATAAAAATCGAAATTTAAAGCGGGTTTTTTAAAGAACGGAGGTAATCCATAACATATCTATTTCGAAGGCACTCCGCTGTACTATAAGCTAGCAGCCGCACATTTGTACATATCTCGACCATGATCCAGAATCTTATCCCGGCATTACCACCATATATACAGAACTCGTGATTAGGCTCTCGGCAACGGCTTCCGTAGCTCAGTGGTCAGAGCACTGCACTAGCAATCGCAGGGTCGCGGTTCAATTCCTACCGGAAGGCCGCTAAGTTGCATTTTTCGCAACTGGTCCCGGTTTGGTCTTAAAATGTATGTATTCCAACACTCGAAATTTTCCTTCACCATAAATCCTTTCAACATGTAGTTTGATCGAGTGAAATACCAAATATTACCTATAATAGTCCTGTAGTAGTTATATATAGAGCTTACTGGTCTTTTGTTCTTTGTAAACTATGCATGTGTGTGTATCCCATGATACTAAACGAGCGAAGTTACGTAGTTTGGAGTGATTTAATAATGTCAAAGATATACAGACTTTTTCAGTAAGAACTATGTAGTGTGACATCAAAGTGACGATCATCATTTACATATTAAGGGTGCTCGGACGTATTCTGTTGCTAGACAACCGGTTGCTAAGGACAGGTCATTTAGCGTCCAATATACTTAGTGAGTGGTCAATAAATTCAAGGTATACTATAACCAATATATTTTATATAACCAATATATTTTATGTGTGGAATATGTAGGCAAACGTCTTTCGTCTGCTGACGTAATTTGATGACGTCACATTACGACATTGTAAACACAAAATGATGACATCATCATTGATGATGACATCACAATGATGACACACAATGATGACATCATCATTTACATATTAAGGGTGCTCGGACGTTTTCCGTTGCTAGACAACCGGTTGCTAAGGACAGGTCATTTAGCGCCCAATATACTTGCTGAGTGGTCAATAACTTCAAGGTATAACCAAGATATTTTATGTGTGGAATATGTAGGCAAACGTCTTTCGTCTTCTGACGTAATTCGATGACGTCACATTGACGTCATCGAAAACACAAGAACTCTATAATTTTCGTTATTTAGTGTCATGTAAACCTAAATTACTTCCTACAAAAAGGTACGTATGATATCGGCTACTTTTTAAAAATTCTTAAAATCCATACGTACTTTTCTGAAAATAACCGTCCAGATTCTAATCGCATCTGAAAAATGAATTTTCATAAAAACCGTCGAAGATTATAGGAATTTTCATATTTCGATGACGTCATGATGACGTCATCGAAATATGATATATACAATGCGATATAATATGATATATTATATAACGCGATATAATATGATATATTATACAACGCGATATTATTTAAAGGTAAATTGTCGCTCTGTATTGATGATCTTTTTTATTTGCTCAAGTTTTTCGTAAACTCAGGGGATCGAACCCAGACTCAGATCAGTTGGGGGTCAATATTCGAGGTATTAGGTTTACGAGTGAAGAGTGAGTTGAATGGTTTATTCAATAAATAAATATGGCAGCCAAAAAGGCTGAATTGCGTGTCTAACATTAATTACAACATTTTAAGATTATGCTAAATAGTTTCGATTAAAAATATTTACAATACAATTAATAAATATAAAGGTATATAATGTATATATAAATGTAATGTAAATTTATTCTTTACGAGGAAAAGCCACATTCACCATAAAGTACTTTTCATGGGGGTCCTCAGAACTAGAATATAGTTTTACACAAAAATAAACTAAAAGTAATTAAAGTAATTACAAAGTTCAAGACCTAGGTTAAAGTGCAAGCTTACAATTGAAAGAATCTTTATTAAAAATTATAAAAACAATGAATGATCTTATACATCGTGAGTGATACTTCATGTCATAACACACTATACTAGCACCAACTACCAACCTACAGCTGTAGCCATTAACCTTGCTTCATTCATCGGTGGAAGATCTTCCCAGGAATAACGATCAAACGTGAAGCATTCCACCGAGTTAAGATCCCTACTACGCTCATCTTCTCCTCCCATTACAACAATGGTACCTTGAGACACAGCTGCTGTGCATCCTCCCCTCTTACATTTCATTTCAGGTAACATATGACTCTTTCCTGTTTCAACATTATAAATAACAACAGTATTTAACGCCTTACCATCCTTATCAAGTCCTCCTATTGCAATAACATTATCACCCCAACGTACTGTTGCCATTTCACACACAGCAAAAGGAAGGGGTGCCATTTCCTTACATTCCTTCTTATTAATATCAAACATTAAAACACTAGCTACACTATCTTTGGCATCGTTGGTTTTCGTTCCTCCAACAATGAAAATTCTATCATTAAATAACTGGGCACCAAGGAAGCACCTTGGTTGTGGCATTCTCGATAAGAGATTTCTGGTGTAAGGTTGAACCAGAAGAACTTCATGGATGCTGTCAGAGGATGTGCCTTGACAGTTATCAGACCTCCCCCCTATCGTTATCAATCGTTCATTATAAACTACACTACTGTGTTTAAACAACTTGCTAGGGAGTTTGGCTGGAAAATCTGACCATTGTGTAGAATCCATAGTCGGGTTAATGTTTATTGTTTCCATGTTATCAGTCAAACTGTTAGTATCAATCCTCCCTCCAGTAACAGTGAGTTGATCTTTGTAAACAAATGAAGCTGCTCCATCACGACATTCTTTCATTGGTTGCAGCAGTGACCATGTTCTCGCAGACCAGTCGAACCTTTCCACGGAACGTAAAATGTTTTGGTTCCTCCAACCACCTGCAACAACAACACTTGGTTTTAAAGTGTTTGTATTAGTGTTGGCACATCTAACGTCGTTCATCATTTGCGCTGTCATATTCTTAATATCTGTTGCGACTTGGCCAGATATCTGCTTGTTTTCCTCGAAGTTAACCTTCATTTCCTCTTGCGTTTTTTGAATATGTGTTGCCAATCGCTCAAACTCTGCATGCCTGTTTTCCTCCATTTTATCCAGCTTCTCGGTCATCTCGTCGAGCTTCGTAGTTGTTGCCTTCAAATTCACCTTCACTTCATCCACCTCCTTTCTTATTTCAGAGCAATCATGACACTTTACTTTTCTGAATTCACAAACCTCGGTCTCGTGATGGGTTCGATCTCGTTTATTCAACTCAACCAGACATCCTTCGTTTGAGCACAGCACAAGAGTAAACCCACAGTCGTTGACGTGTGTTTCAAGGTTTCCCAGCTGAACAAACTCTCGACAACCTCTTCTGAAATAGTCGCAGCGAATCATCAACTCAGACAAATAATCTGTCATGATCCTTGGAGCTCTATTCAACGTCTCCATAGACAGTTCTTCTTGACAAGAAGGACATCTCTGTGAATTCTCAAGATGTCTGGTAATGCAAGGACGACAGAAGTTGTGCTGGTTTCTCTGGCACATCACAGGATCTTTGAACACGTTGAAACAAATCGAGCAATGGAAATTTGGATTGACAACATTCTCGAACCTGTCGTCTTCGTAACCTTGTTCGCGCGAGTTCATCTTTAAAGGAATTCTTTTGTCTAAATAATAAAACAGAGTCTTGGTCAAATATCTTTGAACAATATCTTTCACTGGTTGTACAAATGAGTGAATGACTTACCAAGCTGAAGCAACAGAAGGAGGATAATTTCTCTTTCACTTTCAAACGCCTTTTACACAACAATAATTTCATACGAAGTTACACAATAGTCTCGTGATTAAAAGGTCACAACACGAACATTCCAGAAAGTTTTTATTTCGATGAGAAGTTTTGCAGATAAAAAACACAGATTTAATTATTGTTTTCGTTTTTTGAAATATGATATTTATTAATGCTTTAATATTTCGTTTCATTTCACGAAATGATCAGAGAATGAATCTATATAATAATTAAATAACATGATGCAAATGTTAATGACAGATAGCATGGGACTGAACTGAGCTATGTTGGAATGCTTTGTACTGTGAAAATGCTTTCAATCTAAAGAAATGTAAATAAGTCAATAAGAATCTAGAAAGATCGATAGAAGTACTGATCCCTACCAAAAACTCCTTATAACGAAGTAAAGAATTCGTTTTAGGTGATCCGTTTGAATCGGACAATATTTGCACCTTGGCGGACAATGCGAAGCCTTCAATGGCGATTTGTGATCTGACGAGGTACATAAGCAGGTTTTTACGAAGGGTTTACACGTTTGCGTAATATAATAAGCACGAATGATATGTATTTCGGTAAATCCAAATCTGTTTTCAGAATTGAAAACGGTTAAATATTGATCAAGATAATGTTCAAAACAATCCACGAGACTACAACGAAGTGGCCTCCTGATTGCCGATTAATTTCTAAGTACATCGAAGGGTATGCACGTTCTCGTAATATAATAGACACGTATGTTATGTATTTATACTCGGTAATTCCAAATCTGTTTTCAGAATTGGAATCGGTTAAATATTGGCCGAGATAACGTTCAAAATCTACGACGAAATGGCGTTTTGCAAATTGCAAAAGTTATTTTCAAAAATTATTTGTGATCTAGAAATACACGGCGTGCGAGGTCTGGTGACCATGAATGGGGAAAATCCCGCAGGGGATTAGGATGAAACTGTAGGGGTGATAGAACGGAGGAGCGAGGGGTTATTGTGGACTCGTATTTCTAGTTAAGGTTATATGTTAAGAGAATGTATAATGTTTATTATTTAATCTTTCGTATTACTCAGAAGATATAGCTATAGTATACTAAACTTGAAATAAACGACCGTACATATACTTTAATTAAACGAGAGACGTCACTCAGCGACAGTTGCGATAGTGAAAGTTACTAGTTTAGTGCGCGAGGGAGAAACATGATTTATTTTGGCAGTGATTTATCCGAAATTTGTTTACCAAACATCAACTACATAGTCATAATGTATGTATACTGTGTATGCAGTCAAAAGCCTTGCCAATTATATTCAGATTAGTGACAGTTATTTATAATTTAAGTCTGCTATATTTAAATATAATTAAAATAATTGGAATGTGTACATAATACAGTATGTCTGTTACTATTTATATAATCAATCGCAGGGTTCATTTTGGAAATTTTACAAAAAAATTGGGCTTCCGATGGCTTTTGAGGCAGCACTTGCCATATTGTATATGCGATACTAGTAACTTCTACTAATTAAATAACATGATCCAAATGTTAATTACAGATAGCATGGGACTGAACTGATGTATGTCGGAATGCTTTGTACTGTGATAATGCTTTCAAACTAAAGAAATGTAAATAAGTCAATAAGAATCTAGAAAGATCGACAGAAGTTGCTGGATATTTCTGTAGGATAACACCACATGTCACACCTAGTTAGGGAATGGTTTAATGACGAGGAAATCACAGTCATATTGTCCCGCACATCTCAACCCAATCGAGAATCTTTGTGACCAGATTAAGACAATGGTCCAGGAATAAAATCCAACAAGTGTTAAAGAACTGTGGACTGCAATAAATTTTGCTTGGGAAGGTTTCCCCATCGGATTAGTCTCCTTCGCAGCCGTCAGTTCGAGTTCGTTCTCACTCCCCTCAACTACCGGCTGCTTACCCGACCAGCAAATTCCTTTCCAATTGTTGACCAATCAGAGTCAGACTTCCAATATCTGAAAACCTTACCTTCGACCTTGAGCTGACCGTTTGAAAACTAGTTCAGTAAATTTTTTGCGTAAATAGAATCAATATAAAGATGATGTTGTATTATCTGTGAATTACAATATGAATACATGTACATGAAATAAAGTTAAAAGCGCCACTACCTGGAATATGAAACTGAATAACATCGAGGTTTCTAGCCAGACATGGCCAGACATCCCCGTATTAAAGATTTATTATCAGCTAGTTATAAAATAAGTCGTGTCCTACGCACGCTGTGATTGGTCAGTTACCGTGTTATATCAGGCTTTAGTATAAATTGACAAGTTTATATCACAAATCCTCAATTTTGATTGGCTATCGCAGGAGTTACTATCCGCTGATATAAACCTCTGCGGTAAAGTCGCCTGATTTCGAAAGAATATTTACTTTTTTTTCATGAAAAATGCGAAATAAAAGTTATTTCTTGGGTTAGAAAGTTGTAAATTTATACTAAAACAATTAGACAACTCGCCCTTGTTTTCTATGAGCGATAGTCAACTCGGCTCCGCCTCGTTGACTATCTGCTCTTAGTAGAAACTGACCATGGTCTATTACAAATGCTGCATTCTGATTGGCTACTCAACCGTTGTCTATTCGTGATAGACAACGTTTGGGAAACGCGCTCAAAACAATGGCAGAAAACTATCGTTTTTGGGAGGTTTTAGATGAGTTTTTTGATAATTTTTTGGAGAATACATGATTTGTAATAGTCCACTAATTTGTTTCTACTAAAACAATTAGACAACTCGTCCTCGTTGTCTATGAGCGAATAGTCAACTCAGGCTTCGCCTTCGTTGACTATTCGCTCATAGACAACTCGGACTCGTTGTCTAATTGTTAAATAGAAAACGCGGGCTCGTTGTCTAATTGTTAAATATAACATGGATGGATTACGCCATCGTGATACGCCATCAATTAGCCATCAATTAGCCATCATACGCCATCAATTAGCCATCATACGCCATCAATTAGACATCACGGCGCCATCATACGCAGTAAGGCGAATTTACGTGTTGATAAAAAAGATATTTGTACATTTTGTTTGCTTTCTACGGGTTATTTTATAAAAGAAATAGAAAACATTTTTATCCGTGTTCCCATACGTTATATAAACACTCGTGGAAGTTTGGGAGAACTCGAAATCGCGTGGAAACACTCGCCCTACGGGCTCGTGTTCCCACTATGATTTCTCGTTCTCCCAAACTTCCACTCGTGTTTATATAACTGCATGTAAACACGGAAAATGTTTTCTATTTCTTAAATACATGTCGCGAGAGCTACATTCCATTCCCTTTGTGTACATGGACCAATGAAATTACACCATTGTCGTGCTAAATAAAGCCGTCCTGGCTGCATGGTGTTGCTAAATAAAGCTAATATTTTGAAAAGTTTAGCCTAGAACTACACGAAATTTACGAAGAATATTGTTTTGACTATGTTCTTGCTGCGGCCTATGCAATCAAATAAGCGTGAATGTCAGAGAGCGTTCAGAGAAATTTAAGATTGTAAACAAAATGTGTTTACAAAAGGACTGCCTGTTTACTTGAAAGCTAATATTTCGCTTGCTATAGCTCAATGCTATTACGAATATGTTCTTGCTAGTCGTGTAAATAAATCTGTGTGAAAAGCTTTAAAAAAGCTACAAGCGTCGTAAGCGAGCCATTAGAACGTCTGCGAAGGAGGCTATACCATCAGATAGACTAAATAATTTAATAGTCTCGCAGGCGTGCAACTGTCATCAGGGCCAGAGAAGGCCTACTAAATATAAAAACATTTTTGCTGTATTTTTTTGCAGTTTTGTCATGATATTGTTAATATTATCATCTGCACTACGAGTGAGCAGTTCTTTTTGACTGCTATAGTGTATTTACCAGGGATGGATCCAGCATGATCTGGTAGGGGGGGTGCTCTGGTGCCGAGTTGTGTCGGTCATGCGCGCCGCGCGCCATCAGTATTCTGTCGGTCATCAGTATTCTGGCGGTCATTCGCGCCGCCCGCCCATCACTGCATCAGTATTCTGGCAATTTGGCAAAACAGCCTCCATGCAGTCTGCAGTACAACTGTACAAGTGTACAACTTAGTTACTGAGTAGCTAGTTGTAGCCTTGTAGGGACTGAGGGACAGGGAGAAGTTTATAAATATAATAGTTATTAGTTAATAGTGTATTACAGTAGATTCTATTCTCTTAACTTCATAGTATGCTTTTGAAAAGCAGAAGAGAATTAAAATTTAAAAATATAAATATTGCTTAGATCAGTTAGATGGGTTCCAGACTCCAGAGTCAGAGAGGCATCAGGCATGCATGATGCATCCAAAGGGCCAAAGCTAGCAAAATATTATCAAACATGATACATGCAAGTGATGCAACAGTCAGATAGTCTAGTCATGGTCACAATCACATGAATATCTAAGTATCTAACCTTAAATTACTGTATCTCATTTTGTCTCTAATATTTTTTTGCTTTATCATCAAAAATAGCACCCCCCTGCACCCCCTCTGGCCAAGGCTAGGGGTGCGCACCCCCCGCACCCCCAGTAAATCCATCCCTGGTATTTACCACACCTTACTTATATTAATATTCGCGCGGTATTAGAATTCGCGCAGAGCCAAGGTGCGCGAAATTAAAGAGAACTGAACAGAAAATTTTGATGATTCGGCAAAAAAAAGGGGGAGACGAACAGGAAAAGAACGCAAAATAGTGCATTATACGAATACCGAGAAAATATGGGCATCAAAGATCAACCAGTCGTTATATCAGTGACGAAAGCATGGATTAAAAGGAAATCTATATCCCACACGCAATTGGTTTGTATACCAAAATCAGATTAGGAAAGATCGAAAATATGTCCTTGGTAGGACATTTACCTAGATAAATTTAGAGATTTTGCAAATTTTATTTTGAGTATAAATTGGAATTCTGACTGCAATTGTGTGTGATTTGTGCGTGATTCAAAGTTTAGGAGATCTTCTTTACCCCAAGGAGGTCTGAGAGATTCGTATTACCTTTACGATTGCAGGAAACACGAAAATATCCCAATAGAAACAACAGGAGGGGTAGATGAAGAGGACAGCATATTTGGTTTTTAACGATAACGGTGTATAGTTAGGAGATCTGCATAACTTAGCGAAAATTAACCACGTTGAAGCGGAATTAGGTTCTTCCTTGGTGTCCTTTTGTCCCAACTGACAAGTTGCATAGTTACATGTACAGATTTACTTTCTTGTTTATGCCATACACAGGTTTCCTTTGCGGACACCTCTTTATGCGGTCACGCTTTGTATATTTTCCAAAAATGATAAACCAGGGCAACACTTGTAACGCGAATGAATTTTACTAGTATGCTCTCTTTGAAAGGTGCGCGAAATTAAAACTGAGCGAATATATCGTGTTGAGGGTGCGCGAAATTAAAACGCGCGAATTTACGACTGAGCGAAAATTAGTACAAAGCGAATTTAAATACAAGTAAGGTGTATAGAATGTTTATAAACAATACATAATTTGTGGTGCGAGGCACTTTAATCCAGATGATAACATTTGTTGGGGAACTATTATGATATTTCTTTGTGACTTTGTTAGCGCTCTCTCTTGTTGGTCATTTCTTTATTTTTGGCATTAATGTATTTTAGACCTCTGCCACGATTCAGTGTCAGAACATTACCGTCAAAAAACAACGATCACGACCAGTTAGAACATACCATTAGGAATGGAGAAAATAAAGGTATTGTTTGTGCAAAGTACTTGTCTTTAAAACTTTCACAATATTTGTTTTTGAGCAATGCTTGTTTTTATGTACCATTACTTTTTTGTGTACTATTACTTTTTTAGGTACCATTACTTTTTATGTGCCATTACTTTTTTATGTACCATTACTTTTTTATGTACTATTACTTTTTTATGTACCATTACTTTTTATGTACCATTACTTTTTTAGGTACCATTTCTTTTTATGTACCATTACTTTTTTATGTACCATTATTTTTTTATGTACTATTACTTTTTTATGTACCATTTCTTTTTATGTGCCATTACTTTTTTATGTACCATTACTTTTTTATGTACTATTACTTTTTTATGTACCATTACTTTTTATGTACCATTACTTTTTTAGGTACCATTTCTTTTTATGTACCATTACTTTTTTATGTACCATTATTTTTTTATGTACCATTCCTTTTTCTATGTACCATTACTTTTTATGTACCATTACTTTTTATATGTACCATTACTTTTTTATGTACCATTACTTTTTATGTACTATTACTTTTTTAGGTACCATTACTTGTTTTATGTACCATTACTTTTTATGTAACATTTCTTTTATTATGTACCATTACTTTTTATATACCATTTCTTTTTATGTACCATTACTTTTTTATGTACCATTATTTTTTTTATGTACCATTACTTTTTATGTACCATTACTTTTTTATGTACCATTACTTTTTATGTACTATTACTTTTTTAGGTACCATTTCTTTTTATGTACCATTACTTTTTTATGTACCATTATTTTTTATGTACCATTACTTTTTTATGTACCATTACTTTTTTATGTACCATTACTTTTTATGTACCATTACTTTTTTATGTACTATTACTTTTTAGGTACCATTTATTTTTATGTACCATTACTTTTTTATGTAACATTTCTTTTATTATGTACCATTACTTTTTTATGTACCATTACTTTTTTATGTACCATTCCTTTTTCTATGTACCATTACTTTTTATGTACCATTACCTTTTTATGTACCATTACTTTTTATATGTACCATTACCTTTTTTATGTACCATTACTTTTTTATGTACCATTACTTTTTTAGATTTCGCACAATCTTATCCGAGTGAGACACGATCGAAAGATTATGCATTCATATCACGTTTGATTGAGAATAAACGAATTACGGCCGTCGAGCATTTTCAAGATGTGAGGTTGATAACTTTTGATATAACTGGATCGGGAATGAGGTATGTTCCTTCCTTCCTTCCTTCCTTCCTTCCTTCCTTCCTTCCTTCCTTCCTTCCTTCCTTCCTTCCTTCCTTCCTTCCTTCCTTCCTTCCTTCCTTCCTTCCTTCCTTCCTTCCTTCCTTCCTTCCTTCCTTCCTTCCTTCCTTCCTTCCTTCCTTCCTTCCTTCCTTCCATCCATCCACCCATCCAGCCAGCCAGCCAGCCAGCCATCCATCCTTCATTCCATCCTTTATTTAATTCTTTCCCCTACAGTTACAAACCTGGAGATGTGCTAATGATTCAACCAAGTAACCTTACTAAAGTTGCAGATGAATTTATAAGTTACCTCGGATTAATCCCTGATCAGAAGATCATTCTGTCGCAAAACGACCCAGGTAAAACATAGTAATTTGTCGACTTCATGGCGTACCTAATATTAGATTCTTAAGTAGCTTCTTTTGTTAAGTGCACCAACATGGCCGCCATATTGGTGTACCGTAACAATAGATTTTTATGTAGCTTCTTTTATTAGGTACACTAACATGGCCGCCATATTGATGTACCTCAACAATAGATTTTTAAGTAGCTTCTTTTGTTAGGTACACTAACATGGCCGCCATATTGATGTACCTCAACAATAGATTTTTAAGTAACTTCTTTTATTAGGTACACTAACATGGCCGCCATATTGGTGTACCTCAACAATAGATTTTAAGTAGCTTCTTTTGTTAGGTACATCAACATGGCTGCCATATTGATGTACCTTAACAATAGATTTTTAAGTAGCTTCTTTTATTAGGTACACCAACATGGCTGCCATAGTGGTGTACCTCAACAATATATTTTTAAGTAGCTTCTTTTATTTGGTACAACAACATGGCCACCATATATCAGTAATATAGTATTTGTGGTCATAGATACTTTAAAGTCGAGAAAACTTCTTAACTTCCATACTCTAAATCATGAGAAATTGCATTTTTTCCCCATAAAACGTTTTGTAATGCGGATCTGAGCTTTATCTTGGTTCATTATACATAGCTCTAGCGGTGGTCTTGATTATTGAAACGTTTCACACTTGTAGCATTTGTATATCTAGAGAAATTGTGTTTACCGTATTAAGCGGCAGATTTTATGCAAATTATTTTTCTGGATTTTTTGGAAACACGATTTCTCTACTCAGGTAAACTTTGAGGGTATAAAACTTTTCAGTAAACAAGACCACCACTAGAGCTATGCAATGAACCACGATGAAGCTCAGATCTGCATTACAAACATTTTTATGAGGAAAAATGCAATTTCTCATGATTTAGACTGTCGAGCCACTTTAATTAATTTCAAATAATTAAGGAATTTCAAATAAATAATAAATTATGGAATGGTCATGTGAATAGATACTAGATTTGAGTCGTCTTCTGGACGATCCTTTTATTAGTATTAAGGTTACTATTAGAAAACACATTAGGCGGGGGGTTAGGATCTAAGTTGTTTTGGGGTTAGCAGTTCTATGATGTATTTCATCATACAGGCATGTCCGATCGTATGATAGCAGTACAATCTCTCATTTCGTCCAACCTCTCGCGGATACTAAAAAAGATCGTCCAGACGACGACTCAAACCAGTACCTCACGGTCACCTCAACTGCGAGTATACCATCTAGCCACGACCTTATGGAATCGACCGCCGGATCCCAAGTGGCCACGTGGTTTACCAAAATGCCTTGAAATCCTTTTTCTTAGATGTTCCGCTCCCAAAAGGCCTTCCGCTGCCTTGCACCGTACGATACCTCGTTGAACATTATTGGGATATTCAAGGCGTTCCAAGAAGGTATTTCTTCGAGTTGCTGTCTCATTTTACAACGTCGGACATCGAAGAAGAAAAGCTACAGGAGTTTGTATCTGCCGAGGGTCAGGTACTACATATGGCGTATTTAGGGCCGTTGCTACTGATGTTTGGGTGTGTGTCACTAATCTCTAAACAAAGACTGGATCGAGCAACTATTGTTCAGAAAATGAAGCCGGAAGTAGCTCGTGGCGGCCATTTTGTTGAGACTACGTTATATAGTTTTAACATAGGCGACAGAGACTATCTGTCTCTGATCTTTTAAGATGCTAAAATGAATCAGTTGTCCAAGGTTTTCCCAAAATATAGAACACAAACTACGGCTCCATAACAGTACCACGGTGATCACTCCAATATGGCCGCCACGCACTAATCCCGGCTTCATTGTTATTGTAATGGGCCGTAGTTTGTGTTCTAAATTACGGGAAACCTTGGACAACTGATTCATTTTGGCATATTAAAAGATCAGAGACAGATAGTCTGTCGCCTACAGTAAAATTATAAAGCGTGGTCCATTCAGGATGGCCGCTGCGAAATATTCCCGGCTTAATTTTAAGCATTGTCCATTGATCTAATCAGCATTGCATGAGATTAACATTTTACCGAAGTAACTGTCGACGCAGTGGTGTGTGTGTGCGTGTGCGTGTGTGTGTGTGTGTGTGTGTGTGTGTGTGTGTGACACAAAGCTACCGAGACTCAGACGGAGAGCGAAGGTTGCAGTGATGTACTGGTTCGATTGATATATGTACTGCCTATGCGGCAGTCACTGTATATCAGCATTGCTTGGATGTGTTGTATATATACAGACCGATGTAGTGATAATACCGACCGTTTGATCTGGCTGGTTATTTTGGGTAAACCACTTTTATTTCGTTCTTTCTTCTATATAGGAAGAACTCTACGCTTATTGTTACAGACCGAGAAGAACCACGCTTGAGGTAGGTAATTGGAGATGTGTATCTTTATACTATATATCGTAGAAGTCTCTAAATCGTGCCGATTTATGGTTTAGATGTATGGTATAAGTAAGGAGAAGGGAGAAGAGTAAAGATTATGAGCCCACAATCATTCCGCTGACAGTTTCTTGTCCTTAACATGCATCTAAACCATAAATCGGCCCGATTAATCACAGTGTGTAAACGCAGCTTAAACAGAGAAAAAACCAGAGCGTATTTCTAAAAAATATCAAGTCGGATTCGGCAACGTTGCTAGAAGCACAAGGAACGCAATATCTTCCACCATGTTTTGTAGCTTTCTCACTAATTTCCGCCAACTTTACACTACTTACAAACACCTTAACGTCATAGCAACAAGTCACGTGGTATTTAGCCTTTTTGACTGAAATGTTCGTTCTTAATTTATAGCCTATTTCAATGGCATAATAACATTCTTAAGAATTTTATATGGGCTTTGGTTAAAGTGCCCCTAACCTCAAAATTTTTTATTGTCTTATTTAGAAGAACTTTTAAAATGATAAAGTAACTTCTTTTGAAGATTTTCACTTCTTCGCTTTCTTTTTGAGATATATCAGTTTGTTTGATATGCAAATATCTGGAATTTCGTCACACATGCATAATGAGTTATCAGAGAATGTTATATATCTTTGCGTTCATGAAATAAAAACACTAAAGTGTGAATAACACGTGTGTGCAGTCTCCCACAACACCCAACTTCTTGATTTTAAAGGATTTCGTTCGAGAATGAAAGAGATATACACATTTCTCCAATAAGTCATTAGGCATGTGTGACGAAATTCCAGACATTTGCATATCAAACAAACTGATATATCTCAAAAAGAAAGCAAAGAAACGAAAATCTTCAAAATAAGTTACTTTATCATTTTAAAAGTTCTTCCAAACAAGACAATAAACATTTTTGAGGTTATGGGCACTTGAAATGTCAGGAACTGCATTCGATATCTATACTTGTTCATGCATGATATTTATATAAGATAATCATGGATGTATGATGTATTAGTTGTTTTTAAGATGAATGCTTTATATGAACAAGTCTGCGGAGCGTTGCATATTTCTCATATTTATCAAGATAATATATTGACTAAGCGAGAACGTTATTCTTCTTCATTTCAAAAGTTCTTCTGAATAAAATTTAAATAAGGTAGACGATTTTCTCCATCGTAGTGCCACTTTAATAATTTCACAATATCTGCTCAATTGTACTCGAGAAATAACGTTTTCATTCTCGTATTTTATGATTCTAGGCGGCGCCGTATTAAAGTTTGCTCGACGGCTCAAATTCGATTGAGGCAATGAACAAAAGACCATACAGCACTCAATAACGTCAAAATTGAAAGAAAACCGCCGCTGTACATCAACTTTGAGCTGTCGAGCAAACTCTAAAATGGCGGCGGCCAGAAGCATGTGGCTAGAGACAGGAAACATGTGGCTAGAGACAGGAATGGCTCGGACTCCATATATTGGTCAAATTGGTCAATACCAAGACTTTTTTAGCTCGAAATGTGGAGAGAGTATTGTAACCAACCCCAAAACAACAAAGGTCCTAACCCTAACCCCCCGCCTAACGAGTTTTACGCCTAACGAGTTTTCTAACCCTAACCCGCCAAACGAGTTTTAGTCGGAGCCATCCCTGTCTCTAGCCGCAAGTGGAAGCGTAAAATACGAGAATTAAAACGTTATTTCTCGAATACAAGAGCAGTCGCTGATATCGTATAACTATTAACATTTCTAAACATAATTAAATTCCTTTGTTTAAAAGTCATTTTTTGACAGCAGTCCCCACTTTAATTCCACACGTATCAATGTTTTTTAGGTTCTCGAAGATTTTCCTCATGCAAGTAAAAACATTTCCCTGGAGTATTTGTTTGATTTAATGTCTCCATTGAAGCCAAGGGCGTTCTCTATTGCCTCGTCATTAAAGGTACTTAGATTTTACAGCTTACTTTTGCCAAGTAAAACACGCATTCATTAGTAATCTTGTTAAAGAGGTGCTCCAGTCAAAATACAAGTGGAGTTCATATGAATATACTGACTTTAGTTTATTTCCAAAGTTTCAGCCAATGTCCTTTAAACAACATTGATTTTCAAAATTACTACGCCAATGAACTTATCAAATGGGTCGTTTGCACCTATCAATGTCTTCCAGGGGCTATTGACATTTTGGAAATTTTTTTCTCAATAATCCCCACCCAAGTGGTATATGAAACTGTCAATGCTTGTCAAAAACCCCTTGGGGAATCATAGCATTGGCATGGACGTTGATTGTCAACGTACAATAAAAGAAAACGGGGACAAAATGCATTTTAGCGGTTTGAAAGTCATGTGAATCCCATAAAAATATACGGAGACAATGCAGTAAAAGGATTCTTCTTTGTGAAACAATGCAATAACTGCTATCTATTTTGCATAATAAAACCTCTACCAAAGCGCATAGCATATAGTTAAACTTACATATAAAGACGATTCTCTCACGCGAAGGCTATGGGAACGAGATTGTTTCGGCCATTTATAATTTGCAGCGTTTTTCGACACTATTCCCCAGTTCACCTCAGTTAAAAATATAAAATATCCCCTCAACGCAACTGTCAAAAGAAACCAAAGATCCCCTGTACGGGCAATACTTTGTTATCAATAGCCTGTGTATGCCCTCACTCCCCCCGTTGGGGGAAGACATGTGTTTTATCATGTGTTCATCATGTGTTTTATCATGTATCATGTGTTTTATCATGTATCATGTTTCAGCATGTGTTTTATCAAATCTAAAACACTCGGGCTACATGTTTTAAATCTGATAAAACACTGCTGCTCGTTTATTAAACAGCACTTAAATTTAGATTAAAGTGTCTATCTCACGTTTGGGGATTTTACATATCCGTAATACTTGCGTCTTCCTCAGCAAAATCATAATATATATTGTCAGCCGAAAATCTCATCTTCATGGAGTTTTTTTACTGTCAAAGGTACCGGATATGATGTCACAAGAGGCAATCCAAACCAGTTTCCTTTTGTTACTTGCCACAAAAATACCTCTTGTGACATCACATCCGATAACTTTAACAGGAAAAAAGTCCAGGAAGATGAAATTTTCGGCTGATAAGATATATTATGATTTTGCTCAGGAAGACCCAAATATTACGAATATATAAAATCCCCAAACGTGAGATAGTCACCCGCTGGTGGAGGTATGCAGTCTCTGAGTGCACTCTAGTTTTGATTGGTTTCATACAGGTCTGCTGCAAATGCCTTGTCCTCTTTAATCTTGCAGGCCCATCCGAACGAAGTTCAAATTTTAATGGCGGTTGTAAAATACAAAACTAATCTACGTGTACCGCGAGTAGGCGTGTGTTCGACGTGGCTTGCATCTTTAGATCAGCCAGAACGAATGAAAAGCGTTAGGATACCTGTGTGGATTAAAAAAGCAACGATAGTCTTTCCTAAACAACAAGAAACGCCAGTCATCATGATTGGACCAGGTACTATTTTTACTTCTTGTATTTCCAGGGGTGTTGCGAACCTACTTTGAGGATGTACTTTGAGGACCTACTTTGAGAACCTACTTTGAGGAGGGTGTCCAGTTAATTGCACGAAATTCTAATTTTTATAAATCTTCTCTTACGAATCTTCTCTTACGCGCACTCAAACGTCACAGTTACAAACGTTGGTATATAGACCTCTTTCATAATGGCGGCCAGTCTAAATATTCTTTTATACGCATGCAAATTAGCATTTCTGGCCTCGTTACAAAGCGAAGATTCTTTGGAATTTTGACACAGGAACGAGGTCAGAAAGGCGAATTTAAATGAATATAAAAGAATATTTAATTTGGGTGCCATTATGAAAGAGGTCTATAGGTTCTATCTTCCAACAACCAAACAGCAGCAGCAATAACAGCAAAGCGACAACAGAAGAAACAGCAACAACAGAAGAAACAGCAACAACAGAAGCAACAACAACAGTAGCAACAACACCACCAACAACAACAACAACACTAACAACACCACAGCAACACCAACACACAGAAACACCAACAACAACAACAGTAACACCAACGACAACAACAATAACACATAAACACCAACAACAACGAGAGCAACAACACCAACACACAGAAACACGAACAGCAACACCACTAACAACAACACACATAAACACCAACACACAGAAACACTAACAACAACAACACCAACAACAACAACACCAACAACAACACCAGCAACAGTAACGCACAGAAACACCAACAACAACAACAGTAACACCAACACCAACGACAACAACAACGAGAGCAACACCACCAACACAAAGAAACACCAACAACAACACCAACACACAGAAACACCAACAATACACAGAAACACTAACAATAACGATTGCAACAACACCAACACACAGAAACACCAACAACAACAACAACGACAACAACAGTAACACAGAAACACCAACAATAACGACAGCAACAACACCAACACACAGAAACACCAACGACAGCAACAACACCAACAACGCACAGAAACACCACCAACAACGACAGCAACAACAACACCAACACACAGAAACACCACCACCAACAACAACACCAACACAGAAACACCACCAACAACGACAGCAACACACAGAAACACCAACAGCAATGCAACCACCAACAACAACAACAGTAACACACAGAAACACCAACAACAATTACAACAACAATAACAGCAACAACATCAGCAATAACAGCAACACTGAACGCTCATGCCTACAACAACACTGACAGCGTTAACACTGACAACAACATACAGAAACACCAACAACAACACACAGAAACACCAACAACACCAACAACAACACCAACAGTAACGCACAGAAACACCAACCACAACAACAGTAACACCAACACCAACGACAACAACAGTAACACACAGAAACACCACCACTAACAACAACAACAACGAGAGCAACACCACCAACACACAGAAACACCAACAACAACACCAACACACAGAAACACCAACAACACACAGAAACACTAACAACAACGATTGCAACAACACCAACACACAGAAACACCACCACCAACAACAACGACAGCAATAACAGCAACACCACTACCACCAACGACAACAACAGTAACACACAGAAACACCAACAATAACGACAGCAACAACACCAACACACAGAAACACCACCAGCAACGACAGCAATAACACCAACACACAGAAACAGCAATACCACCAACGACAGCAACAGTAACACACAGAAACACCAACGACAACGATAGCAACAACACCAACACACAGAAACACTAACAACAACGATAGCAACAACACCAACACACAGAAACACCACCACCAACGACGACAGCAATAACAGCAACACCACCAACGACAACAACAGTAACACAGAAACACCAACAATAACGACATCAACAACACCAACACACAGAAACACCACCAGCAACGACAGCAATAACACCAACACACACGACAGCAGCAACACCAACACACAGAAACACCAACGACAGCAACAACACCAACACACAGAAACACCACCACCAACACAGAAACACCAACACCAACACAGAAACACCACCAACAACGACAGCAACAACACCAACAACGACAGCAACACACAGAAACACCAACAGCAATGCCACCACCAACAACAACAACAGTAACACACAGAAACACCAACAACAATTACAACAACAATAACAGCAACAACATCAGCAATAACAGCAACACTGAACAACACACTGAACGCTCATGCCTACAACAACACTGACAGCGTTAACACCAACATTGACAGCGTTAACACCAACATTGACAGCGTTAACACCAACATTGACAGCGTTAACACCAACACTGACAGCGTTAACACCAACATTGACAGCGTTAACACCAACATTGACAGCGTTAACACCAACACTGACAGCGTTAACACCAACACTGACAGCGTTAACACCAACACTGACAGCGTTAACACCAACACTGACAGCGTTAACACCAACACTGACAGCGTTAACACCAACACTGACAGCGTTAACACCAACACTGACAGCGTTAACACCAACACTGACAGCGTTAACACCAACACTGACAGCGTTAACACCAACACTGACAGCGTTAACACCAACACTGACAGCGTTAACACCAACACTGACAGCGTTAACACCAACACTGACAGCGTTAACACCAACACTGACAGCGTTAACACCAACACTGACAGCGTTAACATCAACACTGACAGCGTTAACACCAACACTGACAGCGTTAACACCAACACTGACAGCGTTAACACCAACATTGACAGCGTTAACACCAACACTGACAGCGTTAACACCAACACTGACAGCGTTAACACCAACACTGACAGCGTTAACACCAACACTGACAGCGTTAACACCAACACTGACAGCGTTAACACCAACACTGACAGCGTTAACACCAACACTGACAGCGTTAACACCAACACTGACAGCGTTAACACCAACACTGACAGCGTTAACACCAACACTGACAGCGTTAACACCAACACTGACAGCGTTAACACCAACACTGACAGCGTTAACACCAACACTGACAGCGTTAACACCAACACTGACAGCGTTAACACCAACACTGACAGCGTTAACACCAACACTGACAGCGTTAACACCAACACTGACAGCGTTAACACCAACACTGACAGCGTTAACATCAACACTGACAGCGTTAACAACAACACTGACAGCGTTAACACCAACACTGACAGCGTTAACACCAACATTGACAGCGTTAACACCAACACTGACAGCGTTAACACCAACACTGACAGCGTTAACACCAACACTGACAGCGTTAACACCAACACTGACAGCGTTAACACCAACACTGACAGCGTTAACACCAACACTGACAGCGTTAACACTGACACCCTACCTCTTCCTGTCAGGTACCGGATGTGCTCCATTTCGTAGTTTAATTGAAGACAAAGTTTTTCAATCCCATCCAGGTAAGTCCCAGTCTTTCACGTATGTTAATATAGTGAGTCGTAAGAAAATGAAAGTATGGTAACTATTCAATGTATTTGTAATCTCCCTGCACGATAAACATTCAACTTATGAGGTATTATTAGAGAAGTTGGGTCAAACAACACTGTTAAATCAAAGGTTCCATAAAATTATCTGCACTGTTTTTAAATCAATACACGCCAACACTGCACCAAATTGTATAAATGATTTACTAAATCTAAGAAAGTCGAAATACAACCTTAGAGGAAAAGATATATTAAGTATCCCTAAAGCGAATTCGACAACTTATGGTCTGAAATCGTGGAGATATGTTGCTGCAAAATTATGGAACGCGCTACCGAACACTCTAAGAACAATCACAAGTTTTAACGAATTTAAAAATTGTACTAAAAAAATTGATCTGTCATCTTTAATTTTGTAAAATAATTTTTAATGTTAACTAATTTTATTGTTAATTTTAACATGCATGTATATATTTCTAGTTTATTTCTGTGGCCTACCTGGAAATTAGCTTCTTTTTAGCTAAGTGTAGTGACCACGTTAAATAAAGTTATTATTATTATTATTAATCTACAAGGTGGAAGATGCATTTTGTTCTTCGGTTCAAGAAACAGAAGTAAGGATTTCTTTTTCGAAAAAGAATGGCTACCTCTTAAAAACAGCGGCTGGATTAAACTGTTCACAGCCTTCTCCCGTGACCAGGTATTGTACTATATCGTCATTGGGTCATTCCATATATCTTATTCGATAGTTTAGCAGATAATCCCCTCGCAAGCGAGGTCGCGGAGCTGTACAGAAACTGAGATATTGTGATAAAAAACAAGCCCTCCCCCTATTAAACCCTCTCCCCCAATTAGCTCCCCCTTTTGATGACTTTAAATTAATAACCCCGGGGGGGGGGGGGGCTTAATAGACGACATACGGTATTATTATTATTATTATTGTTCTTGTTTTAGGAACAAAAAATATATGTGCAACATCGCTTAAAGGAGAATAGCGAAATGATTTGGGATTATTTTGAAAGACAGAAGGCGTGGTGTTTCTTAGCTGGGTATGTTGGAATGTCAACGATTTGAATCAGGTTATCCAAATTATGAAGTGCCACCTATGATCAACATTTTGTGTTCCAAGGTTACAGGTTCGATTCCTGTCCGGGACTTAGAATCTTTTTCTGAGGATTTGCGTCCATGTGTTGTCTGTCTACTCCAAGCTCTCCTACATTCACTACAACAGTGTATATATACAACACACCCACGCATTACTCATATATGGTGACTCGTGCCCCATATTGGCAGTCACTATATATCATTGTAACCTCCACTCTCCCAGTCTCGGTAGCTGAATGGTCAGAGCGACCCACCGTCAATCAGAAGGTTATAGGTTCGATTCCTGTCCGGGACTTTTCTGAGGATATGAGTTTGACGATCGTCCATCGTCTTGGCTACAAGTTTATTAGTGCTTTTGCACTATTACGTAACACCCTCGTTAAAGGGACACTCCGGCCCAAATACAAATGTAGTTCATATGAAAGATCTTACTGACTTTAGATTACTTCCAAAGTTTCAGCATTCCTATCAATTTAGTTAAGATGTGGCTAATTGAAGTTGGAGAGTTTGTCCAATTTCGACGCCATTTTGTTTCTCAAATATGACGTCACTGAGTGACGTGATCTCGTATTATGCCTAAGAAGCTCCTCTACTTTCCTGCATGATGAACTAAATAGTTTATTTCGACTAATTTTCGTCCAAAGACCATTCACAATAACTATCACTATGTGATCGCCATCAAAACAACTCCACTGACGATAAAGAATCACTCAATGACGTCATATTTTCAAAACCAATATGGCGTCAAAATCCACAAATTTTCAACTTCAACGAGCAATATCTTCTCAACTAAATTGATAGGAATGCTGAAACTTTGGAAATAAACTAAAGTCAGTAAGATCTTTCATATGAACTGCATTTGTATTTGGGCCGGAGTGTCCCTTTAAATAAAGACTCTAACTCACTAATTAACTAACACGGAAGGCCTTTCTAATTGGGGTTAGCTAAAAGGGATGAACCAAAATCAGTCTTTGTAGGATTAGTAGGTTAGGATCAGGGTTAGAATGAAGAAAGGTCCTTTTAGGTCACCTTTTTAGCCACGACCTTTCTAAGGAAGCATGGGTGGCGTGTGCTGTTAGGGTGCCACTCACCGCTAAAGCCTGGTTTCCATATGGTCGCTGCGCTGTCTTTACGGTCGCAGAAGTGAAGCGTGTTTCTTTTGTTATGACAAAAGAAACACGCTTCACTTCCGCGACCGTAAAGGCAGCGTAGCGACCATAAGTACTTGGATGGGTGACAATCTGGGAATAACCTCGTGTTGATTCGCGAGCTTGGAACTCATGTGAGTAGAGTTATTAATTGATCTCTGCCGCGTGCTTCGAGGGTTTTCCTCCGGGGTCTCCGGTTTTCCTCCTTCAGTAAAATCAACACTTAGATCTTAGCTGTGCTCTGTGGTCAGACATGGGTCATATGGTGGCAGCCTGCGGCGCTTTTGACATACCTTCGACTCGGCCACGTTCGAGCTAAAGAATTTGTAAAATCACACGTCTGTTGTATTTTCCGCAACGCCTCCCGGTGGGGTCCTGTGATATTTATCCGTATTTTTTTTATGTTCTTTATTTCTTCAAGAAACTCGAAACAGATGCCGACAGACGTTGCTGACACGCTGCAAGAGATTTTCATGAAAGAGGGAGGACTAACAAAGGAGCAAGCAGAGGAGTATTTGAAAATGTTAACCAGGACGAAACGATTTCAAAGAGAAACGTGGGCATAAGAGCAGCGAGCTCGGGCTAGTGGCCAACGGCAGGTCCGTTCGCAGGCTAGATTTAAGTCTCTTGCTCGCACCTCGTTACGAGTGGGTCAGCATTAGATCCCATCTGTCTGGGATCCAAAATCAACAGATGCCTAAGACAAGTTTCTGCAAGCTCCGTTCTCAGGTCACTCGATTTTCGAGCTTAGGCGGATGGTATCTAATGCTGACCCACTCGCTGCGAGCACGTCCTTACGAGGACTGGGTAAGAGTTTTAAAACCTTCCAATCATCGCAAGAATTTGCTCGCATGAGCTCCATGCGAGTACAATCCGCGTCTTTAGGACGATGTTTTTTTAGTATACACCACAGCGCTACTTAACCATGCAAATAACCACTATCTCTGCCTCATGAGTTTTATAACCCATAACCCCTATTTTCTAAGGTTATACTAAAAAACATCCTCCCGAAGACACGAACTGTACGTTAGCTCAATATGATAACGCCGACCATACGACTACGAGTGGGTCAGGATTAGATTCCATCCAGCTATCGAGAGGCCTGCGAACGAAGCTTATCTCAGGTCTCTCTTCCGTTTGGAGCTTAGGTGGATGGAATTTAATGCTGGCCCAGTCGCATGGAACAGTTCATATGTTCGTATATATGGTCTTATTTAAATGAACTTCGAAAATGATTAGGAATGGTAATTTAGAGTTCTTTCATATCTCACGTCGTTCGTGAGATATTTAGACTGGATCGAGCTGCGAAAAGCCGGGAATATTTCGCGGCAGCCATCTTGAATGGACCACGCTATATAGTTTTACTGTAGGCGACAGAGACTATCTGTCTCTGATCTTTTAAGATGCTAAAATGAATCAGTTGCTGAAGGTTTTCCCATAATATAGAACACAAACTACAGCTCCATTACAATAATAATGAAGCTGGGATTAGCGCGTGGCGGCCATATTGGAGTGACAACCGTGGTCACTATATTCCAGTTCCAAAAATAAATCCAACGCAATATATTAAAGTGTACATGAAATGAAAATTAAGTTTTTTTGAAAGAACTCTTGAAATGATAAAGCAACTCCATCTATCGTTTTTTCATATCGCTTTTCGTTCTTGAGATATTGCGATTTGTTTGATATGTAAGTAACACACTGCATACATGTACGTCACATTAAATAATGAGTTGTTGTAAAAGTAGAAATATATCGTTGAAGTTATCAAACAAAGTCACACTAAACTGCGCATGTAAGGGGTATTTGTCTTATGATACCTAATAATGAAAGTTTCGATTAATTTAACAGAATAATTTCAATAATATACATGGTTCCTCAACAACTCATTCTACAATGTGACGTATGCAGTGTGTTATTTACATATCAAATAAATCGCAATATCTCAAGAGCGATATGGAAAAACTAGAGATGGAGTTCCTTTATCATTTCAAGAGTTCTTTCAAATAAGACAAACTCAATTTTCATTTCACATAGTGCTTTACGCGCTTGTGTTTTTGGTTTCATACGAATTTAGAACTATAATTTGCATGTGAACTCTAGATTTATTTGGAAATATTGAAATTGGAGTCCGATCCTGACTTCGGGGCGTTATGAAGTTAATGTTCAAGACGATTTGAACAGTTGCGGTTCGCTTGTTTGTGAACCACTGCGGGCTGCGGGCAACGCCGTTTTTGACGAACAAGCTGGCCCGGATGGCTTTAGTTCCTGAATCTTTGCAAATTCAAATGAACAAAACATCAGAAGAAACAAAATATATTTATTTACTAGTTACTCATCAAACACTTACATTCGCAAACTTATTCGCGCTGTTTCAGCAGCATAACCCGGCCTTCCACGCTTCTGAGGCGAAGCGCTCGTAGCAGCTTCTATGTATCGAAAAGATTATCACAATAATTGATCACTCAGGTATATTTACTTGTTAGAAAATTTGAAAATGGATAATTTATAAGAAGGATTGATTAAATATCGACGGATTCGTAATTCGTTTGTGAACTGAAATAGGCGTCCCATAAAATGGCCGCCAAGAAGAAAACAAGCGCGCAAAGCACTACCCTGACACTCACTCTTTAAGTATATTGTAAAATTTCAAACACACTCGAAAAAACGTCTCTATAAAAAAATTCAATACAATCGTTGTTCATGTTTCGAAAACCAAACATAAATTCCTGAGTCAAAATATCAAATAAATAACCTTATTATATAATAATATATAAGAAATAACCTGAAAACATTTTATTCATTTTGCGTTATTTGACACAACTCGTTCTACTTTGTTAACCATTGTCGTCCGTAACTCCGAAAGAGGAATCGTATCAATGATTCCTCGAAGGTATTCAAAAGGCTTCAAGTCTTTGTCTTTGATATTTGGAATGGTGGAAATAGAAACATTCAATACGTCGAGCATAACGATGGCAATGTTCTCGTGAAATCCTTGAGGCACAACTTTGAATGCGATGAAGGTAAGATGAGCGAGGAGGTGACATGTTACCACAAATTCATCCTGCGATAGATTGGAAAGAAAGAAAAGAAACCTGAAAACAACTGATTAGTGTGAAGGTAACAAAGCACCCAAATTGTAATCATGTTTTTGTGGGAGACTGAGAACCAATGGACCTTATCCCAAAACGGCGGCCAATGAATTTAATAATCTTTTATGTTCATTCAAATTAGCCCTTGTAACCGGAAGAGGTCATCTAACCTCTCGATGATTCTGTGGGACGTTTTCCGAAGATAGCGCCCAGTACATATATAATATTTTGTATTATTATAATATTTTGTATTATTATAATAATAATAATAATACTTTATTTGACCTAGAATCCAAGCAAAACTATAAACTTGCTTAGTTTACAAATACTAGGTATATGAACAAACAGCTATAGGATCTAGTATTTACAAGATATACTCTATGTTCTATTAGAGTTTAGTCCATCCTCGAACAACTTAATGAACGACCTAATTTAATCTAATCTACAGTTTACAAATTCATCACTCTTTTCACTCTATGACGCCATATATAGTTTGCTCCAATTATATTAGAAATCGAGCACCATTTCATAACTGATTTAATTTCGCATTTATCGTCAGTGAATTTTCGCTGACTTCCAAAGACGTCCTGCTTTGCGCATCCAAGAGAACCAAAACACATTACCACCAGCTTCACATCGTAATGATGTGATCTTAGCGTAACAACATAAGTCCTGGTAGCGACTGATTTTTTCGTCATAAGATTGTTGTAAATACAAATCAAAACACACTTTAACTTCCACCAAATAACAGCTTTTTCCGACTTATCCACCAGGACAAGATCAACTTTACGATGTTGTAATTCAGAAAGCTCAGGAAATATTGTTTCGGCTAACTCGTGGCTTGACCATCTTGATAAACGCAGCTAACTGTTCAACAATTCGATTATGTCGACGACTATAAAAGTTTCCAAACTGTGTGTAACAGCCATTTAGATTCTGTATGCGATTTACAAAACGGACATCTCGGGTCATTTTCTCGGTTCCACAGGTACAATAATAATAATAATAATAATAATTTATTATTGCCGTTCTTAGTCGCACTACATTTCTAAGGTCTCAAGAAGTACTTGAAGAAATACGAAAAATAACCATTTAAGGTTTAAAATTATTATCATTTACACATTTCACGTGGTTTATTATACCATCACATATAATCCACCAACTGTCTCTGTTAGCACTAATGTAGGACAGCTACTATTAGGCAGCAACCATTACAAAATATTTAAAATGTTCCTTTATCATTTCCTTTATCATTTCCTTTATAATTTCAAGAGTTCTTTCATTTAAAAGTTCTTTCACGTAATTTTCATTTCATATACATTTTAAGTCTCGATTTGCAATATTAGGCTCGAACTTCGGTCTCGCCCAATATTGAATTCTCGACTTAAATATTTTGTAATATTGGGCTCAGAGGAATCCAATAAGTAATAATATTAGGTGTGTTTCCAATGTATACGTACCGGTTTTCCTATCGACAAAGAAAGCTGTTTTATCATGGAGACGTAGTTCTTGAGTGTCGTGTTCCATACATAAGTTGTAGCCCAAACTTTTGTGGAGATACAATGAAGTATTGACACCAGAAGAAATGATATGTTGACGGTACCACAGGATGGATCTGGAAGATATGGAAGATGATATACAGTAAACACCTGTTAATGAGAACCTTCCACACAATCATATTTATCTATAACACATCGTTATTTCTGTTATTGGATGAAATACAACGCAAGGATAACTGTGGGGAGTGGTTGGCCACCAAGGGCGGCGGAAGCGGGGAGGGAGCCTCCCCCCACGAAACCTAAAGTGTGGGGCATCGCCCCCATGATTGAGCCCAGCCTTATACTCATAATTGATGAGTATACTCGCGAGAGACACGCATGTCTTAATGGCATGAATATATAGGATGGCAAATTAGTCCCAAAAACTAATGTTCAGAACTTCAGGATGAATTAAGAGTACATTTGTGAAGAAAGATTAATATATACATTATATATATTAAAAACGATTAAAACATCCACAATAATCAATAAGAAAAGCTGTGCACATATGAAAATTTGGGTAATTATAACTAGAGTCTACGTAGATTGTAAAAATTTGTAATTTTTTCTCCTTATATTTCCATGAAAACTGCCTCCAAAACGAAGGAAACGCTGTTTCCGAGACTTGCTAATTCAATTGTTCCGCCGCCCTTGTTTGCCACCCAAAGGTATCAGTGTATTTATACATTCGTACCCAAGTCATCCACCTCCGGCAGATCAACAAGTTCGGCTGCCCATTTTTCTTTCTTTAGCTCCTGAAATAGACAATGAAACGAAAATCTGTTCTACCAATGAAACACTCCAACATGTATATCATAAGAGTTTTGCTGCGTAAAGCCTTGATGTCAAAATCTATATTGTCACATGCAATATACGTAATCGCGTACAGGTTCTTCACATGTGAAAAATGAAAATATAACCAATGAAAAACAAGAAAATAACTCGACAGCCAATCAGGAAGCGCTTGCGAAAAGCGCGCGAAAAGTGGCGTAGTTGTTTACTTGTCAAGAAAAGAAGAGGTGAGGAAATAAAATATCGTTTTATCTCACTTTTACAGACGAAATACATAAGGTAAAGTTAACGCAGTGAATATTGTATTGAATAGTTTTCTTCAACGAAGTTTTATGAAGAGTTTAGACTAACTATTGTCGTTGTTGGGCATTTAAAAATAGACTGAGTGCTTTGTGTACGGGTTGATATTCATTCGTTATTTGTGTCGTTAAACTGACTCGCTCGTGCATTTAATGACACAAAGAACTCGTGAAAATAAAACCGTATGTCGCCCTTGCAATAATCTTATACTTTTACTTTGTTTTACCTTTATAGTTTCTTCACCCGCGACACTGTACAGAGAAACAATTTGCTAGCTGGCTATGGCGAAGATCGTGAAACTTTATAAAGCGCCTCAACAGGTTACAGCAAATTTTTACTATAACTAATAAATTACCTACCAGATATCCATACTTTAGCAATTCCCTCCCTATATTCAATAATCTTTGCCATTGCAACCAAGTAGAGAAAGGCAATATCTAAACAAAGGAAAGTTTATACGCATGTTTAGGGCCCACGGCGCGAGAAATCTCTAGCGGGGTCTAAGGATCTGTAACGGTTATTGCCTGCATTTTAAAGGCGTTTTAACAGAAAAATCATAAACAATGACAAACCATATTTTTTACTTCAACTCATCATTGAATTTAATATTAACCAAACCTTTGAATTTAATGACTATAACTTCAAATCCATGCACAGCAAGCGCGATTCCACGGCATGGTTCAATAGCGTAAATTGACAGCCCAATAACAATTCAAAAGTTAAACACAACAATCGGTTTTTCTAAACGGATTCTAACTTAACAATGCTTTTATAAAAACCTACAGACAATTCTTGATATCTTTCCAGCTACAAAATATCAAAAATTGCCTGTAGGTGACGTAATTGTCTTTGTATGGCTTACTTCCTAAACTCCCTAAAGGCTTCGACATTTATAATTGTATAATATAACTAAATAATATAATAAAAATAAATATAAATAAAAATAATATAATAAAACAAAATATACACATGATATCAAAAATTATCCAGACCTCTGTCAATGTTATCTGCCTGCCTCAGGCTTCAGCAGATAACATTGGCCTTGGTCTGGATAATTATTGATATCACGCTCAGCATCATCCAATGATCGTTTATCAACATACATGTATAGTAGCAGTATTTTCAACAGTAGCGAATTGACTTACACTGGCCAAAGATTCGACGATTGTTTCGCAATCACTGTTATCCCCTGTTCCCTTTGGATGGTGGTCTTTTAACTTCGACAAATACATTCCGAACACTTCATTAGAAATTGCCCCACTCTTAAAATACATCGTCCAAAATGTTTCTGATGACTCTAAGAGAGTGAGCACGAAAAAATTAAGATAAATAACCTTAATATTCCGAAAAATTCATGGTGTACTGTACTGTACTGTACTGTACTGTACTGTACTGTACTATATAATGTACTGTATACTGTACTGGATACTGTACTGGAATACTATACTGTACTCGAATTTGGTTAAAAAACTCGGCTATCGCCTCGTTTTTCAACCTACTTCTCGGGGACTGGATATAGGATGAAAAACTCTTTCTCGTGTTTGATCTATTACGTACTGCACTGCACTGCACTGTACTGTGGCCGTTTGCTCAAAGCCTGGATAACTAACCGTACCGTACCCTACCCTGCTCTACGCTGTGCTCTATACTGCACTGCACTGTAAGTTGTTGTATTGCACATTTGCACTGCACATTGCATTGCATTTTATTACATATTGTATTTATAGTATATAAACTGTACCTGTATCATCCAATGACACGACATTCAACTGGCATGTCACCAAATGCACTAAAGATTTCGGTAATTTAATTCCACGACTAATTACGTTATTTTGGAGCAGCGGTATCAACTGCATCGATGCAATCCAATCTGAAAACAAAGACCGTTTGTTCAAAAGAAATGTGAATGTTCACATATTAAAGTAAACCAAAGCTTTATATTTCACTCGAAACGTTACACCAGCTCGTATTCATTATTTCGGAAATTCCAGTATGTTTGATCGGCATATAATATTTTTTTATTAATCGCGAGCGGGCATTTCTGCAATTTGATTGGCTGCCTGAAAAATGTTATCGTGATTTTTGCTTTATTATTAAATGGAAAATGGAAAACTAACACAGAATTTGATTCAACTAAGATGGAAATAACTATATTATACAAAAATTAAAGTATTTTAGTTTGTTTTTCATTCCTTATCCAAACTAGAAATACGTTCCGCAATAACCCCTCGCCCGCCTTTTCTACCAACAACCCCCACCCCACCCCACCTCAACCCTAGAGTTTCTTTTCCCCATCCATGGTTCCCAGTGCCCAGACCGCGTCTGTCGATATGGCTGGTCGTACGTAGATTTTGAACGTTATCTCGATCAATATTTTACCGTTTCACTTGTGAAAACAGATTTGGAATTAGCGAGTCTAAATACATAACATATGTGCCTATTATATTACGCAAACGTGTATACCCTTCGTAAAAAAACTCTTTATGTAGTTCGTCAGATCACCACTCGCCAATGGCCGCCCTTCACCCAAAATCCAAATATTGTCCTATTCAAACGGATCACCATGTCTTTCTCTCCGTATTTTATAAAGTGAAAGGGTTTTCTGCTGAGCGAAAAATATCGAAACTATAATTTATAATGAATTTGTGGTACCTAGGTTATCCAGTCCACTTTCCACCCATTCACTACGACTGGCGTATCTACTAGGTTCTTGGCAAATGGCTTCGGTCATCAAAGGAATCAAATGTTCTTCCAAAATCTTCACAACAACATTCATTTCTGTCCAAGCTTCATCCAAGGCGAAATCATCTCTGTCCATTACTTCATTGCCGCTGAATAATTCGTAATAATTAAAACAAAATCAGATACAGATACAAGTTAATTTTCGTAACATGACTTTGCAATGCAGATATACGCGTTTCAACCAACGTCGCACCCAGAGGTGCAGGCGTTCCTACGACATTGAGTGATGGAAACACTACACAAAGAAACCCTTCACAATAGACATGACAATAACGGTCTTAGTCTATTGTGCGCCCGCAATCAGAACAAAAATGGCGGCTTTCAATTTACAAAAATACGATAAACAAAGCCAAATTTCTCTAAATCTAAAACGATTAGAATAAAACTAATACCCATTCTCGTGTAAGGCGACAAAGAACTTTCATTTAAGTAACACTTGTTTTTGGGGTGGTGTGTCCCTTTAAGGTCGCAAAGCATTCTGGCCGAATTCTACAGCCGCCATCTTTTTCGGTCCCGTCAATAGCGAAATAGCGACCAGTGGCGAAAAAACGGCAATATCTATACCGAGATTCTTTGTGCAGCTTTCTCGGATAACGACCTTAAATCGTAGACCCTCGGAACCCCTATCAATTGGGCTTCTAGCCTGTTAGGGTATTCCGTTCACCTAAGAGTAATAAATCTGATAAACTAGCCTGTGTTGCATGCATAGGTATGCATAGGTAGGTGGTACCTTTCATCAGAGACCCAGTCTTGCCAAAAATGCGTGCAATCCTGGTACATTTCCAGCAAAGTAAACAACACTTCAAATGGTTTTTCATCGAGAATCCAGTGTTGTTGTGGTGGCGTAGTTCTCGAGCACGACAGCGTTGTGAGAAAAATATTTAGGGCAAGTGTTGGGGAAACATCACCATTATCTTCAATTGTGAGCAACGGATCTATTATCTCTCTCATGATTTCACGCGCTGCCAGTAATGGAGGCTCTTTTATTTTCAATACTGTATGTGAATACGGCTGTTAACAGAAGAAAAATACCTTTATTTACATGTACACAGTTAAAAATAGGCACGCGATGCGTGCATGTGTCTACCGCACTGATATCTAAATAAAGACTGGATCGAGCAACTTTTGTTCAGAAAATGAAGCCGGAAGTCCGCCATTACTAAGGGACCAACTGAGGATCCTATGAGGTTTTTTGATGGTTTATGTGCTCTTACCATCGACAAAATAAAATAATATTACTATAAAGAGGACCAGAAAACATTTTTCAAATTACTGGGTAAAACGATTCATCGCCTACCTACAGATTTACTGCGACTTTGGTCCCTTAGCAATGGTCGCCGTTGGCTCTAATTATCCAGTGAGAGAAGCCTGATATGAGACGTCAAATTAGGTTGAAGATTTTATGCATTTAATGTTAACAAAGAAACTATATAGGCGAGACACTAAACCTATTTTGCAAGCGTCACAGTTTGATTTGCTTGCAAACTCGGAGTTTCTAATGATCTCTCGTTAATTTACATTATGCAAATATGCAGGCTTCAAAATCAGCTCATCAGATACAATAGAAAGCTCAATCCAGTCTTTATTTAGAGATCAGTGGTCTGCCGCTGAGAAGCCTAAAACTGTTACATACTTATTAGAAGTTATCGGTTTTTCGAACTTTGGTGAGAATCGTTTTAGATATTATACCCTCACATATAATCGTCACATAGCATCACGTGACAGTCCAATATTTCACGATGTAGGACAGCAACATATTGGACAGCAACCTTTTGACTGTTTACGTGCGAAGAAACATTACTTAAAACTCCGTGTTAAGTAGTATATACACGACTACGGGCCAATCAGAGGTTGCGTAAGAATTTTGTGAAGCATTTTTACACTGTCAGTGTTCTGATTGGCTAACGGTTTTCCCGCCAAAACATTGTTTTGATGATATCGCTTAAAAAGTGGGTTTTTAAAGTTGTGCCAACTGCAAAGTTGTCAAAGAACAAGGTTAAGAAGATATTACCGTCCAAGGACGTTATTTGGAATGTTTCTGGCAGGAAAGTAAAACGGTAGACCACATGTTTATGATTTTAAAATACCATACTGTGATAAAAAGACGTTTTGTGGAGTGCTTAGATTCGGTGTCTCCCAAGGTAATATTAAAAAATAAACAAATTACATTATGGTGGATGTTTTAAATTCAATATTATATTCGAAACAATGTACTGTACATAATACAGGAAGTGTGTATTGCAAAGTCCTTTGTTCCAAATTCGTAATGCACTGAATCCTATTTTTAGTTTCCTCTCGAACTTTAACATTATATAAATCAGGGACCGGCAGAGGGAGGTGCTGGGGGGCTACCCACACGTTTTGCCCAGTTAAAAAATAAAGAGAGCTTTAAATTAAAAAGTTATGACTTTCATACTTCGTGATAGCTAACCTTTAATAGACTTAGTTATTTTTAACAGTCATCCACAATCTACATATGCACGTAGTGTTTATAAAAGCATTGTTAAAGGACATTGGCAACAAAAATTAAGTTTGTCTAATATTAAAAAACTCGTAAAATGATAGAGTAACACCTTTTACAACTTTCCCGTATTTTACTTCGTTTTTGAAATATTTCAGTTTGTTTGATATGTAAATGAGATGGTCTCTGACGTCAGGTGTTGGGTAGAGAATTTTCACAGAAGAGAAGAAGGTTCATTATCATGAGAAGTTATTATATGCACATTTTCAAGTAAATTTGTGGAACGAACTTGAAGATGGAACTAATATTTTAATGTGTGAAAATTCTCTACACAACACCTGACGTCAGAGACCATCTCATTTACATATCAAACAAACTGAAATATTTCAAAAACGAAGTAAAATACGGAAAAGTTGTAAAAGGTGTTACTCTATCATTTTATGAGTTCTTTCATATTAGACAAACTTAATTTTTGTTGCCAATTCCTTTAAGTTAGAACCTGTTTAGAAAAACCGATTGTTGTGTTTAGCTTTTAAATTGTTTACGTTGGGCTGTCGATTTTAATACGCTATTGAACCATGCCGTAGAATCGAGATTGCTTTCGGATCTCTTTTTTATTATCAACCACTCTTTTTATTTATTTTACCTTACTTCTATTTCACCTTATTTCTATTATTCCCTTGTTTTTATCCATTCTCTTACACTCCTCGTCCCCCCTAGCCCCCTAGTTCACTTACAAACTAGCCTTCAATGTTCAAACTTACCTGAAGTAAGGCTGTGATTAACTTTAAAAATTGTCCTTCCTGTTTTTTGGAGGTCAATGTTTTCAACATTTCATTTATAGCTCTGACAAGAAGGTAGTCTGCATCTCCAGTGCTACGAAGACCAGCAAACTGTGGCATTCTCTGAAGAACCTTCAGACAAGAAGTACAAAGTACAGTAAGTATAAAATAATTATCCAACTCTGAGGTCACCTGAATATGTGCAGTATAATGCTGATAAGCAGTTGCGCCAAATACAATGGAAGGCGTGGAGACCCCCATAATTTCATAGCCTGAAATTTTGCTCAGGTTTAAATTGAACAGTCTTTACACCTCTGGTTTTTTAATACAACAGGGCAATGGGTATGGAATGTGCTGTAGCATAAGTTGTTTTTTTTCCGATCCGTATCCTACCAAATCCTGCTTTCTGATGGGCTAACCAGCGGTATGTATGAGCCCATACGGACTGCTCGTATAATTTCAAAATATTCTAAAATAAAATATTCTAAAAACATTTGTCTAAAAACATTTGAAAGTGAACTCAAAATAATGAGATTGAACATGTCGAAAGACATACTGTATAAGTGAGTTTTTTTATCCGAAAAGAGACTTAACTCTCAATTTCCTTTGACGAACGTAAAAGCAGACTTTCTTTTTGTCCACTGATTAGAAATATTGATGACAACCAAAAAAACAAGCTTGGATATTAAGGGAAAAAATAAATAATAATTAACCGTTTTGGTCGGTCCTTATTGAGAAATATTTCCTTTGGTCTCAAAAACGTAACTTGGCCTGCGGTCTCGAGCCGTTTTCGAGACCTCGGGAAATATTTCTCCATATGGACCTCCCAGTTGGTAAATAACATATATATACATATATACCTTACCTCACAGATAACTTTTTCATAACCAGCATGCTTAATTGCTTCAGTTAATAATGCTTTCAAGGTAAGATAAGGAGAAATGAGTGCTGCTTTTGTAATTCCTGTTAACACATCTTGGGAAAAACTTTCTTCAGCTTTGTTTACAATTTTGTTCATTGTCCCAGTAAGGAGTTTAGTTGTCTCGTTCATACATGCAGACAGATCATTAGGTAGAAAAAAGAATGATTGGTCTTTACAAGACTTAAAATGGAGGCAAGTCTGGTCAAAGCTGTAGACTACAGCATCCACTTGCTCTTGAAGAGATAAACATGGTATCAGATCCAAAATTACCTGAAAATAAATATATAATTAAAATGTAAGTATTTTTTTAATATGAGTAAGCTCATGCAATAAAACCTGTGTGGCACTACTGTGGCACTACTGTACCGGGTGGCGCAAAAAAATGTTCCCCCTCTTCGACTCATTGTAATTAAAAAAACTGAAAAAGCTATCTTATACAAATAAAAATTATTGAACGTAGTTATGTCTAACTTAAATTTTGATGTATGCCTTGCACATTTCTATAAAATATTAGCCGAGATATAGGCGTTTACACTCAATGTAGCGTTTTTGGAAGACGCGAAAAATTGTCTGAAATGGTCTAATAATTTGCATTATGGTAATAAAATGGTAAAAACACGCAACAGTAAGAACAAATATTTGTCCGAGTTTAAACGCCTATATCTCGGCTAATATTTTATAGATATGTTTAAGGCATACATCAAAATTTAAGTTATACATTACTGCGTTCAATAAACTTTAGTTGAATAAGATGGCGGCTTCTTTAGTTTTTTAATTACAATAAGTCAAAGAGGGGGAACATTTTATTGCGCCACCCGGTACAGTATGTGAAAGGAATGGTCAATCGTCAATAAATAGACATTATTGGGGCAAATATACAATAGTTCTTGTTTTAGCATACTGTACTGTAGTTAACTTGGGCTTCCGCTTCACCCTCTTTAACAATCATCTCATATAAATGTTGAACTCATAATTTAATTGTACTGTATGACCTACATTATGCCACAGTATAACACCTACAGGTCAAGCCTGGAAATAATTATTTTTTCTGTACCTGTCAGAATGACCAGCACAAATGAATTTGTAACGGACGCACAACTTAGCGTAACGTCTAAAAACTAAGTATAACATCTCAAAACGTAGCGTAACGTCTCTAAACTTAGCGCAAATGTCTCCAAAGTTAGCGTAATGTCTCACAGCTTAGTGCAATGTCTCCAAACTTAGCGTAACGTCTCACAACTTAGCGCAACATCTCACAACTCAGCGCAATGTCTCACAACTTAGCGTAATGTCTCCAAACTTAGCGCAATGTCTCCAAATTTAGCGCAATGTCTCAATGTCTTTAGCGTAATGTCTCTCATCTGAGATTGTACAACACAAAATCAAAACGCAGTTCATTCAACACAACAAAGTTTTACTTTCACAAATGAGTGTAATCTTCGGACAAACTGTCAAATCTCTAGAAATGGGAATGTCCGTGACCGGCCGCTATCCAGGCTTGCTACAGGTACATTATGCTATAACATATGCTATATATAACATATCAATAGAATGTATCTCCTCATAGAAATGTTTGTTATTTCTTCAAAATTATTTTTAAAAACGAGACAAATGCATTGTTTTTGTGAAAAATTCACTACTTATTGGACTTATCTAGCAAGTTTTTACTAATATAACAGAAGCATGCATGACAGCTGATCAGAAGCGGCATTAACAAATCTATTTTATAAAACCACTTAATCTTTGCTGTTTACTACACCTGTTGAAAAGAGTGGTAAATATTCTTTTGATGACTGTCAGACTGAGAAGCTGCACTCTCATAAAGAACACACAACACATCAATGAGCATTTTAACCACAGTTGTGGAGACAAATTTCAATGCATGACCAAGCACACATTCCAGCCATCTGTTATCTTGATAAAGTTCTTCAGTCATCAGCAACCACTCAAAACATTTTTCATCTCCATGTAAGTTCTCTTCAATTTTGAAGATTGCTTTTTCCAATTCTTGATTCAAAATGTTATCACTTTCACCTGAGGAAACAAGATCATCAATGCATACTGTATCATCATGGTTAACCTGAAAAGGGACACCACCTTCCCCAGAACAAATTCCAAAATAATTCCTGGGTTTTAAGTAACTGTAAGAGTTAATAGTAATACCTGTACCTGTAATACTGAGAACCAAGGCTTTAACCCTTAATGTCCCAATCCCATGGGTCATCAGTAGCTAGTACTGTACAATACAGTATCTCTTACTTCTCCTAATACATTATCAATGGTTAAGTTGACCAAGCATTGAGGTATTAAATGAAAATACAGGAAATGATCATCAAAGGTACTGACATACCGTAGAATCTCGAAAGTAGCCGGGCAGTTACTTTCGAAATTAGTGACCTATAAGGGCGGCTAGTTATGAATGGGCGGTTACTTTCGGATGGCGCTTACTTTCGGGTTGTTATTTTTAGCATCGACCAAGTTTTAACCCTACTGTACATTTTGCACAATGTTTCAAAGTTTTGTTTTATTTTTATTAAATTACTCGATATCGAATATTCAGATACCGAGATCGAAGTGCACGTCTGAACGATGACAAAGACAAACTTATAACTACTGTACTGTTTGAAATTCATGAATCTTTGATATTACTGTTTTATACATGTTTTAATCCATGCCATTCAAAATAAATAGTTTATTTACAGATGTTACAACTTATTTATATAATAGTTATAGACATTGGAAGGGGCTACTTTCAGGGGGCAATTACTTTAATAGGGGCAGCTAGTTTCGGGGTGCGGTTACTTTAAGATGGGCGACTACTTTCAGGGGGTGGTTACTTTCGAGATTCTACGGTATTTTTAAAACAACTTCTCCCAACTACAGTAGTACTAGTAAAGTAAATGGTTACCTAGGAGTATCAGATGTGTGAAGTTGATCGTCCAGGTTGTAGTCTTGAGAAAGACTATTGTTGGTGACTGACGTTTCAACGGCCTCAGTGCAGTCATCTAGATAACTGCCGCTGAGGCCGTCGAAACATCAGTAGATGACTGCCACTGAGGCTGTTGAAACATGCAGTCACCAACAATAGTCTTTCTCAAGACTACAACAACCATATCGACCAAGACGATCAACTTCATACAGTAGTAGTATAAGAGACCAATAAGGTGAATTTGTATGCCGAAGTTTTATTATATGGCATACATGTAAGTTACTTCCGGTGAAATCACACGCTCTGACTGCGGTCGTTACTTTCCCGTAATGAACCAGTACAGAATATCGGCTGTGACGATAAACGTTTTCCTACAACAATAACACATTTTTTTAAAAAAAGCCAAAAAGTATACAAATTTGTTTATGATGAGCCACAATCAGAGGAGGATCGTATAAGATCCTATAGGATCTTATAAGATCCTATAGGATCCTAAATAAAAACAGGATCCTATCTAGGATCTTACAAGATCCTAAATTATGATAGGATCCTATTTAAGATCTTACAAGATCCTAAATTATCCCTAAGTTAAATCAGGATCCTATCTAGGATCTTACAATATCCTAAATTATGATAGGATCCTATTTAAGATCTTACAAGATCCTAAATTATGATAGGATCTTAAATAGGATCTTACAGGATCCTAAATTAAAAACAGGATCTTTCAGGATCCTAAATTAAATCAGGATCCTAATTAAGATCCTATATATTATGCTAAAATCTTAAATAAGATCCTATAGGATCCTAATAGGATTATAATAGGATTCTGATAGGATCCTAATAAGATCTTAAGTAAGATCTTAATTAAGATGCTATTTAAGATCTTATAGGATCTTGTTAGGATAGGATCTTGTTAGGATCCTATTAGGATGTTATAGGATCCTATAAGATATTAAGCAAGATCCTATAGGATCCTATAGGATCCTATAAGATCTTAATAAGATCTTAAGTAGGATCCTAATTAGGATTTCTACCAGGGGATGAACATTCAGAAAGTGAGTTTTATTATCCTTTCGGTGTGTTCTGTTCAATCACTCTATGTCACGCTATTGCTGTCCAAAAGTGCCATATAATAAACCTCTTATTAACCTCGTCCACTTGGTCATTACAGGAAGATATCAGACCTCAGACTTTCATGTACGGACCTCGCCGGCCCTATGGGCTCGGTCCATACTGATGTCAAGACCTCGGTCTGTAATGACCATGCTCTCGGTTAACAAGAGGTTAAAATTGTGTGTAATAATTATTACAAAACTTGGATAAGTTTAACGTTAAGTACACTGTACCTTGACCTGAAGTTAGCTCTTTTCTTGTCTCCTGCACTTCTTTTTCACTTAAAATTTCATTAATGACATCCTTCTCTTCAGCTGTGGCATGACTTTGAAAATATGCTTTCAAAACATCAACAAACCCATGCAATCTCCTTTCTTCTTCTTTAACTTTGACATGTCTTTGCCAGGATAAGCAGGTAGTGAAAATGTCAAACAAAACAGCGTGCCAATTTGGTTCTTTAAGACTTTGAATTACTGGACTTCCAGTGCACTCCAATCCCCAACAAAACAATGAACTCCATTTATCAGTTATTAGTTGTTGGATGTAACAAGCCAAATTCAAAATATCTCCATGAGTACTGCTCTTCAATTCAGGTTTCCAATCACTGTGCTGGTCTTGAATTACCAAAGCACTCTTTGATATTGCTTGGAAACTTTCCACTTGTATGACAGGGTGAAAACCACTGGCACTTTTTATATTTGCTTCATTCAAGAACCACTTTATGTTGCCTTCAAATTCAACAACATTTTGTTTTTCTGTAAACAAATTGACTGAATATCCCAAGTGATTTAACCCCTTCTCATTTTCTTTTTCATTGCCATCCCTCTGTGATTTCAGTATTGATTCAAGAACAAGCTGCATTTCTTGGGCAAGTCTTTCAATAATTTTTAGTTTCAGTGCTTCATGTGAAATTCCATGGGTAATTATGGACAAAACATTACTCAATCTATTCCAGTCTTTTGGCAGCTGCTTCAAACAATTTTCAATAATTTCCAACACAAAATACTTTTCTTCTTCAGCCTCACAACTACCAATGCAGTTCACAATTTCTTGAGTTAATATTCCCATGGCTTCCTCTGTTACTCTGTACAGACACTAAGAGAGGACAATCAGACAATATAAAAATGCTGTATATGGTTCATGCTTGCAATCAACAAAATTGGTTAATAACTGCCCTGATCAGTCATTTATTTATAGTATGTCACTTCACTCTGACAAAGGGCCTAAACCTCCTACCAATAATAATAATTTATTTTAGGAATTGGCTTAATATTCTGTTCAGATACAAATACAATAAACAAGATTGACCTGTTGGTGTTAATATATGTACACTGCTATAGTGAATGTGGGAGAGCTCGGAGTAGACAGACGATACATGGGCGATCGTCAAGCTTGTATCCTCAGAAAAATGATTCTGAGTCCCAGACAGGAATCGAACCTGTAACCTTTTTAGGATATGAGCTTGATGATCGCCCATGTATCGTCTGTCCACTCATCTTTGTTTTTACACTTGCGCCCCCCCCCCCCCCCCCACCCATGTGCTTAGCCCACCCTTTCTGATTGCACCCTTGGAATGGGTGGTAGCCGCCATGTTGGTGAAACTTAAACAAAAGAAAAAAGAATATCATTAACTTCTTTTGTTTGTGGCACCAACATGACCACCAATAGCCTGCATGCAGATGCTTCCTGGGAAGTGCACAGGAAGTGTCAGGCCACCAAACCTTTGTCTCAATCTCAAGGCCGGATTGGTTGCAAACAAGGGATTGGTTGCAAACCATAAATACACCCAATGTTCATCTGTCCAACCCTCTGTTAGGTATACATTCTCGCAGTACCTGGACCATAAACTTCTCAAAATTTAATGATCTGACCACTTCTAAATAAAACGTTGTATTCATTGGTGTAAATTTCCCATCAACGTTGTTCACCATTCCCATTGAAGAACTCATCCATGCCAAGAATATCCAACAATGGGCCTTTCCTAACACGAAGTCCTCTTCGTCTTTCCAATGTCCTTCGCCCAACGAGTCCACCACAATTTGCCTTGCGCCTGCGACAATGTAATCGGCTACTAGCTGTCTGCTTTCTTTCTTTCCAATTTCTAGCAAGCATTTCGACTCACAGCGATCAACTGCCTGCTTCAAACAAGATGTTATTAGCGCGATCTCAGGGCAGCACCACACAGAATTACCAAACAAACTCATTTGAGGTAACGTAAGAACTTCGTTTTATATATATATTACAACCATTGGAAGCGGTAGAGGGTAATGGTACGAGGAAAACCGCTGAAAATCGGAACGCGGGTGAGCTTTCCTCGTCCCACTAATACCCTCTATATGGTTCGAATAAGGAATGCGGTAGAGGTAACCCCCCTCTACTGCATTGGAAGCCTCTGCGGAGGAGAGAGACTCAGATAGCTTTTGAAAACGAACGGCAACTATTAATCCAGACAACACATGAACGATAAAGGGTAATGTTTATTTTCCCCCATTTTTACCCAGTTTCCCAAGACGGAAACGGACAAACGGTACCGAAAAAGATGGCAGCGCTATTTAACCATTGAACATAAATTAACTATTTACGCTATATAATTAACCCTAACAACCCCAGTTTATAGGCCAACGTGAGAGAGAATGCTTGTGCAGGGCTGCACATGCGCAGTCAAGGTCCCCCAAAAAGTGATCCCAAAAAATAATTTTGCGAGGGGAAATTCACCAACATTGTCTAGGGGGGAGGGGAGACCGCGTATTTTGTTGGTTTCGAGTAAAATTCCTAATAATAATGCAAAAGCGCGCGCTGCGTCCACATGAATTTTGTCCAGGATTGTAGCCGTGCTCGTGAAATATTTTAAATATCGATATCAATATCGAAAAAGAGGGCAATATCGAACCAATATCGTACCATACACATGGAAACGTTTTCCTGCGTTTTTGTATTGTTTCAAGTAATGAGCTGGTTGTTCTTGATTCCCTTGAGAACAGTAAACAATACAAAAACGCAGGAAAACGTTTCCGTGTATACGGGGGCTAAATAGGCTGGTATCGCCATCCCTATAAGTTGGAATTTAACTTGCATTTCGCGGACGAGTGGCTAAATATTTCTCAAACCAAATTTTCCCTAATTTTCATCAACTTGTTGGTATATGCTTAAACAATTATTCACCTCAGTGTGGGTAGCTTACAGCCGTATAGAAGACAAATAGGTGAACAGTGACAACATGAAGTTCAGTTTTTAAATTCCGGTCAGTGGCAACGTCCCCATGAAAACAGGAGGTCACGGGTTCAATTCCAGCCGGAAGGCCTTGAAGTCTGGTCCCCGGTTTGGTCTTAAAATGTATATATTCCAACACTCGAAATTTTCCTTCACCATAAATCCTTAGACCAATTATATATAGGTCAGTGGTTATAACACGGACGCGAATGTTGTAAATAGCTTAGGATACTCGTACATCTAAATGTTTATGTTTCTCAACAATATTGAAGATTCCAGCCATTTTAGCCGAGTAAACCGAAGTAAAAGTTTATGTAAATCAGCAGAATTTTGTCATATTAGATATACAACCAGGTACCGTCATGCCACCGATTTCCTTTATTAATGATATTCTGATTATTATTTGTTTCATATACACATCCCCCTCCACCTCAGTTTAATACATAGTTGCTTCGAACGCGCACTTATATAATATTTGATTCCTCCTAGTAGAAAGTAGTATGGCTGTGCGATGCAGCCGTTCTTGTGAAATGTCTATAAACAAACAAAGATCCGCGAAGATTCAGGAAATTTGTGAACTAATTGATGATTTAATAATAATTATTTTGTGTATTCATCTTTATTTCAATTACATGTGATATAAATTTATTGCAGTCTTGTTTTTCAATTGCAAGATGCTTTTATTCGGTTTGTGTTTCCTTCGCAGTAAACATTGATATATTGGTTAGCCGCTATTTATTCTTATTAATTGTAGCTGTCGTAGTTATCATAATCATCGTGTAGCTAAATCAAGATCATTCAAGTGCATCCCCAACTTATCGACATCATTACTTTGTGAACAAATTCCTCTTTTACATGCTTGACAAAGATCGGCGAGATGTGGTCCGTTCATCCTTCCTCGACGTTGACTTCTACCAGCAGATCTGTTAACATCAACTTCACCATAATATTTTTCTTTCACCTTGTCCAACAGGCTACTCAATACTTCAGATATTGCCGACGCAAACCATTCAGCATCTTCAAACGTGCCGTTTCGACAGCTCTTGCACTTTTGTCCGGTCAACCACATCTTCACTTCGCCACGATTATCCATAAGCCTGTAGTGAAACATCACCACACCATTTAATGATGTCCATGTCTTGGAACATGTTTCGCATTCAAAACGGACTTTCCCTTTCCTTTGACAACCCTTCCATAGACTCATCGGATCCTCACCAATTGACGGCAAGCTATCAACTTGCGTTAGGTTCCATTCGTCGGCTAAATCACAAAACAATCCATCAAATGTTTGTATCCAGACGCTGTTTCCTATTTCACTCCCGTCTACATACGCAGCCATAATTTCTGAATGATGAAATAATTTCTTCTCAAACACTGTATGATGAAATAGCCGGATCAACCAATCACTGGCTGCTTTAATTAGTTTCCAGAAATAGAAAAGCGACACTTGATATTGACTCACGATACTCAGCTGGCGATATATAAATTATGAAGAACTGGAAACCACCTGTTTTGCTGTATACATATTGTTTTTCAAATTTCCTGTGTTTGTAATGATTCTTATGCTCACAACTTCGCACACTTCTATACATGTAATTTTTTGTGGCTACTCCTCTTCTTAGAAGAGAGTAGCCACTTGCCATCAAGTGTGTGAAGGCGGATTTCCAGTCCTCGCACAAAGCAACTCGTAGTTCGCTGCGGGTACTAGCATGGTTTCCACTGTATTTCCACCACATACAGCTCGTTGCGATAACTCGCGGGGTTTCAAGACTGCAGATGAAGCGATTCTTCCGAGACGTTTTCCTGAAATCAAATCCCTCATCGCGTCGCAGATCCTTTTGGTATACATAAATCGACGGCACCGCGTATACGCAATTCTACCAACGGCTTGATGGAAAATCATTGATTTTACAGATCGTGCCAGACATTTTTCATAATTAAGAAATGTTCAATGCTCTTCACAGTTGTTCATGTCAGCATTCGTCGTCATAAAAGCAGCTAACAAGCTTAATAATCCACCATACATCCATGGTTATCTCTTACAAAAGCTATGAAGAAGCATATATCCAATTTAGCGAAAGCTATCACTTCTAATTTGCTGTAAAATTTGAAGACAGCATTCAGATTTAGATGCATGAATAAATTATACTCGGCTGAATTAATTGAGTTTATGACAAGCCAATCCGATTGTAGAATGGACCAGCCGATCCCAGGGCCATTTTCGCCGACCTTCCGCCGTGGAGGCAAAATGCCCTGGGAACGAGGTTGGTACATATACACCCCTGAAGGCACTCTCAGTTTATAGGCCAATGTGAGAGAGAACGCTTGTGGGCTGCACATGCGCAGTCAAGGTCCCAACAAAAACAGTGATCCCCAAAAATAATTTCGCCCGCGGAATGGGGTTAGGGTTGGGTAAGGAAACACTTAAGGCGCGGGGGTAAGGGTTAAGATTGGTGTTGTGTTGGGGATGGGTTCTATTTTAACAATCATCAAAATATCACAACACGAATTGCCAATTGACGATTATCATCAAAATAACGGCGAGGACAACCTGTTCTAGCGATCACCATCGAATAATGGTTGCTCGATCCATTCTCTTGTGCAGATCAGTGCCTTTTATATGCCGACTATCATATCGAACTATTGAGACACATATCACAACCCATTGGGCCCGAACCATGATGACACTATATACTGGACACCAGCGCCCAGTTATTGGCAAAGGAAGACTGCCAATAACTTTTGATTAATGAATGTAAACGTCTCTTTTGTTTGGTATGTTTACAGTACACTTTTGTTTAATAACTTTAGTTAAAACTTCCTAAGACAAAACCTTTCTATATTTGTATGATATCTGAACAGAAAACTTCAAACATCAGTTTGTCTGTATCTTCTTAATTTCGTCCACAAAGTTTTCACTAATATTGGATTAACGTGACTATGAAACGAATTTTTTCGTTATTAGATATGTTTAGAACACACTTTCATAATTGTAATTTAATTAATTTAAATCTAAATTCATATTGAACATTTAACTTTCACTTTCATATTTCACTTTAACCCATTGCCAACAAAAATTAAGTTTGTCTAATATGAAAGAACTCGTAAAATGATAGAGTAAGACTTTTACAACTTTTCCGTATTTTACTTCGTTTTTGAAATATTTCAGTTTGTTTGATATGTAAATGAGATGGTCTCTGACGTCAGGTGCTGGGTAGAGAATTTTACACATTAGAATATTAGTTCCATCTTCAAGTTTGTTTCACAAATTTACTTGAAAATGTGCGTATAATAACTCCTCGTGATATTAAATGTTGTAAACCTAGCAATCACTGAGATATAAGACATTATTTAACGAGTGAAAATTCTCTACCCAGCAACTGACGTCAGAGACCATAATCAAACTGAAATCTTTCAAAAACGAAGTAAAATACGGGAAAGTTGTAAAAGGTGTTACTCTATCATTTTACGAGTTCTTTCATATTAGACAAACTTAATTTTTGTTGCCAATGTCCTTTAAGCTAATCGTCTCGGAACATATCCGGAATTCTACTAATTAGTAAGGGAAATACCAATTATATATATATATAGTACAGTGCGCGTAGAGGATTGAATCCACAGAGATAGCAGTAAAATACAGATAAAAAAAGAAAAATACAAATAAACCAAGCAATTATGACCATACAACAATTTGGACCGTCTGAGACGACCGGAAGACGACCAGTTTCTGTCTGATGGTCGTCCTGACAGTCATTCAAATCAAGGACGTGTACATCCCATCCAGAATGCGGACTGATATCGACAGCGACATCTTTTTGACTTTCTTCACAAACTCCTCTCTCGCACGCTTGACAAAGGTGAGAAAGATGAGGCCCGGCTTTCTTCTTCTTTTTGCGCCGATCACGAGACCCTTTGTTGTCTTTGTTGTGTGATTTGATACCATAACATTTTTCTTTCACTTTTGCCACCAGATCATTCACTGCGTAGGATACCTCTTCTTCGTTCCATATTGGACTTTGATATCCCAAATGGACGCATTTGTTACACTTTTGGCCCATCAACTCCATTATTATTTCGCTACTGCAGCCGCCATCTCTCCGCAGCTGGTATTGAAAGATAGCTATACCTCTCGACGTTGACCAAGTGTGGCGACATTGCTTGCATCGGAATCGCACTTGGCCAATTCCTTGAAATTGCTGCCATCCATATCCAGATTTTGACGGTAGAGAACCATATCTTGGCCTTAATTGCCGACGATCTGGTAACTCGGAGGACTGCTTCTTGAATTCAGCTTCCCATAAAGAACTGATCATGATCACAATACTTGTAAATATATGTTGCGACAAGAATTCGCAGAATCGTGAACTGTCATTCGGCATGACGTAATTCAACATTCATATTTATCATGTCCAGTAGCGGAGCAAGGGGGGAGGGGGGTGGGAGGCGACAAATTTCCCAAAGCCAAGACCCTTGCTACGCCACTGATCATGTCATATCGAATGCTAAATTCTCCTTTGAATTCGCTGAACCAATCTGAGTATGAATGTATAGCAAAGTGAAAAGGTGGTGAACTGTCTAGATTTTTAGGAATGAAATACTGACGTTTCGAGCGGAGCCCTTCATCAGAGTATTACCGTATTTGTATAGCGTAGCCATGGTATTAACTATGGCCTAGCATGTATGCAAACCATGGCAATTGACCAATCACAGCGCGCGTAGGACGCCAATCAAAACGAGTCCGAGCCGGCTAGTGCAAATGCCAAAAATTGAGCTTCTACTGTATACCCAAATACAGGTACCGGCATTACCACCACCACATACAGAACTCGTGGATTAACGTACACCGTAGCTCATGAGTCGGTTAGAGAGCCGGAAGACCTTGATGTTCAGCATTTTTGCAACTGGTTCCGATTGGGTTTTAAAAGTCAAATAAAATTCTACCTTTGCTATAGTTACTGCAACATATTCTTTAACGAAATTAAGTATAAATGCTAAATATTGACTACAGGACGTGCTCAGATTCCTATTTTGCTCTGTGCTAAACCTCTGTATTATGTGTTGCTATAGAAGTTAAACATGAATCATTAGCATATACGTTTGGGATAGTATATGACAATCTTCCGATAGGTAAACACTGATATATTTATAAGGAAAAGAGCGGACCAAGAATTGGAGCTTGAGGTAGCCGCAAATTTGGTTAGTTTGCTTAACAGTAATTGCGTTCGACGAAGGAGAATCCTAAAGCTGATGTTACACAGGACAACGACGATTTTTAATGCATGGATATTTAGTCCACTGTTGCAACATCTAGTCGCCAAGCTTCCGCTTTACAGGACCAAAACAATGGCGATAAAATTGCGCAGGCAAAAGTTTGTTAAAATGTTATTGATATTGGAGAGTTTAGAAGAGGAGTAACCAAAAGAACGTCAAAGAGAGATATGGATAAGAGCTTGGATAAAGAGAAGAGAGGGAAAAGGAGCGTTTCACCAATTGGCACAAGAGCTAGCGGTTGAGCATAACGAGACGTACACACGTTACTTCGGGATGGATAAATAAACGTGTTCTGGCTGCCGTTTCCTAAAAGCTGTGGATTCTGGGATACTGCTGTGTTAATGCTGTTACGCGAATCAACTTGATGAACATCTGAGCTACAATGTTGCGAGAATTTGATGTCAGTTCAAAGTTGTGCAACCGGTATCGAGAATTTTTGGTGCCTATTTGTGTCGACAATATTTTAGACCTGGAACCGGAAGTTCTTCGTATACGTACGAATTCTCAACTTTAGCTCTTGTATTTATTATTTGTTTCATATTTATTGACATACGCCCCCACTCCCTTTACCTCAGTTTAATACATTGATTGCTTCGAACACGCACTTATATAATATTTGTATATTACCCCTAGTAGAAAGTAGTATAATTGTGCCATGCAGAACTTTCTTGTAAACAAACAAAGATTCCGGTGAAGATTCAGGAAATTTATTTCTTTATTTCAATACGACGTTATTATGTATAGTTTAAAACAAGATCGGCAGTGTTTTTCGTTTTATCGGGTTTTAGACCCGATAAAACACTGCTGCTCGTGTTTTGAACGGCTTCAAAAACGACTGCATCTAAATAACCATGTTAACCAGCTATTTCAGTGATTCAAGCCATTTTCGTCGAGAAAATCGAAGGAAAAGTTTATGTAAATCAGGACGAATCTTTATCACATAAAAACACGATACGTGTTGTGTTTTCCTCATGAATTATTAATGATTTTTGAAGTAATAGTTTTAAGGGGGTGCTTTACATGGAGAAATTTCAGCCCGGACTGAGATTTCAGCCCGGCTACTGAGGTATGATAAAGAGGGTCAAGCGGTGACAAATATGGCATAAAATATGAAAGCGGTCAAGCGGTGACAAATATGGCATAAAACAAAGCTATTTAAATGTATTTTCCATACACCGTAATTTACCATACCTCAGTAGCCGGGCTGAAATCTCAGCTCGGGCTAAAATTTCTCCATGTAAGCACCCCATAATTTCTAAATATGGACAAGCCCGTTGAAAATGCGAGGCGAAGCCGAGATTTTTAACCGGTTTGTCCGTATTTAGACATCAGAGCATGAACAATTACGAGTGTCAGAACTTGCTTCTCAAACGAATCCATATTTTGTGAGAAAATCGAGGTTAAAGTATTTGGCCGTAATCATCCTCTTATTTCTAAATATCCTCTTGATTTCTTTTGAATTTTCATCATGAATTATTAATGAGTTTGAGAAATACATTTATTATATGGCTTGGCTCGTGAGTTGTCTTAACGCATTTTTTCTGCAATTTGATTGGTTCCTGAGCGGTCTTTACAAACCAGTAAAAACCGGTCATATACCAAACAACTGAAACCGGTTTTATAAAATTGCGAAAAACATTGAAGAAATGTGAGAAATTTAAAAGAGCCAAATCACGAAAAACCTTATTAACCTCGTTTGCTCGGTCTTTACGGCAAAATTATTCTGCTCTTGCTCTTTGTTCGCTCGTTTGTCGCTCGGTTCGGTAATGTCAAAAGATGTGATGTCACGAGGGCATGTTGTAAAAACATGGACTGGACTGGACTGGACTGGACTGATAAAACATGGACTGATAAAACATGGACTGATAAAACATGGACTGGTAAAACATGGACTGATAAAACATGGACTGATAAAACATGGACTGATAAAACATGGACTGGTAAAACATGGACTGATAAAACATGGACTGATAAAACATGGACTGGTAAAACATGGACTGATAAAACATGGACTGATAAAACATGGACTGATAAAACATGGACTGGTAAAACATGGAGGGTTAGGATCTTTGTTGTTTTGGGGTTAGCGATTATTTGTTAATGTATAGACATCATATATGAGATGTCTACATTAACAAATAATCGCTAACCCCAAAACAACAAAGATCCTAACCCTCCATGTTTTATCAGTCCATGTTTTATCAGTCCATGTTTTATCAGTCCATGTTTTATCAGTCCATGTTTTATCAGTCCATGTTTTGCCAGTCCAGTCCATGTTTTACAACATGCCTGTCACGAGGCATTCCAAACTAGTTTTCTTTTGTTACTTGCCACAAAAATGCCTCTTGTGACATCACATTCGATAACTTTAACAGCAAAAAAGTCCATGAAGATGACATTTTGGGCTGACAAGATATATTATGATTTTGCTCAGGAAGACCCAAATATTACGAATATGTAAAATCCCTAAACGTGAGATAGGCTCTTTAAGTTACTCATGGAAACAGAACATTCTCGGTTGCCGCTACAAAATTCTGGAATTCATTACCATGACGCAAATTAGAAGAACTGACTTTTTAAGTCGTTTTAAGTCAGCATTAATACCTTTCTTTTTTGGAATTTTTATTTTGTGTAGTTATTATAGTTTTATTGGTTATATACATGTGGTATAGTTTTGATTTTATAGTGAAACGTAATTAGTTTTATAAGTAACTTAACTTTAAGAATGTATTATTGTTCTTATTGAAACTATTGCATATTGCTCTTAAAACGTCTTTATTATTATTATTATTATTATTATTATTATTATTATTATTATTATTATTATTATTATTATTATTATTATTATTATGGTTATTAATCTTTTTATTAATCGTCGTCGTCATAGTTATTATAGTGATCGTCATAGTTAAAGTCCTCATAGTTTTCGTCGTCATAGTTATCTTCATAGTATTAATCCTCATGTAAATCAAGATCATTCAAGTGCAACCCCAACTCATCGACATCATTACTTTCTGTACAAATTCCCATTTCACATGCTTCACAAAATTCGGAGAGATGTGGTCCGTTCATGTTTCCTTGACGTTGACTCCTAGCAGCAGATCTGTTAACATCAACTTCACCATAAAAATTTTCTTTCACTTTGTCCAACAGGCTACTCAATACTTCAGACATTTCTGACTCAGACCACTCAGCATCTTCAAAGGTGGCGTTTGGACAGCTCTTGCACTTTTGTCCTCCCAACCACATCTTCACTTCGCCACGATTATCCATAAGCCTGTAGTGAAACATCACTACACCGTTTATTGATGTCCATGTCTTGGAACATTTCTCGCATTCAAAACGGACTTCCCCTTTCCTTTGGCAACGTTTCCATCCACTGATCCGATCCTGACCAATGTTAGGCAAGCTATCAACTTCCATTAGGTTCCATTCGTCGTCTAAATCACAAAACAATCCATCAAATGTTTGTATCCAGACGCTGTTAGTTCCTATTTCACTCCCGTCTGCACACTCAGCCATAATTTCTGAATGATGAAATAATTTCTTCTCAAACACTGATGAAATAGCTGGATCAACCAATCACTACCCGCTTTGGTTTCCAGAAATAGAAAAGCGACACTTGTGATTGGCTCACGATACTCTGGCTATATGTAAATTATCTAATAATGGCTGAAGAACTCGAAACCACCTGTTTCGCTTTATAAATATTGTTTTTCAAATTTCCTGTGTTTGTAATGATTCATATGCTCATAACTTCACACACTTCTGTAGACATTTTTCATAATGGCGGCCAGTCTAAATATTCTTTTATATACATGAAAATTAGCCTTTCTGGCCTCGTTACAAAGCAAAGATTCTTTGGAATTACAGACACACGAACGAGATCCGAAAGTCTAATTTAAATGAATATAAAATAATATTTAATTTGGGTGCCATGATGAAAGAGGTCTATTTATGTCATTTTTCACACTTCTATATATGTTGTTATTTTACTATAATCTATTCAACTTATTTACAATTTATTGCAAGTATTATTAACTTAGTTGTAAATGTTTTGCTGTGCAAGTTGTGTTAAGTTGTCAACGGCTCAGAAAAACTCTGAGCTCCAGACAGGACTCGGAATGGAACCTTCTGAATGCTTGTCAGACGGTTATAATTTCATATGACGAGGTTCAAACTATATTAGCAACAGAACGATAGATATGTTGTGTATTACCTCCTTTAAAAAAGCCCGCTTAAGTTTCGGAATAAAAACATTGAAATTTAAAGCGGTTTTTAAATACATATACATAACATATTACATAACATATCTATCGTTTCTGTTGCTAATCCCCGAGCGAGGATGATAATCTCGCTGCGACAGGTCCATGATAGTCAAAATCCCCTACCTGGGGATGTAACCACATTTTGTGCCATACCACACCACATACCACAGGTGGCTAAAAGTAGTACATAAATTAGTAATGATTATAAATCGTTCGAAATATTAAAGTGGAACTATCCTCAAAATGGCTTTTTGATTAAAGGGGTATAGTAAGACCGAAAATCGTCTATCCAATTTTTATTTTATCTATTAGTACTAAAAAAAAATGAGGAAGAATAGCGTTTTTACTTAGTCGATATCTTATGTTGTTTCAGAGATATTCAATTATATAAATGTGGCGATCTTCATATAAAACAAGCCTCTTGACGTCATGAAGCCGTTTTCGGACCCAGACTGTAGTATCCCGGCCATGGGAAAGTGTTGACTGTAGCACCTCTTCTTAAGTTTTTTGTTGATTAATTGGCTAAGAGATGATCTGGTTAGCGTTAGGATGTTAGGGATAGGTTAGGGATAGTTTAGGGTGTTCATAAGGTACATCATTGGTTAGAACATAGTTAGAACAACCAATTAGATTAGATCTTCCGAGAGTTGCTACAACGCCCCAGCCATGACCTTAAAGTACTGATGTTTGGCATCTTCAAAGCACCGTCATTACCAGAAATTAACGGCAAAATGGCTGCCTCTTAAGGGTTAGTTTACGTATGATCCTTAGAAAATGGCGTCCCATTTTACAGCGAGTAATTACTTAGAGCGAAAATGTTTAAATGAAGATTCTGCTTATATTGAGTAGCTCGTGTACCGTTTACAGACCTCTTAATATACTGTATGCAACAACGATCAAAACATTTTATATAAACTAACCTCAATAAACTAACGAGCCATGACCCAGTTTTCAGCCGTGGTATTTCGGTAACAATTCACTCTCGTATCACTCCACTCTCGTGTAACTGCAATGCCACAGATTCAGTCGTTGAAAGACAAATAAAGTTGCATGAAACATAAGCTATTTAAGACCTCACTTTCATGGCAAGTTGCAAGAAACATAGCCTATTCTAACTGATCCTCACAAAAAGAGTCCCGTACTCCCGGACAGGAATCTGTGGCAGTCACTATATCGGCAAGCTGATTACCTATATATAGTGACTTCCGCATAGGCAGTACATATATCTATCGAACCAGAGTCTCGTTAACTCAATGGTTAGAGCGTCTCACATGCAATCAGAAGGTTACAGGTTCGATTCCTGTCGGGGACTCAGAATCATTTTTCTGAGGATACGAGCTTGACGATCGTCCATGTATATCGTCTGTCTACTCCAAGCTCTCCCACATTCACTACCGCAGTGTATATATTAACACACATATAGTAATGTATATGCAAAATTATTTGTTGTTTGTTTCATTCAGATTCTTGAAGATGGCATTAATTTTTCGACCAGTCGTCAAATCAAGGCTCGTTATAACTAAGGTAAACTCTCTTTATGTCTGAGTGTCTCCAATATACAATAATGCCCCATACCAACTTTTACAATGGTGTGCTGCCCCTGTATATAGTAATACTCAAGGATCGAGATCTTTTTAAGAGTCAGAATATAATTCTAGTGAATATGCAAAATGGATTACCATGCACAATAAGTCACTGCATCACACTAATATTTTATAACTGGCAATCGATATTTCAACAATTTCTACAATTTCATTTTCAACAATTTCATAGTTTGTGACCATGCTGTTGTAGTCTCCAGATTGAAAAGGGAAAGAAAAAATGGATTTATTCAATTTACCAATTCCGTGAATATGGAGCAAAAGTATTGAGATATTACATTTACCATAGCGTAAACGCAGTGAAGACCGTATTTACTAACATTTTAGCAATTTTACGCAAGTGCAAATTGGAGTAAATCCATTTTTTCGTACAGTGGATCTGTGCATTACAATATCCCCAAAGACCATAATATCAGAAGAGTAATAACCAACAAAACCACTGGTGTTATTACAATTATTCCTATTTTCAACGCATTGGAGCCATTATCGCCGCTGCTCCGGAAAACGGATACCGTTGGGAACGTGTTGTAGTTTCGACTTCCGGCGGAAGGTGCCCGCTTCCAAAACGTTTTCGCAAGTAGAAGTTTCTTCGAAATCGAACTCCAGGAACTGTGCGCGACTATATCGACACGTACAGAGCCATCTGTTTTAATTTTCCTACAAACCCCGCTTTTACACGCTTGACACAGATGCGTAAGATGCGGTCCTTGCATATTTACTTCGATGTATCGATCAACGGGCTTGCTGTCGTCAGGCTTAAGACCATAATATTTCACTTTCACTTTCTTCACAAGACCGCTTACGGCAAAGGATATTTCTTGTGCGTCCCACTTTGGAGTTTGATAATCTCGCGAATTTGTGCACCTCTGACACTTTTGTCCCATCAACTGCATGCGCACTTTGCCTCCACAGCCATGCGTTCGATTGTAATGAAAGACGACTACTCCGTTCAACGATGACCACCTATTACCGCAACTTCTGCACTCAAACTCCACTTTCCCTTTCTCTCGACGTAAGTTCCATCCTCCACGCAGTGGAGACAAACAAGAGACTTGACTCAACTCCCAATTGTCTCGTAATTCCGAGAATTGCTTCCTGAACTCGCTCCTCCAGCAACTGTCTGGGTTCGTCTCTGAAGCGCTGAACGCCATGACAAATTCTTAACATATGAAATGGCTGCGATTCATCAACCAGAATGTGATACTTTCACTGGTTAATTACGATAGAAGTTAATATATATTAACTTATAATATTTGACACTTTGAAACTGAGTTTCTGATAAAAATTGCTTAATATTATCATCAGGTCTGCCGTTTAAAGTTCAGAGCAAGCTCGCTTCGTATTTCACGGTTGAATCACTGTACGTGTCTTTGCTGCGGGTCCCTGGTACGTCACTTCCTGCGGGTAGTAAATTAACTTTAGGAGAGTGTCAAAGATTATTCAGGGCAATTCCTCTCAGAAATCGCGGGAAATTCCTTACAGGACTTCGAAAATTGAAAATTTTCTGAGGGTGATAAACATGGATCATGCATCAAGACATTGACATTATCCTGGCCTGAGAGTTGAAGTGACGGATTACGTGTTCTCTATACTTGAACGTGAGGAGTTGGAAAGCCTTTGTGTCACTGGCAACAATTCCTCACAAAATATTAGTAGCACCAATGCGGACAATATTGTCTTCAACGAATAAATATATACCAAACTAAACAAAGTATACGCTAAACGTAAAATATACATGCTATACTTGATAAATATATGTTGAACTCTATTAAAGTGTATATGACTTATTGCTTCATTTGAAAGAGTATAAAAAACTAGGACAAAATGCTGTTTACCGTTCCTTGATATCTTTTCTAGTTCGAGAGTTATAAAGATTTAAAGATGTCAAAATCAAGGGAAATTATGGCACAAACTTGGCGGCTGCCGGTCGGGGAGCGGAGGTAATACCCTGGGTACGAGGTTGATATTTGGCCTCAAACAAATTAAAATAAAAGTCCGCGCGTGGACTGGTAACTTTGAACTTTGACACGGAGATCAAAAATATTATTTTTATCGTACTTGTCGTCGACACGACATGGCAGCAAGACATGAAACGCTGCAAGAGATTTTCATGAAAGAGGGAGGACTAACAAAGGAGCAAGCAGAGGAGTATTTGAAAACGATTTCAAAGAGAAACATGGGCATAGTGTTGGGGGGGGGGGGGGGGGTGGGGGTACACAAATGAGGTCAGAGGCAGCCTGAGCAGCACTGAGCGCGGGCTAGTGCCCAACGGCAGGTCCGTTCGCAGGCTAGATTTAAGCCTCTTGCTCGCACCTCGTTGCGAGTCAGGTCACTCGATTTTGGAGCTTAGGCGGATGGTATCTAATGTTGACCCACTCGCTGCGAGCACGTCCTTACGAGGACTGGGTAAGAGTTTTAAAACCTTCCAATCATTGCAAGAACTTGCTCGCATGAGCTCCATGCGAGTACAATCCGCGTCTTTAGGACGATGTTTTAGTATACACCATAGCGCTACTTAACCATTCAAATAACCACTAACCCGAAAACTACTTAGATGCCAACCCTTACTCTCTGCCTAATTAGTTTTCTAACCCCTATTTTCTAAGGTTATACTAAAAAACATCCTCCCAAAGACACGAACTGTACGTTAGCTCAATATGATATAACGCCGATCATACAACTATACGGGTCAGGATTAGATTCCATCCACCTATCGAGAGGCCTGCGAACGAAGCTCAGGTCTCTCTTCCGTTTGGAGCTTAGGTGGATGGAATTTAATGCTGGCCCAGTCGCATGGAACTGTTCATATGTTCGTAGATATGGTCTTATTTAAATGAACTCCGAAAATGATTAGGAATGGTAATTTAGAGTTCTTTCATATCTCACGTCGTTCGTGAGATATTTAGACTGGATCGAGCAACTATTGTTTAGATGCTGCGAAAAAATAAAGCCGAGAATATTTCGCGGCGGCCATCTTGAGAATGGACCACGCTATATAGTTTTACTGTAGGCGACAGAGACTATCTGTCTCTGATCTTTTAAGAACGAGGTTGGTTAAAATGAATCAGTTGCTGAAGGTTTTCCCGTAATTTAGAACATCAACTACAGCTCCATTACAATAAATTTTAGCAATTTTACGCAAGTGCAAATTGGAGTAAATCCATTTTTTCGTACAGTGGATCTGTGCATTACAATATCCCCAAAGACCATAATATCAGAAGAGTAATAACCAACAAAACCACCAGTGTTATTACAATTATTCCTATTTTCAACGCATTGGATCCATTATCGCCGCTGCTCCGGAAAACGGATACCGTTGGGAACGTGTTGTAGTTTGAACTTCCGGCGGAAGGTGCCCGCTTCCAAGACGTTTTCGCAAGTAGAGGTTTCTTCGAAATCGAATTCCGGGAACTGTGCGCGACTATATCGACACGTACAGAGCCATCTGTTTTAATTTTCCCACAAACCCCGCTTTTACACGCTTGACACAGATGCGTAAGATGCGGTCCTTGCATCTTCCCTTCGATGTATCGATCAACGTGCTTGCTGTTTTGGGGAGAAAAACACAAGCGCGCAATGCATTACCCTGACATGTCCAAACACGTCTAGGAGACTAACAGTACCATTTGATCAAAAATAGGAAAATCAGCGCGATCAGAGCAATGACAACTCCAAATAAATTCGGAAAAATGACAAAAATCATTGTGAACAGAAAAAAACTTTTTTCAGTGTTTGAGAGTTCGCGTTCGGGAACTGTTCGTCGCATTTGATCCTCATAATCTCCCCGCGGTGTGACCGAACTTGGGCGAACGTGCGGCTTGAAATTATTAACACGCACCGCGTCTCCAAATTTCCTCAAATTTTTCCCACAAACCCCGCTTTTACACGCTTGACACAGATGCGAAAGATGCGGTCCTTGCATATTTCCTTCGATGTATCGATCAACGGGCTTGCTGTCGTCAGGCTTAAGACCATAATATTTCACTTTCACTTTCCTCAGAAGACCACTTACAGCGAAGGATATTTCCTGTGCATCCCATTTTGGAGTTTGATACTCTCGTGAATTTACGCCGCACCTCTGGCACGTTTGTCCCATCAACTGCATACGCACTTTGCCTCCACAGCCATGCGTTCGACTGTAATGAAAGACGACTACTCCGTTCAACGATGACCACCTATTACCACAACTTGTGCACTCAAACTCCACTTTCCCCTTCTCTCGACGTAAGTTCTATCCTCCACGCATTGGAGACAAACAAGAAACTTGGCTCAACTCCCAATTGTCTCGTAATTCTAAGAATTGCTTCCTGAACTCGCTTCTCCAGCAGCTGTCTGGGTTCGTCCCTCGCACTGAACGCCATGACAAATTCCTAACATATGAAATGGCTGCGATTCGTCGACCAGAATGTGATACTTTCACTGGTTAATTACGATAGAAGCTAATATATATTAACTTATAATATTTGACACTTTGGGTTTCTGATAAAAATTGCTTAATATTATCATCAGGTCTGCCGTTTAAAGTTCAGAGCAAGCTCTCTTCGTATTTCACGGTTGAATCACTGTACGTGTCTTTGCTGCGGGTCCCTGGTACGTCACTTCCTGTGGGTAGTAAATTAACTTTAGGAGAGTGTCAAAGATTATTCAGGAAAATTCCTCTCAGAAATCGCGGGAAATTCCCTTACAGGACTTCGAAAATTAAAAATTTTCTGAGGGTGATAAACATGGATCATCAAGACATTGACATTATCCTGGCCTGAGAGTTGAAATGACGGATTACGTGTTCTCTATACTTGAACGCGAGGAGTTGGAAAGCCTTTGTGTCACTGCCAATGCGGACAATATTGTCTTCAACGAATAAATATATACCAAACTAAACAAAGTATATGCTAAACGTAAAATATACATACTATACTTGATAAAAAAACTCTGAGCTCCAGACAGGACTCGGACCCACAACCTTCTGAATGCTAGTCAGACGGTTATAACTTCATGTTACGAGGTTCAAATTATATTTAGCAACAGAACGATAGAAATGTTATGTATTACCTCGTTCTTTAAAAAACCCGCTTACGTTTTTGAGTAAAAACATTGAAATTTAAAGCGGGTTTTTTAAATACATACATAGCATAACAGATAACATATCTATCGTTCTGTTGCTAATCCCCTCGAAGCGAAGGGGGTGATAATCTCGTCACGGTACTGGGATCCATTTCTCAGCTCCATGATAGTCAAAATCCCCTACCTGGGGGTGTAACCACATTTTGTGCCATACCTGCACACCACATACCACAGGTCATGGCTAAAAGTAGTACATAAATTAGTAATGATTATAAATCGTTCGAAATATTAAAGTGGAACTATCCTCAAAATGGCTTTTTGATTAAAGGGGTAGTAAGATCGAAAATTGTCTATCCAATTTTTATTTTATATTAATACTCAAAAAATGAGGAAGAATAGCGTTTTTACTTAGTCAATATCTTATGTTGTTTCAGAGATATTCAATTATATAAATGTGGCGATCTTCATATAAAACAAGCCTCTTGATGTCATGAAGCCGTTTTCGGACCCAGACTGTAGTATCCCGGCCATGGGAAACTTCCTACGTTTTTTGTTGATTAATTGGCTAAGAGATGACCTGGTTAGGGATAGTTAATTTAGGGTGAGGGTTGGGGTTTATTAGGGTTAGGATTGGCTTCATAAGGTACATCATTGGTTAGAACATAGTTAGAACAACCAATTAGATTAGATCTTCCGAGAGTTGCTACAACCTTAAAGTACTGATATTTTGCATCTTAAAAGCACCATTACCTGAAATTAACGACAAAATGGCCGCCTCTTAGGGTTAGTTTACGTAAATGGCGTCCCATTTTACAGTGAGTAATTAATTACATATAAATGAAAATTCTGCTTGAGTAGTTCGTCTACCGTTTACAGACCTCTTAATATACTGTATGCAACAACGATCAAAACATTTTCGAGGGTTAGTTTTACTGGAGTAAGACTTGAAGCAGATCGAGTTATACTCACTAACCTCCATAAACCAACGAGCCATGACCCAGTTTCCTTGAGCCGTGATATTTCCGGTAACACTCTCGTAGAACACTCCACTCTCGTGTAACATGCCACAGATTCAGTCGTTGAAAGACAACTAAAGTTGCATGAAACATAAGCTATAGCTAAGACCTCACTTCCATGGCAAGTTACAAGAAACATAGTCTATTCCAATTGATCCTCACAAAAATGTTTCTGAGTCCCGGACAGGAATCTGTGGCAGTCACTATATCGGCAAGCATTACCGATAGTGACTGAGTACATATATCAATCGAACCATTACATTATTATATATAACCTTCGCTCTCCATCTCGGTAGCGCAATGGTTAGAGCGTCTCACCGGCAATCTCTATTCCTGTCTGGGACTCAGTGACATTTATCTGAAGATAAGAGTTCTCCCACATTCACTACAGCAGTGTCCAAGCTCTCCCACATTCACTACAGCAGTGTATATATTAACACACATATAGTAATGCATATATACAAAATTATTTGTTGTTTGTTTCATTCAGATTCTTGAAGATGGCGTTAATTTTTCGACCAGTCGTCAAATCAAGGCTCGTTATAACTAAGGTAAACCCTCTTTATGTCTAAGTGTCTCCAATATACAATTATGTCCCATACCAACTTTTACAATGGTGTGCTGCCCCTGTATATAGCAATACTGAAGGGTGGAGATATTTTTAAAGAGTAAAAATGTAATTCTAGTGAATATGAAAAATGGATTACCATGCACAATAAGTCACTGCATTACACTAATATTTTATAACTGGCGATCGATATTTCAACAATTTCTACAATTTCATTTCAACAATTTCATATTTTGTGACCATGCTGTTGTAGTCTCCAGTTGAAAAGGGAAAGAAAAAATGGATTTACTCCAATTTACCAATTGTGTAAATATGGAGCAAAAGTATTGAAATATTACATTTACCATAGCGTAAACGCAGCGAAGACCGTATTTACTAAAATTTTAGCAATTTTACGCAAGTGCAAATTGGAGTAAATCCATTTTTTTCGTACAGTGGGATCTGTGCATTACAATATCCCCAAAGACCATAATATCAGAAGAGTAATAACCAACAAAACCACTGGTGTTATTACAATTATTCCTATTTTCAACGCATTGGATCCATTATCGCCGCTGCTCCGGAAAACGGATACCGTTGGGAACGTGTTGTAGTTTCGACTTCCGGCGGAAGGTGCTCGCTTCCAAGAAGTTTTCGCAAGTAGAGGTTTCTTCGAAAGCGAACTCCGGGAACTGTGCGTGACTATATCGACACGTACAGAGCCATCTGTTTTAATTTTCCCACAAACCCCGCTTTTACACGCTTGACACAGATGCGTAAGATGCGGTCCTTGCATATTTCCTTCGATGTGTCGATCAACGGGCTTGCTGTCGTCAGGCTTAAGACCATAATATTTCACTTTCACTTTCTTCACAAGACCGCTTACGGCAAAGGATATTTCTTGTGCGTCCCACTTTGGAGTTTCATAATCTCGCGAATTTGTGCACCTCTGACATTTTTGTCCCATCAACTGCATGCGCACTTTGCCTCCACAGCCATGCGTTCGATTGTAATGAAAGACGACTACTCCGTTCAACGATGACCACCTATTACCGCAACTTGTGCACTCAAACTCCACTTTCCCCTTCTCTCGACGTAAGTTCCATCCTCCGCGCAGTGGAGACAAACAAGAGACTTGACTCAACTCCCAATTGTCTCGTAATTCCGAGAATTGCTTCCTGAACTCGCTCCTCCAGCAACTGTCTGGGTTCGTCTCTGAAGCGCTGAACGCCATGACAAATTCTTAACATATGAAATGGCTGCGATTCATCAACCAGAATGTGATACTTTCACTGGTTAATTACGATAGAAGTTAATATATATTAACTTATAATCTTTGGTACTTTGAGTTTCTGATAAAAACTTTCAGATTATTAAACGTCGCCATATCTCACACAAAACTACAATAGAACCATTTAACCATGAAATATTTCCAACAGCTATCAATCAATATATTGTATAATTTATTACTCAATTCGGAATTTTCAGACATTCCTTTTGTAACCCGCGTTTCTAGGTTACGACCATTTTATGTTCTCGAGGGTACGTATCCAACAGGGGGCCTAGGGAGGGGGGGGGGGGCAAACGTGTAGTTGGGCCATGAATGTCTGACGCTAAATTCAAGTAAGAACTTTTGCTTCTTTGAAATTTGAAGTGTGTTTCAGTTGACGCTGATAAGCTTACCATTTTGATCCATTGTGATCCGTGGTTATTTATCTGGTCAGACTTTAACAGGTTGGTCCAGGACTCATACCCCCTACATTGATTGGACGCGGCTAAAGCCACGACTCTACACCGTATTATGCTAGGATAACTCTAATCTAACTGCACCCCCAAATTAATATCTCCGTTGCTCCCGGAACTAGGATCATTGGTTTATCTGGGTGAGCCTTCAAACCGCTAATTTTTTTCAGCAGTTCACAGCCAGAATTGAGATAAGTTGTTTCAGTTGATTTGCGTAGTTGATGACAACAACCATTATTATAGTCACATTTACCTCTGGGAGGAGGAGTCACCTCTATATACGCTACTCAAGCAATGTCGCACCTAATTGGGTTCTACGATCAGTATAAAATGCAGGCCGGACTGAGACTCTGAGTATAAAATGGGGACTGCTGAGTATAAAGTACTATTGTGTGTAAAATCCGGTTTGCAGTCCCCATTTTATACTCCAATACTCAGACCGGACTGAGTATAAAATGATTGGACACTACAGCCCGGACTGAGTATAAAATGGAGACTTGGGAGAAAATACACGTTTATCCTCTCTTCACACTTAAACAAAATTGTCCCTTTACCTTATCAGTGACGCTGTCAGCTCTCAAGATTACCCACTGAAAGGGTTGCATCTATTGTCCATTTTGATTGAGATTGGCACAAGGCGATGATATCACTCATGCTTGCAGCTTGATGGAATAGATCGATTTTTTTTATTATATTTATGTGTAAAAATTGGTGAACTTGGGCTCTATGGCTGAAGTATAGCAACAGTAAACAAACCTTTTATTTATATATAGAAACGACTTTTTTCATGTTTTGACCTTCAGTTGGGACCAAACTGTTTGTTGAGTTCCTGTTCAAAAATGAAGTACGTAGACTCCATTATGCTTAACCGCGATTCTCATTTGCCAGATATGAAATTCCGAACTAGTTTATTAACTAATGTGTTAACGAACACATTTGTTCGTAATAATACATTAATAAACTAGTTCGGAGTTTCTCCCCAGTCCGCATTTTATACCCTGTCCGGTCTGCAGTCCACATTTTACTACCTCCTCCGCAGGCGTTTTTGGGCGAGAAGAGCGCGGGCGGGAGAAATTGCGGGAATTTTATATGACTTAGCTAGTTGGAATATAGTAGTTTGGCGTTATGAAAATATTCGTAATACATTTTAAAAGTTGAATAAACCACCAGTTACGGTCGATGCCACCATTTCACTGGCCACGCGTTTGAAAATTTCACGCAACACCACGCGTGCCGTCAAACAAAAACTGGGACTTGCGGAAGCTAGCTAATGGTTGACATGCGGTTAAATGCAGGAATTTCTCCGACCTGTCATTGGACGATAAAAATTATATTAACAACTGTGTCAGTAGTATAGTAAGTAGGGCTGCGAGCTCAATCGACCTCAAACGTGAATATAAACACCAAAACATCACCAAATTTGCCAAATCACGACTCGACAAATTTGGCGATGTTTTGGTGTTTATATTAACGTTTGAGGTCGAATAAGCTCGCAGCCCTACTTACTATACTACTACAGCGATCGTTCGTCAATCTAGACACCCCTCGCACGTTTTCTACTAAATTGATGTCAAACACATGCGAGATTAGCGAAACAATACCAAATTTATACTAAATCGCGACTCTCGCTAAATTTGACACCATTTCAGCCATATTTAAAAAAATAGAGAGCGTCGTTTCAAAATTCTCACAAATTTATGTCAAATTACATTTAGGAAAAAATAGAAAGTGTCATTTCAACATTTTCGCGTGTTAAAAAAAATAAAATGTGGTACGAGCTCACTCTCACATATTAGAAAATAGAAAGTGTCATTTCAACATTTTCACAAATTTGTCGAATCACATTTAAAAAATAGGAAGTGCTGTCTCAACATTTTCACAAATTTGTCAAATCACATTTAAAAAAATAGAAAGTGTCGTTTCAACATTTTCACAAATTTGTCAAATCACATTTAAAAAATAATCGTTTCAACATTTTCACAAATTTGTCAAATCACATTTAAAAAATAGAAAGTGTCGTGTCAACATTTTCACAAATTTGTCAAATCACATTTAAAAAAATAGTCGTTTAAACATTTTTACAAATTTATGTGTCGTAAAAGTGTCTCACGCGTGATAAAATTACCACCTGTTATGCAAATTAGGTTATTGCCACCTGTTAATAATAGATTAGTCCGTTTGTTCACTATTTTCAGCGTTTGTCGCCTCTTTTCTAAAATGGTGATCGTACACGTATTTCGACGTTGTGATTCCTCCCGACAACAAGCCCAAGAAAGGCACGTACGGCGTCACAATCGCGACAATGCTCTCGACGTCTTTTTTTAATAACGGATCTTTTTGTAGTTCGTCGTTTAGTTCGTCAGGATTTTCAATAGCGTTCAACCCATCTAGTAAGCCGGCGAATTTGCTGATTAGCAAGTCGGTGAGAAAAGCGTTTGCGATCTCCATTCTCTTCAACTCGTATTGGCGCCATATCTTATCAATAACTTTCGCGGACGCTTTTTTAATGTACGCTTCGGACTGACTTACCACACCATCGCCAGACAGTCTAATAAGTTCGGCTCTCCTAACGTCAATGTTGTCTTCCACAGTCGAAGTGTCAGCGGTCTCCTCAACTAGTTCCTCAATCGTGGGGTTTTCTTCACTTTTGCGTTTCACCATCACGTTATTACTTATACCCATATTTTATTGCGGAATAACAACTTCGTGACTGTATGGATAACGCAGTGAGATTTCAAGTCTAGCGTACTTATTATTTTTTAGTGCGGTCACAATCGCCGACGATTTTTCTCTGCTAATGTTTCCAAGGTAATCGTCGATAACGACCTTCATATCACTCCTACTTGGGCAGTAGAAGCAAACGAGCTTACTAATATTTTCTCTGTACGGTTTTGCGATCGACGTCAGTTGTTGTGTGATGACAATAACGCTCAACATAAAATGTCGCGCACTAAAAGCTAAGTTGACCAATTGACTAGTCCTATTCTTGACATCTTGAGAGCTCGCGCAGTCGTCCAACACAATCAGAGTGTTAGTGCCTTTAAAAACATTTGTTACACACTTGAGAACAGCGTCGACATTGTCTTGCGCGCAGTCTATCGCTAGCACGTCGGGGTCGCGTATGTATTTCCAATCTTGATATGCTTTGTTCCACTCGAAAGTTGGACAAATCAACACAATGTAGTCAAATTTGTTACAATACTCAGATTCCAATGTTTCCAGCAAATAATGCGTCTTACCACAAGCTGTCATACCAACGATTAGCATATTAAACGGAGTCTCCATTAACTCACGTTTGATTTAATACTGGATTGATTGCAACCCATTGTTCATGAAGTTGACCAACCCATCACTTATCACAAACACCCTGCACATGACATTTGCAGTCGTCGCTTTCTTTGTGATTTCAAGAAGCACACCGGATTGTGTGTTCACAATTTTTTTACCAGTGGCGACGTTGTAATTATCTTGGACGCTCCTCAAGTCAATGACTAACGCAAAACCATCTTTATAGAATTTCTGTATAGTCATGAACTGAGCGTGTTCTTCACCCAACCCAAACAACCGTTTCGCTTCTGCATAGAACTTCGACTTTGGGATGCCTTGTGAGTACACGCTATTTGGCACACCTTCAATTGTGACTCTAACACTCTCAATATTTGGGTAAAGAAACTCCTCGCTGTCTGTTCGCACCTTACTCACGAATAGCAACACAATCGCCTTCATGCTTTTTCTTGGCAGATTAATGTTTTCATTCACAATGGTCGTGCCTTTGTCCCATTCGGTGGTTTTCATCAACGTAACGTGCTCATATGACAAACTACGACCACTTGCATAGCCCGACGCTATTTCGTCAGCGAGCTCCTGGTTATCAATCGTCTCATACTCAAGCTCGAGGTTCTCCAGAGTGTACCCACCCACAGCGCTACCGGATTGCGCCACCATGATGTCTGTGGCCTTCGGAAGTGTGATGACATACTGCAAGTTGTTATTCATACTAAAAGGAGCGTACAACCCGTGGTCATTCATGATTTTACCAAGTTTTATTCGCTGCTTCGTCCCAATCACACCAAACATTAACGCGTCACTAACTTTAGCAACGTTCCCACTCGTCGCACCACTGTCATCCTTAGAAACTAGCTTTCTCAAGTTCTCACCACCAATACCATAGTCAATCATTTGGTCTCGCGCAGTAACACTTTCCCAAAGGTCGCGATAAACACCAGTGTAATTTTCCCCATTGTTGTCATATACAGTTTCCCCAGCTAGCCTCACAACAAGTTTCTCAACCAACAACTTGCTGACATTGTTCAAGAACCAGCTTTTGGCGTTCGCGTTCTTAAAGTCGAACATTAGACCCAACGATCCAGGCACCAAACAGCTACTAACCTTAAGCTTCGGTATGTCGATGTAGAGTTCCTCACCAGGACTGACTTTATTAGGGTTCAACGTGATTACGTGTTGCGTTCTCACCCCTTTTATACCACCCATGGTTGCTCGTCTAAAACCAGGGCTCAACTCTGCCGACGTGACGTTCATATACTTTACATATGTTTTATCGCTACCGTTTTAGCTTGTAATAATCATAAGCAAACCACGCAAGTACCACCGCGAGTACCCACAGATTTTGAGCCAACCAAGCGAGACCCTTTGCACCCAACGTCAACATATTGTAAACTAAATTAGCCAACCCAACAGCCCATGGACCCATCTTCGTGATTGCGTTCTTAACAGCCTGTGCGAATGACCTCGTGGCCATAGCGCCTTTCATAACAGCAGATCTCCCAGCGATAATAATAGTTGTTATAATTCCAGCCACTGAAATTGCTACAGCGCTCAACCCAACCACATTTTCTTTAGCCCATTCCTTAAACTTCTGAAACCTGTCAATGTCGACTTCTTGTTGCGCTCTAACCTCCTCTATTCGCCGCTGTTCAATAACCATGTCTCTAGCCTTTTTAAGTCCAATCATTCTCCCAACTAGACCAATACGCTCTTTATTCTCCTCAGCTGTGAGGCCTTCTCTGTTAAGCTCTACCAATCTCTCACTCGTTTCATTTATCACCTTTTGAAAATGGTCTGCTTGTATTTGCAACGCACCAGTGTCACCTATTCTTGACTCGCGCAACACACTATCGCTTGGATTAAGCACACCACTCAGATCGCGGGTTTCGTCTAGTGATAGCCCAGGTATGTCATCATAGACCACTTTTGTCTCAATCACTGGGAAGTCATCTGTGACAGCTGTTGTTTCTGTACTCTCAGGGATTTGACTAACTAACTGTTTGAATTGCTTAATCGCGTTTTTACTACTCGCATCTTTACTGTAGATCAAGCCTTTTTCCACAGGTACTAGAATTCGTTTGGGTTTTCCATATTTACCATCTTTGTTTATCGGTTTGAAAAGAATAGACCCTGTGCCCGTCACATATGATCTGTCGACTATTCCCCTTGACGCGTCGTCATGACCGAGTCTTTTTTTTTTGTGTAACTTATGTATTTTCTCACCTATCGCCTTGATTCTTTTTAGTTGATTTTTTGTTACCTCTTTGTTGACTGCTTTTAGTTCTCCAAGTCTTTTACTAATTTCGTCCTCCTCTCCAAAAGCTATGCTGAAACTTACGTCACTAACGTCACCATACGACTTCTGTTCAACAGACTCTACCGCTGGGACTTCTGTGTTGGTCCCCCTTATTGTCACCGTTTTACCATCGTCGGTGTCGGTGAACGGCGTCTCTTTTTCTTGAACCCCTCTTCTATCCAGTTCGCCCTGCAATCTATTCGCTCTCTTATTCAATCTCTCATACTCGACACGTTCGATGTGTGGTATATCGTCGTCGGTGTATATTTTCTCAATTGAATCTATACGTTTAGTGAGCTCTTCAAGTTCGACGTTTATTTGATCATCAGTGTAAGCTCTACCAAGGTTCTCCATCTCAATCTCGTCAAAAACTTCCCCACCTTCAGCCATATTACATTAGCTCACATTTTGAATATCGCTCTCTAACTCCCACGAATCACATTTTCTCTCTAGTTTAAATAATTGTACGCAAGCCACGCGAATGTCACCGCAAACACCCACAGATTTTGAGCTAACCAGGCAAGACCCTTCGCACCTACCACCAGCGCGTCATAAACTAAGTTCGCCAATCCAACAGCCCATGGACCCATCTTCGCTATCGCATTTTTAACAGCCTGTGCAAACGACCTCGTGACCATAGCGCCTCTCATAACATTAGACCTCCCAGCGATAATAATAGTTGTTATAATTGCAGCTATTGCAATCGCTAAAGCGCTAGACCCAACCATATTTTCTCTAACCCATTTCTTGAACTTCTGCAACCTGTCAATGTCGACTTCCTGCTGCTCTCTAACTTCCTCCATTTCTCGCTGTTCAATAACCATGTCTCTAGCTTGTCTAAGTCCAACCATTCTCTCAGCTAGATCGATGAACTCTTCGTTCTCTGCGATCGTGAGGTCCTCTCTGTCAAGCTCCGCTATTCTTTTGCTCGCTTCGTTTATCAAGTCTTGAAAATGGTCTGCTTGTATTTGCAATGTGCCAGTGTCGCCTACTCTCAACTCAGACATCACATTCTCACCTGGATTGAGCATGCTATTCAGCTCGCGGTTCTCGATTGGTGTTAGTCCAGGTATGTCGACGTACTCTGCGTGTGTGGTGTCTAACAACGGCGCACTCCCCACAACGTCTTCACGATCTCTTACGATGTCATTAACCCGCGTTGTGATATCGTTAAAATCCTTCTTCACGCGTTGACGAAATCTTACGTCACGTTCGCGCCTCAGTCCACTCTCCACTCTAATTAGTCTAATTTTCTCATCGACTGTGACGTTTGGGTCGTCCCGAGCTAGTCTGCGATCTTGAGTGGCTTTTTCGAGACTATACTTTAGTTCATCGTCAGTGACATCTTTGTACTCGTCAGATCTCTCCACCTCAAGGTCGTCGAAGCCGCCTTCAGCCATATTACATTAGCTCACGTTTTGAATGTCGCTTTCTGGTATCCACGAATTATGTTTGCTCTCATAACCCAACCATTTAACCAGCGCCATCTTCTCTCCTCTAACTTTCTTTCTTTTCAACACCTTTTCAACTCTGTACACGTCATCACCAGGTTTCTTATTAACCAGCGATAATTCCTGTTCGTAAAATTTACCAATAATCTGTTCACCACTTATGTCCTCAATTTCATACACATTCGGATCACCACGAATAACTTTCACCACTTTAAACAGCTCCTCAGTGAAGTTGGCTTCATAGCCTTTTGTGAACACACTCTTGTATTTACTAATTCTCACTGACTCACCAACTCTAAACTTTGGTAATGGGTTGTCTGCAAATTGGTGACCAAACAAAGTGGTCCACACTTCACCCTCATTTGACTTATTGACATCCTTCGGTTTCATCATAATGCTTCGATTCACATTGCTATTATAATTGCTCACAAACTGGTCGAGAACGTCAATCCATTTGTGCGTTCCACGGGTATAAAAATACTTCCACATAATACTCTTGAGACTTCTATTAAAACGCTCGACAACAGCGGCCTTTTTATCACTCTTAGTGCTGAAATATTCAACACCATGTTTTCTCAGCAAACTTTTCACACCAACGTTGTAGAATTCAAGTCCATCATCGAATTGTGCTAATTTAGGCATGGCTCCAAACCGATCTTTGAAGTCGTTCAATAGCTCTCCAACAGCCTTAGTCATGTTCTTAGTGTCTTTTCTATAAACTGCAATTCCAAAAGCGTATCTACTCAATATTTCAATGCCTGTCAGTATCCAATAATACCCCTTGTTCTGTTTTGAATACTTGCTCATGTCCACTAAGTCCATTTGGAGCTCTTCACCAAGAAACCCAACAAAGGTAGCACGGAATTTATGTCTTCTCACGATGGGTTTGTACCTAGTGTAGGTGTCCTGCGCTGTCAACCATTCTTTCACTGTTTTTCTAGTTACTTTCAATCCGTCTCCCAACGCACTTTGATACAACCTCTCTACACCACTGAACCCTGTCTTAGGATTATAGTAAATGTCTCTCAACCCTTGTTCTGTCTCCACACCAAGCTCCATATAATTCACACAATATACAGTTCCAATAGCACCGCGCCAATTTTAAGATCGTCGTTATTTGGTTTGACGCGAAACGTCATACTTGAGTAAACACCCTTTTTAATACTCACCTTTGACTCAATGTCCACATGACGTTGCACTGACCCTTTCAATGACTGTTCGGTAGGTATTGGCAACGTTGTGATCACATCGCTACGCTTCCCATCAATACCCACGTTACTATCCGTCTCAACAATGTCACACGAAACTTCTATGTACTTCAGACCTCTATACATGTCAACCTCGTTCGGGCTAGTGTGCCACTGTGAGTCATTCTGAATCACCTCACCCTTCGCGAAACCAAGTAGAGGCCCAAGGGTGTCTAACACAGCTGAACTACTAACCTTGACCCTACATTTACCTGTGAGCACTAGTTTCTCTATCTCAAGATCCACCTTAAGCTCGCTAGACTTGTGTTTCAAGACTTTGACCAATGCGTCGAAGCTAAAGTACCCTTCACCCACTTTAATCTTTTTAAAAGAGCCTGCCCTAGAGCTATCCAGCGTGAAGACCTGAACGCTGTCGTCATTTGTTGTGTTATGGTAGTCCCAAAACACAGTGGCTGTCTTGACCACAATGTACGGGTTATCGTGTATGACCATCATCGCGTTGTCAAAGGACACAACTTTTTCCGCACCTTCAATGAGTACCGTCAACTTTCGCGTCATGTATAACATACAGTATATTATATGCAGAAAGCCCTTCATGACTACTATGGGAAGTACTACAAGCGTGCGATGGCTAACATATCGAAGGCTACACACGGCGCAAAGGCAGACCTCATCAAAAAGCACCCCCACGCCACTTTAAGCAAGTTTGAGTTCTATCCAAATATTTTGCAAGATGGTAAGATCATGAGTGTCGACGTGTATTTCAGAAACAATGACATCCTTAGCACAGACATAACCAGCGCAACCTTCAAAAATGATAAAAACATGTGGAAGTGGCTACACAATAGCAAGTTCCCAATAATATGGCAAGGTGGTGGGACTATCCAACCATTGCCAAAAGGTCACAAGAACCACTGGGGACTTTGGGATGGCTACCCAACGGAAAATGTGTTAAATTATCCAGTGAACAACTTCAAAGTTTTCGTTAACCAAAATAGCTACTTCATGTCAAAGCTGCCAGTCTTGCGAGTCACCACGTCAAAGACAAAATCAGAGTGGGATGACAATGAATCTTACTACCGCGTTGTGTTTGCGACGTATTGTGCTAGTTTCTGTTGTGGAGTGTCGTTGCAACATTTATCAGTGTCACAAGAAGTCCACCCCGTGGTCACAAGTGTGATGAGATTTCATTTGTACTTCACCATTAGAAGACTTCTCAGAAGAATGGAAGGTGGTGAGACCATGAAATCAATAAGTAGAGAATTCAACGCTTCCGAATTGTACGGTAAGATTTCCAAAATCCCTAGAAGGCACTACTACCAGAATAAAGTCCTGAGCGATGGCACAACAGGTGAGACCAGAGTCTTCACACTCAACGACGTTCAGAACGATTACAAACGATACGTCGCGCGATTGTCAGATGGTTTTACCAACATTGGGCTGCAATATCTAAATCAGAGCATAGAGTCCTTTGTGTACTCCACACTTGGTGCGCAAGCGAGAACACGTGTATCAGTCGTTGGTGGTTCTGCAGGGAGTCTAGAGACCCAACAAGAGTTCCGAAAGTTGTTCTCTGACAGTGTTATCAACTATGACGTGTCGACATGGATTCTCAACATGAATAAATCGATTAGAGACACCAACGTTGTCCAAAATCTTGCAGTGTCGCCAAGTACATGGTTAATGCCAAGCAACGTGGTGATACTCAAGAATAAAATCGCTGGGTACAACAACTTATTAAAGATTGCCACAGAGTCTATGAGATTTGGAGTGAACACTCGCTTGAATGCAACAACACCGACGACTGCGGCTAAAAAAGTCCACCAAGAAAATGTGGTGACTAACTTAGTAGCACCACCCGTGAAGAAAACAGTGGCTAAAAAAGTCCACCAAGAAAACGTGGTGGTTAACTTGGGAGTAGCACCACCCGTGAAGAGAACAGTGACCAACCAAATTGCGCAGACTACCACCTCAAGTGAGTCAGACACGACAACGTTGGCGATAGTCTTAGGGTTCTCAGCGGTCTCTGGCTATCTGCTAACCAAATACACCTTGAAGTAGTAATGAGTCTAAACTATGGGTATGAGTCTGACGACCCTCACGATAAAATACTAAAGAGAACGAAAAGACATCTAGACGAAGATCCCAAATTAAGTGCGACTGGTGGAAGGATGTCTGGAATAATAGACATGCAAGGCTCAGCGATAAAAAACGTAGCAGACCCAGTCGATGACTCAGATGCTACCAATAAAAGAACTCTAGAGCAATTGCTGTCAGGCTACCTCAAGAGTCAGTCCTACAATGTTGTGCTCGACTTCAACGTTAGCACACACGCCTTGAAAAATGTGGAATTTCACGCCAATGGTTCAAACAAAGTGAAAGCCATTGGTGAAACAAGCAAATTAGTGCAAAACAACCCAGCTTATGGTCCTATTATCAGCATCAGCAGTGTAAGCCAAAGTTTTCTATCACCTGTGTTAGCACCAATCCCACTTGAGTCAGGTCTCCATTTTAATTGCCCCAGTATGCAGTGGTGTGATCTCTCCATTTTTGTTGTGGTGAGGTTACCAATGAGAACCGCTGGATCAAATTGGGAGACAATTATATCAAACGACGATGGTAGTTGGGATAAGTTCATAGGGTATAAGACTGGTGTGACTAATGAACTCGCGTATGGTGGTAGCATCCCAGCGATGGAGAAAGTATGCACTATTCCGAGTAGCATTGACATAAGTAAAATGCATATGATATCAATACACTGGCAAATGAGCAATTCACACGTCAGAGTCAATAACACCAAGTCAACCGATTCAGACTTCATAGCGAACATGAAAAAGATAGGCACACCATATGGAACAATTTTTGGAATACATCGACCAAGAGTACCACTCGCACCTTATGCGTACCCGTCGTTGATAGAATTCTACGGTGTGAAAATCGTGAGTGGTTACATGACAAACCGAGACATCATAATCATGGGTGGAGAAATGATGAAGGAATATGGTGTAAAGTAAATGGGAGCATGTATTTCGAGACCTCGTGAAATATATAAAATAAACAAAACGACTGATCACATGTTCAAAGCTGGTGGATCATTTGGTCGCGGTGACGTTACTCTCGAGCTCCACGCTGAGATTGGTATGAGGTCTAAAAAGACTTACGGCAAACCTATTACGTTACCCACAGAGCCAGACACTGTGGGAGTGGTAGGAGACGTGACCTAAGTTAAAATGGGTTGGCTTAGAAAACTGGCTCGTAACATTAGAGACTTTTTCAGACGACGTAGAAAACTGAGGACTAATAAAACACACCTGCTGCACTGGTACACAACAAACCAGATCTATAAAAAAACCTGACACCTATGTCGAGTAGTTTTTTTTTGCGAGGCTATAGTAATGGCAACCAACTCAGTGCAATTATTCGATGGTCACCAAATCACGACGGTTAATCACAACGGTGAAATATGGTTCAAAGCAAGAGAAGTCGCAAGCGCTCTAGGTTACGCTCAACCAAAAGATGCAGTCAACGACCACGTCGAACCTGATTGCGAAATGAAGATGGAACAAGCCTCGTTTATCAACGAACTTGGAGTCTACTCATTGACGTTCTCGAGTAAATTGGAGCGTGCGAAACACTTTGGAAGGTGGGTGCACTCAGAAGTCTTACCAAGCGTTAGAAAAAGTTTAGCTGACGTCGGTCTCAAACACAATCAGTTTAAAATGATCACCGAGTTCGACCTTCATACGAAAGTTGTTGGTTTTCTTAGGAAGTATTATCCAGAGGCTATTTTGGTAGCCGCTTGTGGTGAGAATCAAGACACCTCGAGTAAAAGAATAAATTCGTGGAAAAAAGGTTACCAACGTGGAACGCCTGACTTGATTATTGCCAATGCAAACCGACAGCACAACGGACTCGTGATTGAGTTCAAGAATCCAGGTGGTACAGGTAAGACGTCCAAAGAGCAGGAGTCTCTGTTGCTCAGATATAAATCCGCTGGTTATCTAACACTCTTGTGTGACTCGTACGACGACGCTATTACCACGGTAATAAAATATCTCTTTGACGTTGGGTTTCAGTGCTCTCAGTGTTTTCGTAAATTTAAAAATAAATCAGCGTTGAGTAACCATGAGAGACGTTATTGTAAAGAGACTTTTTAGACAGCGAGTAATAAGTCGAATTAGCACTCGTTCTCGTTGTTGAGACGATGTTTGAAGCGACAACTGCTCTAGCGTTTTTAAAGACGTTTTTTTTAACTTGATAAAAATATCTGTGAAACTCTTTCTCTTTATTTCACAAACCTTCTGACCACTGTGTGAAAAAATGTTTCTATGACATTGGACACTTCATGTGACCAATGTCTAAATTTAAAAAGTGGGGTATCCGAGAACACCCTTAATTTTGTGTGGAAGGATGATGACGTCTGCACACTGCGCGATATTGCTCAGCACCACCAACGAATGATGGTCCTGGGTTGTATCTCCAATTGAATGGTGCGTCAACAGTTGTTCCGTAAGTGTCACGACAAACGGCGCAATACGCTTTTAGAAATGTGATGTCGTCTGCCATTGGGAACAATGTGTCGAGCTCACCAAGTCTTTTTAAATGCTCTGTCGTTATGAGACCACAAATAATGACGTGAACGCCAGCTTTAATGTATTCGCGAATAATTGGGAGTAGATCAGAGTACCAATGGCCTTCGTCAATTCCGATGATGTCATAACCAGCTATCTCGGAAGAACTCGGAAGGTTGGTGATTAACTTCGCAGGTAAACTGTCTGATCCGACAACAATGGTCTGACGATGTGTGGAGAACGCGTGGTCAGTTCGCCTAGTGTCACCTGCGTTGTTCATGTAGAGGACTTTGAGCCCTGACTTACTTAACGTGACTAACCTGCGAAGAGTCTCTGTCGTTTTTCCTGCGAACATGGGACCAATCACGATTTCTAGTCTACCAACTTTCTCTGTCATGGTTACTATACCTACAGAGAAATACTTTTTTATTGTGGCAACCTAATTTTTAATGCGTTTGGTCTGGAACTGTGAGACACCTGTGAGGTCATCTGTGAGATACCTGTGAGGTCAACTGTGAGTAAGATAACACGTGATAATGTATTAGATGGTTGAGGACTCACAGACGGCTGTTGAAGCGAAGATCACAGCTGATGTGAAAAGTGTTAAGGTGAAGGACCCGAAGCGTGTCGCTGCTGGTAAAAAGTTGGCTGAGATATCGAAAGCTGCTAAAGAAAAGAAAATGCGTGAAATGATAGTCAACGAGGAACAGGGTGGTGAGTGGAGCTATGGTTATATTGTCGGAACACTTGGTGTTATCGTTGCTGCTGCTTCATTGTGGTACACAATTAGTAGTGAAAAAGAAACACGACTAGAACCTGTGAGTACTGCAGCATCACCCGCGTCAGAAAATCGTAGAACTTGTCGTCCAGCGTTAGACACGTTTGATTCTTAAACAAAACACACGACAATGTATATATGTCCGCGATCGATCGAAAAGAACTTATGAACGAATTGTACGACGCACTACTTGTTACGACTGGTGCTGTGGCAGTGAGTATGATTTCTAAAAAGGCTTTGGGAGAACCACTGGGAACACCAGAGACTGTGAAAGGTACAGTGAAACTTGCTGCGGCTGTTGGTGCGGGAACGCTGTTAGTAAAATGGATGCAATCGAAAAAGTGGATACCGACAGATCCATTCAAATCAACGTAAGTTAATGGTGAGTGTTGTGGCTGGAGGGATATTTAATGCAGTGGCTTTTGCAGGCGCTGGCTTTATGTTTTCAAAGTTTAATCATTCAGGTTATGAAGCTGAGATGAAAAGACATAACCATGCGTTGGAACAGTTAGCCAGTGCGAAAGAAGTGTGGTATGAAAATGAGGTCGCTAAGAAAGATAAGATCCAGCGTTTACGACAACGGCTCTCTGACGCTAATGCTGACATCAATGACACAAACCACGCGTTGGAAGAACTTAGAAGCGTAATGACTATTCAGTACAGCGGACGAGTGTTCACTGACCTCCCGAAGGTTGCGGATTACTACCAACCAAGTGTGGAAATGAAGGAATACCAATTATTGTTTGTTAGCGCGCTAGGTTTGAGTAGTGGAATAGTAGTGTGGGTGCTAACTCGGTGAAAAAAATATGTTGGAGTAGTATAAGAGTGATGGACAAACTTATGAGGCAGATGAGTTACGGCTACACAATTGACGAGATCGCGAGCGAGACGCAAATTGAGTGTGGAGACACCTTCAGGCTTTACTACTGCTTGGATTGTGACGTTGTGAAACATGTGACTGACTGCGGTGGGTACGCGTGTCCAAAGTGTGGCGACACCGAATGGGGTTACACTCAGAGTTACAGCGACATGAGACTCACGCGATTAAAAAGCGTTCACAAACGGTCTTGGTGGATGGGAAGGAGACTGCGGAACGTCGTGAAGGGTGAGCACCTTGAGTTGATAAAAGAGGACTTCTTGAAAGTTGTCAATGTGCTGCACTCATGCAATTTGATCAAGGGTAGAAATGTCAGCAGATATGGATACTACATTATTAGGTTGTGTCATAGAAGACGAGTCAAGACACTCAAGAAGGTGTCAGACCTCAAAGACGGGAAGGTGAAAGACTTGTTTGACGATAATTTGTTTGGGGTGGTGTACCCAAAGCTGGGATGGTGTGAGAGTGGTGATATTTATTACAATGAGTGGGCTAAGAAAAAAAAGTGTAGTGTAAGTATAAGCCAATGAGTCGGACTGTGAGAAACCCGCTGAAAAAAAGACGGGCGCATAAGACGAGCGCAGCCGTTGTCAATTCACTAACAGATGAAGCGACCAACGTTCACGGCTTCTTTAGAGATCAAGAAACACAACCTGCAGTCGAAGACCTCACACCGTCAACACATTTGTTGGATCGAGCACTGAGAGGGTTCACAAGGTCCTATGGAGTCGAAGTAATTGACGACAGAGACATCAATTAAGTAAATGGTAGTAGAAGCGCTGTCACTAACCTTTTGAGACGTGAACTAGGTGAGACCAACGGAATGAAAGTGGTGGAGACAGTCAAAGTCACTTTTGAGAAAGTTTTAGAACTCAATAAGACCACATACAAAACTGCCTACTTTAACAGCGAAACGTTCGTCGTCATTAACGAGCACGACATCGAGGGTGTCGCCAATCGTGGGTCGGAGCAGATTTTGACGCGGATAGCTGGGTGGTTATCTGAGGGGTCTGGATGGACTATCGACAAAATAGATGCGCACTACGTTAATGTCGCTATTTACAGACCTTTGCATGGGAGTAGCTACATTGCGTTGCCAAAGGAGCTGTGCAACAGTATGAAGGGCTTGGTAAACGTAAATAACGATGATGACAACGAGTGCTTTAGATGGTGTCACCTTGCACATAAGTTTCCTGTTGGAAAAAACTCTGACAGAACGTCAAAGTACGCTAGGCATGCCAGTAAGCTGAACTATGACGGAATTGACTTCCCAGTCACACTCAAAGATTACGACAAGATCGAAAAGGCTAACGAAATTAGCATTAATGTTTTTGGGTATGAAAATAAGCAGCCATTCCCTGTGTACGTTTCTAAGGAGGCGTATCCTGACCATATGGACCTATTGTTGATAACTAATGACGTGGGCAACAAGCATTATGTGTACATTCGCGATTTCGACAAATTCATGTACCGTCAGACAAAGTATAAGGCGAGAAAGCACTTTTGTAGATATTGCCTGCAGTGTTTTACCCGAGCGGACGTGCTTGAAAGTCACATTGAAGTATGTTTGGTCATCAATGGGAAGCAAGCTATTAAAATGCCACAAAAAGGCGCGAAAGTGAAATACGAGAATTTTAGTAGACAGCTAAACGTACCATTTGTGGTGTACGCAGACTTTGAGGCTATCACACAGAAGGTGGACACAACAACACCATCGAGCGAGTGTAGCTACACAAACGCTTACCAGAGGCACGTTGACTGCGGTTATGGGTATAAATTAGTTTGTTGCTACGACAACGAGTACAGTAAGCCAGTAAAAGTGTATCGCGGTGAAAACGCAGTCAACAAGTTCATTGGGGAGATGTTAGAAATTGTTGAATATTGTAAAAAAACATCTGAGAGTCACTTTAACAAAGAGATGATACTGACTGATGACGATAAGAAGAATTTCGACGAGGCCAAGAGTTGCCATATTTGTAGCGTTGAGTACACTAGCGCTGACGTTAGAGTGAGAGACCACTGTCACGTGTCAGGTAAGTACAGAGGGTCCGCACATCGTCAGTGTAATGTGAACTTTAAGTTGACCGATAAAATACCCGTGATCTTTCATAACTTACGTGACTATGATAGTCATTTCATCATGCAGGAGATTGGCAAGTTTGGTCAAGACATAAATGTGATACCAAACAACATGGAGAAGTACATGGCGTTCATGCTTGGAAAAAACTTGGTATTTTTGGACAGCTTCCAGTTCATGAGTAGTGGTCTAGACAACTTGGTGAGGAACCTACCAAGGGACGCTTTCAAATACACGTCAGAAGTGTTTCACGACGAGGGTTTGACACTTATGACAAGAAAGGGGGTCTATCCCTATGATTATATGGACTCCTTTGATAAATTTGATGAATGCGAGCTACCCTCCAAAAAGGACTTTTACAATATTCTGAATGACGAAGATATTACGGAAGAAATGCATGAGCGTGCTTGCGATGTGTGGGACTACTTCGACGTTGAAAACATGGGTGGGTACCACGACCTGTATTTGAAAAGCGACGTGCTCTTGCTCGCTGACGTTTTTGAGAACTTTAGAAAGACATGCCATCGCGAGTATAAACTAGACCCGTGTCACTATTTCACATCGCCTGGGTTGGCTTGGGATGCTATGCTGAAGATGACTGGAGTGGAGCTTGAGTTATTGTCCGACATCGACATGTTCCAATTCGTAGAACTAGGTATGCGTGGTGGTGTGAGCTACATATGCAACAGACATGGCGTGGCGAATAATAAATACATGGAGGGGTATGATAAAGCGCGAGAGTCGAAGTATTTGATGTACCTTGATGCCAACAATTTGTATGGATGGGCAATGAGTCGAAGTCTACCTACGGGAGGCTTCAAGTGGTTGACTAAGAAAGAAATAGAAAAGGTTAATCTATGCGACTATCACAACAATAGTAAAAAGGGCTTACTGCTCGAAGTCGACTTGGAGTATCCAGACCATTTGCATGACCTACACAACGATTACCCGGTGGCTCCTGAGAAGATGGAGATAACTGTTGACATGTTGTCGGAGTACTGCACGAAAATCAAAAATAAATTTAATGTGAGCGTTGGCGGCGTGAAGAAGTTGGTGACTAATTTGATGAACAAAAAAAAGTATGTGTGTCACTATAGAAATCTGCAGTTGTACACAGGTCTTGGACTAAAAATCAAAAAGGTGCATAGGGTCCTACAGTTCGACCAGTCCAAGTGGTTGGGCAAGTACATCGACTTTAACACAGTCAAGAGAACCGCGGCTAAGAACGCTTTTGAGAAGGATTTCTTCAAGTTGATGAATAACAGTGTGTTCGGAAAAACGATGGAAAACTTGAGGAAGCGTGTGGACGTAAGACTAGTGACCACCGCAAAGAAATTAGAAAAGCTTGTCTCAAAGCCAACGTTTGTGTCTTGCAAGATATTTAGCGAGAACTTAGTTGCTGTCCACAAAGTTTAAAGAAACGTTGACACTAAATAGACCTGCATATGTGGGTATGTGCATACTAGACTTGAGTAAAACGCTGATGTACAATTTTCACTACAATTATATTATGAAAAAGTACTCTAGCGACACCTGTAGATTGCACTTCACTGACACTGACAGTCTGTTGTACTCAATCAAAACTGGCGACGTTTATTCCGACTTCATGGAGGAGCGCGAAAAGTTTGATAATAGCGACTACCCTGCAGACAGCCCGTTCGCTTTCAAAGAGAATAAGAAAGTTATTGGGAAGATGAAGGACGAGTGCGCTGGAACACCAATTATTGAGTTCGTTGGGTTGCGCAGTAAAATGTATAGCTATTTGAAAGAGGATGGGGGTGGTGGGAAAACCGCTAAAGGCATTAGAAAAAATATAATTAAAAAGGTAATCAGACACGAAGATTACAAAAGTGTGTTACTCGAGCAGAAACAGTTGCGACACACAATGAAGACCATTAGAAGTGTCAAACATCAGCTAGGTAGTTACGAAATTAATAAAGTGTCGTTATCCTGTTTTGACGATAAACGATACCTCTTAAAAAATGGTGTCGACTCCTACGCGTATGGTCACAAAAACATTGTAGTGAGAGACACCACTGAGAGTAGTGAGCAAACGGACTAACTCGCAAAACGATTGGCTATTTGTTAGTCAATGTTGTTAACCAATCAAAAGAGCACCATTTCGCTATCCATTTGGATAAACATCACCACTAGAGTCAAAATCTAGTGGTTTTTTTTCGCGCGTGAATTGAGACAACAGTAGAACGCGTCGGTTGAAATGACACTCTCTATTTTTTTAATATGTGGGAGTGAGCTCGTACCACATTTTATTTTTTTAACACGCGAAAATGTTGAAATGACACTTTCTATTTTTTCCTAAATGTAATTTGTGAGAATTTTGAAACGACACTCTCTATTTTTTAAATGTGGCTGAAATGGTGTCAAATTTTAGCGAGAGTCGCGATTTAGTATAAATTTGGTATTGTTTCGCTAATCTCGCATGTGTTTGACATCAATTTAGTAGAAAACGTGCGAGGGGTGTCTAGATTGACGAACGATCGCTGTAGTAGTATAGTAAGTAGGGCTGCGAGCTTATTCGACCTCAAACGTTAATATAAACACCAAAACATCACCAAATTTGTCGAGTCGTGATTTGGCAAATTTGGTGATGTTTTGGTGTTTATATTCACGTTTGAGGTCGATTGAGCTCGCAGCCCTACTTACTATACTACTTGTGTCATTGGTGAATAAGTAATTACTCTATCAAAACGACAACCGCTGTTTACATATTCATCTATATCTAAATAGACCAACGAATACACGGAAACCTATTGCTTGTATTTAATAAACTAGGAATAGACTTAGTTAACCGCGCTAGTCTCGTTTCCTTATGACCTGTGGAGAATTCAACATACGATCGAGAATCAGATATATATATTTTAATGCCACAAACAACAAGAATGTATGCTTAAAGCTATTCCGTACTTACATGAGTACTGAATAAACTTTTACGTTCGTAGAACGGAATAGCTTTAAGCATACATTCTTGTTGTTTGCATGTGCCGTGGCATTAAAATATATTCTGATTCTCGATCATGTGTATTCATACGTCTTCAATCTCCCGGTAATATAAATCGTGCGAAAATATTTATAATATGAGTTCAGCTGTTCAAGACCATTCTTTCCGTTATTTATTAAATACAATCGATAGGTTTCCGTGTATTAATTTTCCGTGTATTAACCGCCATAATACCATGGTTGTCTCAATTTCTTTTGTCTTTTCAGGTTGAATTAATAATTGGATTAATTTATACAATCTAGAGGTCGTATTAGAACTAATACAACCTTGAATGACGTCATGAGAGGTAGTATTAGCTTCTTCTCACCTGGCATGCAAAGACATGAAATTTCGACAACCATGGTATTACAAAGTAATATCATGGTAATGAGGTGTATTAGCTGTTAAACCGCCCGCTTGATTCGGGTCATTAAGTTAGGTCGAAATGCGTCGAGGGTTGCCAATATACGAACAACCACAACTACACGCGTTTCTGTTCAAACATCCCAGTTTCTCCATTCGCAAACACACCACCGCCCTTCGACTCCATTTTCACCCACACATTGTTCATGTCAATCATCAATGTTATCCACATAATATAATTATTTTGATATTCGTTAATATACTCAAATGTACTGTTTGCCCACTATTTACAAAATTCAACACCGATGTAGGTCTCATTACCCATGCCCCATATATTATACAAATTCTCACACTATTCACAATCGCTATCTACTCCTACTGTTGGTACACGCCACATACATGTATTTCGTATCCAAATGGAACACCCATTTTTAAGCGTCAAATTACGTCACCCGTTTTTAATTGTAAACACGTCATCCAACTCAGAGCCCCATGCCGTATCTGAATTTACTCCAGTCGATTGTCAAAACATCCTACTTATTACCATATTTAACACCGGTGCAGGTCCCATCACCTATCTTTTTATCAAAATGATATTACTTATAATTGTTGGTGTGGCGTGAAATTTTCATACGCGTGTGCGATCATATCGTGTTTCAGAAGGACAGGTGTGACGCGTTAACGCGGCAACGACCGTTTACGAAACGGAAAATTGCCGCGCCGTCATGTGCTGGGAAGTGTTGTATTTCGTACTTTTGTGCTACTTATCTATACTTTCCTAAAGTCTTTCCCAGCCTTTTTTTCGCGGTTTGCTTAGCCATAACGACTAGTTGTCGCTCGTAGAGATGGGGCCATCTATTACCCAGTTTATGTTGTAATAGCAATATTACTAAAATAACGCTGAAATTTCGCCAACACTAACCCATTTACTCAGCACACACGTCACAGGTCATGCATGACAGAGACCCTTAATTTACCTTTAATACGCGAACGAGCATTTTTACAACCTCAAACTACGATATTCCGATTATTTAGGTCACTTTCATATCAAAGTATGTGACCATATATTTTTTGTTGCCAATGTCCTTTAACGACTTATCGGCGTTTACGTGTGGATGGAAGCACTGAAAGTCTCCATTTTCGCATGAAAATGTATAATATAACCATAAAAATTTACTAATACACGTTTACTTGTATGTAGTCAGGTAGTTTCAATTGTAAGATATTTTTATCAACAGTTTCTATCCGTCTTTGAGTTGACGTCGTCGTGAAGACGTAATATGACGTCGTACACAGAACAAGCTGGACGACGTTGAGATTACTCTCAGACGAGAGCGTGTTGTAAAATTTTAAAGTCCATAATGATATGTCCATACATTGTCATAGGACGATATGTACATCCATAGCACGACCAGAATGAAAAAAATCAGAATGAACAGAAAAATGTTTTCTCCAGTGCAGTTTGAGAGTTCGCGTGCGGGAAACTATTCGATCCTTAAAAACTCCTGGTGTGAACGAAACTGTCAGAGCGTGCGGCTCATTAACACGTACAGGTACGTCTCCAAATTTCCGAACTTTTTCACAAACCCCGATTTGACACGCTTGACACAGATGCGAAAGATGCGGTCCTTGCATATTTCCTTCGATGTGTCGATCAACGTGCTTGCTGTCGTCAGGATTGAAACCATAATATTTCACTTTCACTTTCCTCAGAAGACCGCTTACAGCGAAGGATATTTCCTGTGCATCCCATTTTGGAGTTTGATACTCTCGTGAATTTACGCACCTCTGACACATTTGTCCCATCAACTGCATACGCACTTTGCCTCCACAGCCATGCGTTCGATTGTAATGAAAGACGACTACTCCGTTCAACGATGACCACCTATTACCACAACTTCTGCACTCAAACTCCACTTTCCCTTTCTCTCGACGTAAGTTCCATCCTCCACGCAGTGGAGACAAACAAGAGACTTGACTCAACTCCCAATTGTCTCGTAATTCCGAGAATTGCTTCCTGAACTCGCTTCTCCAACAGCTGTCTGGGTTCGTCTCTGTCTCTGAAGCACTGAACGCCATGACAAATTGTTAACATGAAATGGCTGCGATTCGTCGACCAGAATGTGATACTTTAACTGGTTAATTACTTTGGTACTTTGAGTTTCTGATAAAAATTGCTTAATATTATCGTCAGCTTTGTTTAAAATTCATAGCAAACTTCCTTCGTATTTCACGGTTGAATCACTCACTGTACATGTCTTTGTGTACGTGTGCCTGGCACGTCACTTCCTGTGTGTAGTAACTTTAGGATAGTGTCAAAGATTATACAGGGAAAATTCCTCTCAGAAATCGCAGGAAATTCCCTTACAGGACTTCTCTCCTCCACACTTTCATCAAGACATTAACATAATCCTGGCCTGAGAGTTGAAGTGACGGATTACGTGTTCTCTATACTTGAACGCGAGGAGTTGGAAAGCCTCAACCTCGTTCCCAGGGTCTTATCTAAATATTGTCTTCAACCACAGGCTTCCCAAGCTTGCGACACATTTATTATTATTGACTCTTTATTTACGATGTATTTTAATTTGGTGAGAAATCTGGCGCAATTGAGGCATTGACAGCGAGTTCGGTATCTGGCCATGTTGTTCCTCACCAGATACCGAACTCGCTGTCAATGCCTCAATTGCGCCAGATTTCACACCAAATTACACAGAAACGACAACTACGACTTCATAAGAAATAAAGTGAACTTTATTTCTTAATTTATGGCAATATTCTAGCATTTTAACGAAATCGAATGATTCCCGTTGCAAGTCTATTAAAATAGATCGTACATAAAGTACTCAAATATCATAATAATAAAAGTGCCCCAGATTTCGGTATATACTTCATGGTAACACTAGACCGGATTTCCATCTGTTTTTTATACCCCTAACCCCAACCGTAACCCAAATCCTAACCCTAATCCTAATCCTAACCCTACCCCTAACCCAACCGTAACTCTAATCCTAACCATAACCCTAACAATAACCGTAAAATACGGTGGGAGACTATATGTATTGTTACCATGAAGTATATCCCCAGATTTCACACTAAATTACACAGATTTAACGAAGTCGAATGAATTCCCGTTGTAAGTCATTAAAATACATCGTAAATAAAGAGTCAATAATAATAAATGTGTCGCAAGCTTGGGAAGCCTGTGCTTCAACGAATAAATATATACCAAACTAAACAAAGTATATGCTAAACGTAAAATATACATGCTATACTTGATAAATATATGTTGAACTCTATTAAAGTGTATATCACTTATTGCTTCATTTGAAAGAGTATAAAAAACTAGTACAAAATGCTGTTTACCGTTCCTTGATATCTTTTCTAGTTCGAGAGTTATAAAGATTTAAAGATGTCAAAATCAAGGGAAATTATGGCACAAACTTGGCGGCTGCCGGTCGGGGGAGCGGAGGTAATACCCTGGGTACGAGGTTGATATTTGGCCTCAAACAAATTAAAATAAAAGTCCGCGCGTGGACTGGTAACTTTGAACTTTGACACGGAGATCAAAAATATTATTTTTATCGTACTTGTCGTCGACACGACATGGCAGCAAGACATGAAACGCTGCAAGAGATGAGGACTAACAAAGGAGCAAGCAGAGGAGTATTTGAAAACGATTTCAAAGAGAAACATGGGCATAGTGTTGGGGGGGGGGGGGTACACAAATGAGGTCAGAGGCAGCCTGAGCAGCACTGAGCGCGGGCTAGTGCCCAACGGCAGGTCCGTTCGCAGGCTAGATTTAAGCCTCTTGCTCGCACCTCGTTGCGAGTCAGGTCACTCAATTTTGGAGCTTAGGCGGATGGTATCTAATGTTGACCCACTCGCTGCGAGCACGTCCTTACGAGGACTGGGTAAGAGTTTTAAAACCTTCCAATCATTGCAAGAACTTGCTCGCATGAGCTCCATGCGAGTACAATCCGCGTCTTTAGGACGATGTTTTAGTATACACCATAGCGCTACTTAACCATTCAAGTAACCACTAACCCGAAAACTACTTAGACGCCAACCCTTACTCTTTGCCTAATTAGTTTTCTAACCCCTATTTTCTAAGGTTATACTAAAAAACATCCTCCCAAAGACACGAACTGTACGTTAGCTCAATATGATATAACGCCGATCATACACCTATCGAGAGGCCTGCGAACGAAGCTCAGGTCTCTCTTCCGTTTGGAGCTTAGGTGGATGGAATTTAATGCTGGCCCAGTCGCATGGAACTGTTCATATGTTTGTAGATATGGTCTTATTTAAATGAACTCCGAAAATGATTAGGAATGGCAATTTAGAGTTCTTTCATATCTCACGTCGTTCGTGAGATATTTAGACTGGATCGAGCAACTATTGTTTAGATGCTGCGAAAAAATGAAGCCGAGAATATTTCGCGGCGGCCATCTTGAGAATGGACCACGCTATATAGTTTTACTGTAGGTGACACTTGACAGAGACTATCTGTCTCTGATCTTTTAAGAACGAGGTTGGTTAAAATGAATCAGTTGCTGAAGGTTTTCCCATAATTTAGAACATCAACTACAGCTCCATTACAATAAATTTTAGCAATTTTACGCAAGTGCAAATTGGAGTAAATCCATTTTTTCGTACAGTGGGATCTGTGCATTACAATATCCCCAAAGACCATAATATCAGAAGAGTAATAACCAACAAAACCACTAGTGTTATTACAATTATTCCTATTTTCAACGCATTGGATCCATTATCGCCGCTGCTCCGGAAAACGGATACCGTTGGGAACATGTTGTAGTTTCGACTTCCGGCGGAAGGTGCCTGCTTCCAAGACGTTTTCGCAAGTAGAGGTTTCTTCGAAATCGAATTCCGGGAACTGTGCGCGACTATATCGACACGTACAGAGCCATCTGTTTTAATTTTCCCACAAACCCCACTTTTACACGCTTGACACAGATGCGTAAGATGCGGTCCTTGCATCTTCCCTTCGATGTGTCGATCAACGGGCTTGCTGTCGTCAGGCTTAAGACCATAATATTTCACTTTCACTTTCTTCACAAGACCGCTTACGGCAAAGGATATTTCTTGTGCGTCCCACTTTGGAGTTTCATAATCTCGCGAATTTGTGCACCTCTGACATTTTTGTCCCATCAACTGCATGCGCACTTTGCCTCCACAGCCATGCGTTTGATTGTAATGAAAGACGACTACTCCGTTCAACGATGACCACCTATTACCACAACTTGTGCACTCAAACTCCACTTTCCCTTTCTCTCGACGTAAGTTCCATCCTCCACGCAGTGGAGACAAACAAGAGACTTGACTCAACTCCCAATTGTCTCGTAATTCCGAGAATTGCTTCCTGAACTCGCTTCTCCAACAGCTGTCTGGGTTCGTCTCTGTCTCTGAAGCACTGAACGCCATGACAAATTGTTAACATGAAATGGCTGCGATTCGTCGACCAGAATGTGATACTTTAACTGGTTAATTACTTTGGTACTTTGAGTTTCTGATAAAAATTGCTTAATATTATCGTCAGCTTTGTTTAAAATTCATAGCAAACTTCCTTCGTATTTCACGGTTGAATCACTCACTGTACATGTCTTTGTGTACGTGCCACTTCCTGTGTGTAGTAACTTTAGGATAGTGTCAAATATTATACAGGGAAAATTCCTCTCTGAAATCGCGGGAAATTCCCTTACAGGACTTCTCTCCTCCACACTTTCATCAAGACATTGACATAATCCTGGCCTGAGAGTTGAAGTGATCTATAACGAGGAGTTGGAAAGCCTCAACCTCGTTCCCAGGGTCTTATCTCCGCCCCCAAGCCTTTGTGTCCTCACAAAATATTTGTAGCATAAATATATACCAAACTAAACAAAGTATATGCTAAACGTAAAATATACATGCTATACTTGATAAATATATGTTGAACTCTATTAAAGTGTATATGACATGACATTTTTTATTGCTTCATTTGAAAGAGTATAAAAAACTAGGACAAAATGCTGTTTACCGTTCCTTGATATCTTTTCTAGTTCCTAAGACCCTGGGCACGAGGTTGATATTTGGCCTCAAAAATAAAAGTCCGCGCGTGGACTGGTAACTTTGAACTTTGACACGGAACAAAACGGAGATCAAAAATATTACTTTTATCGTACTTGTCGTCTGTCACGACATGGCAGCAAGAAGGATTTTAACTTTTCGAGGGCTGAGAAACCTCTTTGCTCATGCTGTAAGTTTGAAAGTTTCCTAATTTAGTAATTTCAACGTTTCAATGTCCTTTATTCTTTTTAATAATTATTTATGTTAGCCTGCTCGCAGGCTATATTTATGTATGTGCACGAACCGTGCACCCGGGGTTGATATTCATGCCATTTAAAAACATGTATTTGTTTCCTCTTGGACAAATTTTGTCCTTTAAAACTCTAAAAGAACGTTAGACCTGGTCCTCCTCCACATTATTCGCCGTATTCGGCAGTACACACCACTTTTATAACTTCATTGAACAATGTTCGTGTAAACACACATCTCATTGTAACATTCCTTCTTTTTTAGCGTATTTCTCGACTTGGTGCAGCTTCTTTGGTAAATATATAATAAATATATATTAATATTATACCTCAACTATAAATTGTCCAATCAGAGAGCTAGATTTGTACCATGTGATCAGTCAATTTAGAATTCCCTGCTTGGAGATGAATATTAGTGAGTTCCACGCTGTGGAGGGGACCTGAAGCTCGAGTACCATGTGCGAAACCAAATACCATGTGTGAAAACCAAATACCATGTGTGAAAACCAAATACCATGTGTGAAAACCAAATACCATGTGTGAAAACCAAATACCATGTGTGAAAACCAAATACCATGCACAAAAAACAAATAATGCGCGCATAAACCAAGACGAGCCTATCAACAATGGAGGAACAACAAGACGTTTCAGGACATTTCAAGACAGTATTCAAGTTTTCAGATATATAATTAAGAGCTAGATTTGTACCACATGACCAGTCAATTTAAATTCAAATTCCCAGCTGTGGCAGGGTATAATGGAGGGGTATAATGGTGAATACCCCTCTGTGGAGGGGTATTTGACTCGAGTATCACAAGGTCCGAATTAGCGCTTCACAAATCGCAAAAGAAACCAAGTTCACCATGACGTAAGTGATGTAAACGTCAATTATAGGACTTAATGATTTTACACTATGTTGTAAGACGTTACGCTACGTTGTAAGACGTTACGCTACATGGAAAGACGTAATATGCTATGTTTTAAGGTGTTACGCAACGTTCTAAGACGCAACGTTATAAGACGCTACGCAACGTTGTAAGACGTTACACAACGTTGTAAGATGCTACGCAACGTTGTAAGACGTTACACTACATTGTGACACTAAAGAAAAATGCGAAGCCATTTTGGAGCGCTAATTCGGACCCTGTATCACGCGCGAAACCAAATGCCATGCGCGAAAATCAAATAACACACAATCATGTAAACGAAGATGAGACTGTCAACAATGGGGGGAAAACGAGGTTTCAAATTGTTTCTAGATGTTTCAAGACAGCATTCAAGATTGTTTCGATATAATATATCATTTATAGACCCTCCACTCTTCATCAAATTCCCCTGGCTCTGGGTCTATAAGTGATAAATATTGCCTTAAGTGTAAATTTTCCAATCAGAGAGCTAGATTTGTGGTATTCGAGCTTGAAAATACCACACTAGCTTCAATACCTTGCTGTGGTGGAGTAATCGATATTGAATACCATGCATGAAAACCAAATTATTACCATGTGCATAAACCCAAACAAGCCTGTCAACAAATGGAACATACATGACATTTCAAGACAGTATATTCAAGATTGTTTCAGTATATATAATTTATAAACCCTCTGCTTGGGGAATTTGATGAAATATTGCCCCTCGAGATGATAAATATCACCCCTCTGAGTAATATTTCATCAAATTTCCCTTGCTCTGGTTCTATAAATGATACAGGGCCGGATTAACCATATGGCAGAAGTGACATAATATGCCGGCCGGGGCCCCACGCTTTTTGGGGCCCTGCGCCTTGTCATTGCACAATGTTAATTTCATACGTTTTTTTCTAGAAAGCACGGGCCCAAGTAAGTGCAGGGCCCCGGTAGGTGTGGACTTTTTAAGGCACGGGGCTTTATAAGCAGGCAACTTTTTAAGGCAGCGAGGAAAAAAGGAAGATAATTTAATTGCTCATGGTGAAACCATGCTGGGGGTCTAAATGGTGGCAAGGGGCTCTGCGCTGAAAATATACTGGGGGACCCGCGGTGAAAATTTTCCCGGTGGACCCACGCTGAAAATATGTCGGGGGACCCACGCAACCTTAGCATACAATGTGCAGATAATTGTAGTGGTAGAATAAGAAAACTCTTTCATGAAGGATAGCTAAGAACTAAGAAGGATAACTGTAAAACATGTTTTTCAGAAAAAATATGAAAGCTGCTAAAGGACCAGTCATTATAATAATTATTTAACTTGGAGGGGGGAGAAGAAGAAATTTTCAAGACCCCCCTCAAAACAAATTCCCAAAACAACATGGTCATGCATGAATAATAAAAGAATGGGTTTAATTTTTTAATTTATAATAAATCAAAAATTTAACTGTACTATGTCAGTGAACTTATGGTGATTATATATTGTATTATTAACATGGGTGGCATGCGTATGATTCTGTTTATAAATAGACCATTGTCGCTATTAGAATGTTAAATAAAAGGTATTCTGCAAAATACTGTAACCTCCTAAATTTGGAAGACTCCCCTTCTTCTAAAGTTATTTTTTCCTCCCCTCCCCCTTCAAGTTAAATAATGGCCGGACCCTAAGTTCTCAAAATAACTGGATATAATATGAAAAAGAGAAATAAGAGAACTTCAATGTGTCAAGAAATACTTAAAGTGCCCCTAACCTCAAAATGTTTTATTGTCTTGTTTGGAAGAACTTTTAAAATGATAAAGTAACTTCTTTTGAAGATTTTCACTTCTTCGCTTTCTTTTTGAGATATATCAGTTTGTTTGATATGCAAATGTATGGAATTTCGTCAACATGCATGGAATTTCGTCAACATGCATAATGACTTGTTGGAGAAATGTGTATATCTCTTTCATTCTCGAACGAAATCCTTTAAAATCAAGACGTTTGGTGTTGTGGGAGAAACGCACACACGTGTTATTCACACTTTAGTGTTTTTATTTCATGAACGGAAAGATATAAAACATTCTCTGATAACTCATTATGCATGTGTGACGAAATTCCAGATATTTGCATATCAAACAAACTGATATATCTCACAAAGAAAGCGAAGAAGTGAAAATCTTCAAAAGAAGTTACTTTATCATTTTAAAAGTTCTTTCAAATAAGACAATACAAATTTTTGAGGTGAGGGGCACTTTAAGTAAGAGTATACAGTACTTGAACAACGTCAATCTGAGCGCATGAGAGTCGAGCTTATCAACAATGTGTCCTTCAGGTCAGATGAAAAACATGTTTTTCATAGGCTGATGCGGTATATCGATATTTCAGTAAATACCGGTATTTTTAAAATACCGAATATTCGATATTCTAATTCTCAGATACCGAAAATATCGAAACTTTCGATATTATCGGTTGTGTGTTACACCATTTTCACATATTCGTAGAAAAAACGTAAGCTGAACCTATTAAATGTATCAACTTTCAATTTATTTTCACGTGCTGATGTAACAATCGCTATTCAAAAGGATGACATTTTTTGCGGAAGCCTTTCTATAAAAACAAGTGAGATCTGTGAGTGAACAAAAAATCGCAAGACAAAGGATGTCTTCTCAACTGTCAAAATACTTTGAAATGGATTTGAATAGATCTCACACCTTTGACTTTGGTTAAAAGCAAAAGTCTCACTGTGTCAGAATTTATACAGCTCATTGCAGTTGCCAGTTGACAGTGCCATACTGAAGTCAATTAGTCAGCACGTTTTCTTGAGTCCATTATTTTATTATCTCTGTTCTGTCCAGTGACAGTGTTCATCATGCCTAATGCGCGAAGTGCTGTTTGGAGTTAATTCAAGAAAGGCAACACTGAAAGCGATGATCCCGAATCCATATGTGATAATGTCAACTGTGCAAGAAGGTCGTTAAGAACAAGGAGGCATCTTAAAGAGTGAGTGTCAGGGTAGTGCTTTGCGCGCTTGTTTCCTTCATGGCAGCCATTTTATGGGACGCCTATTTCAGTTCACAAACGAATCCGTCGATATTGGATCAATCCTTCTTATAAATTATCCATTTTCAAGTTTTCTAAGAAGTAAATATACCTGAGTGATCAATTATTGTGATATTTTTCGTAAAATTGATCATTTACTATAGTAATCTTTTCGATACATAGAAGCTGCTACGAGCGCTTCGCCTCCGAAGCGTGGAAGGCCGGGTTATGTTGCTGAAACAGCGCGAATAAGTTTGCGAATGGAAGTGTTTGATGAGTGACTAGTAAAGAAATATATTTTGTTTCTTCTGATGTTTTGTTCATTTGAATTTGCAAAGATTCAGGAACTAAAGCCAGCCGGGGCCAGCTTGTTCGTCAGAAACAACAAGCTTGTTCTGCATCATAAACAACAAGCTTGTTAACTAAGCCAGCCTTAACAAAAACAACCAGCTTGTTCGTCAAACAACAAGCGAACCGCAACTGTTCAAATCGTCTTGAACATTAACTTCATAACGCCCCGAAGTCAGGATCGGACTCCAATTTCAACATTTCCAAATAAATCTAGAGTTCACAATTCACATGCAAATTATAGTTATAACGATGCGATGCACTGCAATCAATTCGTATGAAAACAAAACACACAAGCGCGCAAAGCACTACCCTGACACTCACTCTTTAAATTTATCACGCTTAGACTTTTTCAGTCCATGGGCCAGCATTGTGTGAACGCGCGCGACTACTGCTATTTATAACATTTTGTGCTGTTTGACAACTTTGTGTCACGTTCTAAAAAACGTTTGAGTTTCGCGAAATTTTGATGTGTAAAATACCGGTATAATCGATATTACCGATATTTTTCAGTATCGGTATTCGGTTTTTTTTCAATACCGCATCAGCCAAGTTTTTCATCCATTTTTATTTACTTGAAAATTCTGTGCTTTATATTCATATTATGGCTACCATTTCCAGAGTATAAGTCAAGTTCATGAAATTAAATATTTACCAGGACTCTAATACCACTGGGTATAAGAACAGTCAAAAACACTTTATGAACTTATTAAAATCCTTTCTCTGTTGAATAATTGGCACTAGCTGTTGCGGTTACCCAGCCTATTGTCTTAATGTCTGTATTAAATTTTATGTTTGTAATGTGTTTGGCAAAATTATTATACATTGCCCTAGACGAGCAAATACATTACCCTGAAGAGCAAATACATTGCCCTGAAGAGCAAATACATAATTGCCCTGACGAACAAATACATTGCCCTGAAGAGCAAATACATTGCCCTGATGAGCAAATACATAATTGCCCTGACGAACAAATACATTGCCCTGAAGAGCAAATACATTGCCCTGAAGAGCAAATACATTACCCTTAAGAGCAAATACATTGCCCTGAAGAGCAAATACATTGCCCTGACGATCAAATATATTACCCTGAAGAGCAAATACATTACCCATGTATTTATGTATACAATACATGGTAATGTATTTGCTCGTCAGGGTAATATATTTGATCGTCAGGGTAATGTATTTTCTCGTCAGGGCAATGTATTTGCTCGTCAGGGTAATGTATTTGCTCGTCAGGGTAATGTATTTGCTCGTCAGGGCAATGTATTTGCTCATCAGGGCAATGTATTTACTCGTCATGGCAATGTATTTGCTCTTCAGGACAATGTATTTGCTCATCAGGGCAATGTATTTGCTCTTCAGGACAATGTATTTGCTCATCAGGGCAATGTATTTGCTCTTCAGGGCAATGTATTTGCTCTTCAGGGCAATGTATTTGCTCTTCAGGGCAATGTATTTGCTCGTTAGGGCAATGTATTTGCTCATCAGGGCAATGTATTTGCTCATCAGGGCAATGTATTTGCTCATCAGGGCAATGTATTTGCTCGTCAAGGTAATGTATTTGCTCATCAGGGCAAATTATGTATTTACTCGTCACGACAATGTATTTGCTCTTCCCATTCTCTTCCTATATGACCTTATGTGGAATACGTACTATAAGTCCATATGTAATCACTGCAGTAACATTTGAGCTCAAGGTCATCATATTTAAATTGTCATAAGAGGCCTATTCTCGTGACCAATTTTTGACGTTAAAATTGATATTTAACATATTTTAAGCTAATGTACCAAAATTAACAAATTTGTTAATATATGTTATTGTGGAAATCTCTTTAAGGATAGTGCATCTGGATATGGGACTCAAGCACAAAATAACTCTGGCCTATGTTTTGGTACGTCAACTGAGCTCTTACTTGATTTCTCACGATATTTGTTGAAAAAATTATTTTACTTTGCCCGTAAATTAAAGGTCAACTATACCTTTTGAGGTTCTATTTTCCTCCGAAAGAGATATCATCTAACTTTGTAAAAGTGAAGATAAAAGTGAATTTCATAATATAGTGCAGGATTTATTGAGGAGTATTTCTTCGAATCTCTTGTTGCACGACCGTGTTATGAGAAGAATGGCACTATTACCGGTATGACGTCATAGTGTCATACTGGTAATAGTTTTATTGAACAAAATAATATTCCAGTGCTTGATATTTGGTTTGTCACTTATCACTCACCCAAGAGTAAACAGTAATCCAAATTTCACTAAAATAAAACCAAAATATACAGCATTTTCTTGCCGTATGACATCATTATGACATCACTTACCGGTAGTACCAGGCTTTCTTCCGACGCGGTCGTTGTTCAACTAAATTTAGCAAAAGGGCTGAAACTCGATCTTTAACAGATCATAAAAGTAGAACCAAGTAACCAATTTCAATTATTTCTTCGGTTTTGAATGGAACTTTTTGAATTCTAACGAAAAATAGAATAACCTCAAAAGGTATAGTTGACCTTTAAAGGCTGACATTTTTGTTCTGATCGCGGGCAAATGCGGTCGCTCCATTACCTTTTGACGTCATTGAGTGATGAAACACTATGAAAAGAAATCACATGTTACTAAACAGTCACAGTATTGTGGCAGTGCTCAGCACGAGAAAACTAGGGTGAAATATCTGAGCACCTAGAGGGGGTCCTGGGAAATTTTGAAATGTAGAACCGCCATTTCCTGGGGTAACGTTACATCACGGGCGTAGAGGGAAGGTGAGCACGCCATTTATCCTGGTCAGCAGCAAGCAATCGTCTTCTGGACGATCTTTTTAGTATCCGTGAGTACCGTGACAGATACTATATTATGATATACATAATAGAACTGCATGCCAACTCCAAAACAACTTAGACCCTAAACCCCCCGCCCAATGGGTTTTCTAACCCTAACCCCTGTGATACAGGAAAGCTAAGTAAAATCCTATTACTAACCTTAATACAAATAAAAGGATCGTCCAGAAGACGATTGCTTGCCGCTGACCAGAGTAAATAATAATAATAATAATAAAGACGTATTAGGAGCACTATACAATAGTCTCAATGCTCTTACAACAATATATTCTTAAAGTTATTTATAAAACTTATTAAGGCCCTTCTACACGATACGATTCATCATATACGATTGTCATTCTGGCGTACATTGTCGTATATGATTGTCGTACTGGCGCATGCAATTGTTTGCACACGACATAATTCTTGTTTATGATTCGATGGCGAATGTTGACACGCGTGTACGGTTTGATCACATACACCAAGATGACAATCGTATACGACAAATCGTACCGTGTAGATGGGCCTTTACAGTTTCATTATAAGATAAAGCCTACTACATATATTACCACTATGAACAAAAAACTATTAATTTAAAAAAAGAAAAGTCTTAATTGCTGACTTAAAATTACCCAACATATCAAAGCTTCTAATTTCCTGTGGTAATGAATTCCATAGTTTTGGTGCCGAAACCGAGAACGCTCTGTCTCCATGAGTCACCGTTTTGGATTTTGGTTCAAGTAGCAAAAAAACAAAAAACAAACAAATTTATTTAAATTATTATATTAAATTATTATAATTTATTTTATTTTAATAAAATCAATGGTGTGCTCATCCTCCCTCTACGCCAGTGATGTAACGTTTTCGCATTTCCTGCATTTCACAGAATTGAAGGATTAAAAATAATTTATTATATGCATGTATTTTTATTTCCTAGTATTTTACATATTAATTATAAGATACTTTAAAAAATCAGAGAGCTTTCTGACAGTTAGCAAAGCGAAAAGGTGGTGGACTGACGAGATTTTAGGAACAAATTACTGACGTTTCGATCGGAGCCCTTCAACAGTCTTCTCTCACTCTTCATCTTACTCTGACGAAGGGATCCGTTCGAAACGTCAATATTTCGTTCCTAAAAATCTTGGCATTTCACCACCTTTTCACTTTGCTATATATTTTTTACTACTTTCTGACAGTTAGGTATCCTCGAAGGACATTGGCAACAAAAACCATAATTTAAATTTTTGACTTTATGATTAACAAACAGGTTTACGAAGGTACTCCTAGTAAAGAAAACTACTCTTGTACAAAACAACAGTTACTAATTTTAATCAAAAACAATTCTATCATCTGCCATCTTGTTGTAATACTTTACCTAATTAACTGGCAAGTTGGTGACATCACAAGGCTTAGGTTAGGGTTAGGATCTAAGTTGTTTTGGGGTTAGCGGTTATTTCATGACGATTATATACCTCGATTCATTTGGTGATGGAGTAACATGAAAGGTTAACCCAAAAAGGGCACTTTCACAAAAGGAAATTTTAATTTACTGGGAGAAGCCGTCTTGTGATCTTTATTAATTTAATATCTATTACTGAAAGATGCACACAGACTCACAGTAAACGTTTGTCAACAACAATTTTTATTAATTAATGCTACGTGGATATATGTAACACATTCGTATAATTATAATGAATAATTAAAATAATTTCCTTCCAAAAATGCCAGTCTAGAGCACATGTCTATAGCAGCAATGGAAATGTCCATTTTAAATTATATCTTCACATGCATAATGCATCGGACTCATCTCGTTGACTCCTTCGAAACTAAATAACACAACCTATACTTCGTCAATCGTCGACCACGATTACCAACGACGATTAGTTCGGGCTCCTTCCTTTTCATTACTCATCTCGCTCGCAAAATTTAAATGTTTTTGCTTTCCGAATATGGGCAGTATAAATTTTAACATAGAGTGATAAATAAATTCAAAAGGAAGTATAAGATATCGCATTACAATATAGCAAAGGGCACATGGCTGCCCCCGTAAGCAAAGGGCAGCTGCCCCCGTGACTCCTGGGTTCTACAATTTGTACAATTACCAATTATTGGTAATTCAAGGCCATTGCACGCTTACTGATTATTGGTTAATTCTATAGGTAGGAGAATATGCTATTTCTACATAGATTTAACTGTCCAGTCCACCACCGTAGTGTCACCTCTGTTAATGCCACACATGATGCTGTTAACTTATAGAAATGTCAGACGAACTTCAAGCACTGCAAGACATGGCTAGAAAGTTTGCTCGAGAAGAGATTTTGCCTGTGGCTGCTGAACATGACAGAACTGGCGAGGTTTGATTCTAAATTTAGATACCAGATAGATCATCGTACCAGAAATCATTGTACCAGCCGACGATTTAAGGTCTTCAGTTAAAGTGCCCCTAACCTCAAAATGTTTTATTGTCTTGTTTGGAAGAACTTTTAAAATGATAAAGTAACTTCTTTTGAAGATTTTCGTTTCTTCGCTTTCTTTTTGAGATATATCAGTTTGTTTGATATGCAAATGTCTGGAATTTCGTCACACATGCATAATGACTTATTTGAGAAATGTGTATATCTCTCATTCTCGAACGGAATCCTTTAAAATCAAGAAGTTTGGTGTTGTGGGAGAAACACGCACAGGTGCTATTAACACTTTAGTGTTTTTATTTCATGAACGCAAAGATATATAACATTCTCTGATAACTCATTATGCATGTGTGACAAATTCCAGATATTTACATATCAAACAAACTGATATATCTCACAAAGAAAGCGAAGAAGTAAAAATCTTCAAAAGAAGTTACTTTATCATTTTAAAAGTTCTTCCAAATAAGACAATGAAAAATTTTGAGGTTATGGGCACTTTAAGGTTTGCAGGGTATTTTCAGTAAAGCGTTCTCAATTCGTCACAATTTATGGCACAAAAATAAAATAGATATCATTAGAAAGCTGTTAATTTGTAGAATATAATTTTGTATTTTATTTTGCGATAAACACAAACCAATAATAGTTATGAATTTTTTAATTAAAACCATAGAGTTTCACTCGGGGCGATTGAAGTACAAAGCGTTTTATTTTGTTCAAAATTGTTTTCGCAGTTCGATTCCGAGATAAATTTCCAGCAAATGGGTATCGAGTTTTGCTGATTTTATTGACGACCAAAGTTGAAAATGCTATTTTTCGACCAACATTTGGACAAAATATTAAGTTATAAAATCGAAACCGGGCAATAAATAAAAAATCGATGACACCTTTTTGCTGGAAATTTATCTCGAAATCGAACTGCGAAAAATTTTTTGAACAAAATAATCGCCCCAAGTGATGCCCTATGGTTTTACTTAAAAAATTCACAACTATTATTGGTTTGCGTTTATCGCGAAACCAAAGACACCATTGTATTCTACAAATTAACAACTTTCTAACGATATATATTTTATTTTTATGGCATAAATTGTGACGAATTGAGAGTGATTTACAGAAATGACCCTGCAAACCTTAAAGTGCCACTACGATGAAAATCCCCATTTTTTAGATTTTTTAGATTTTCTTCATTCTCGTATTTTACGCTTCTGGATGCCGCCATTTTAGAGTTTGCTTGACGGCCGTCAGAATTGATGTACAGCGTTGCGTTTTTCTCAATTTTAATGATGCTCAATGACGTCAAAATCGAAATGAAACTGCCGCTGAACACTGACTATGAGCTGTAGAGCAAACGCTAAGATGGTGTCGTCCAGAAGCATAATATTTAAACTAGAAATACGTGTACGCAATAACCCCTCACCAAAATGTCCTATTAAAGTGTTAATAATATACAAGAAAATGTTACTCGACTGTGATTGGTTGGTTTCAGTGCATTTAATCCCAAACAGCAGTGCAAAAATCTGTAACAACAGTGCAAAAATCTGTAACAAACTCAAAAATCTGCAAAAATGCAAAAATCAAATCTGCAAAAATCTGTTGTAAATATTTTAAGACGCATGTCGCGTGACTTTGTGTAAACCAATTAAAACACGACCGGAAGATCAAGTTTTCTTGATCACCGGATGTTCGTCTTATAATTGTCTCGCACATTTTCTTGTATATTATTAATAAGTAATACCATGGTTTCTCGTGCAATTTGGAAAAAACATGCACTCGTGAGTTTTTCAAAGACTTCAAATAGCACTCGTCCTTCGGACTCGTGCTATTTTGATAGTCTTTGAAAAACTCACTTGTGCATGTTTTTTCCAAATTGCACTCGAAACCATACTATTACCTATACTTATAAAACGAAAATTAAGTTTTAGTTATTTAAATGAACTTTTAAAATAACAAATAATTGTAATTTATAGCTCTTTCATATCTCACGTCGTTCTTGAGATATTTAGATATTTTGTGACATGCAAATGAGTAACCACCGATGTCACGAGGTTTTTACACGTTTTTAGAAAATCGGGTATATCTTTGAGATTATTCGACAAAATCACTTGAAACTTTGCACATTCTTCGTGAAACATCATTACACCAAAATAGCGATTAATTTAATGTACTTAATTTTTTTGGTATCGTGAGCGGGCGGAGTCCTAGCCTTTCCTGCAACCTGATTGGCTGCAGCAGCGGGCGCAATTTTACGATATTTTGACCACGGTGCTAAAAATTTTTATCGTGATTTTTGCTTCATGATTAACTGAAAAATGGAAAACTAATACAGAATTTGGAAATTCAACTAAGCTGGAAATAACTATATTATACAAAAACTAAAGTATTTTGGTTTGTTTTTCTTTCCTTATACAAATAATGCAGTTTTACCGAACTAAAGTAACTCAAGTCTTTTACCTTGTATAATAGAAAAATTAATATGTTATTTACCGTTTTTGGTATACCCTGTGTACGAATTTTATTAAAAATGTTGAATAATATTTAATTTTTTTCATAGTACCCATGGGACATTATCAAAAAAGCTCATGAATTGGGTATAATCAACACTCACATACCAGAGGAATATGGTGAGATAGACAACATTGATAAACAGGGCACCAAACACAAAACAAACTCAAATAAAATAACGTTGTATTACTATTTTAAACAAATTTCGAGGTGTTTGGATACCCTGATGAAACACTCTTCCGAATGTTTCATATTACATCTCAAATAAATCAGTATTTTAAGAGAAAATCGAGGTGAAAGTTGGCTTCATTTATGTAATTTCTTCCTCCGATATCCAAACCACCGTCTCGGTGCTGATTTCCTTTGTTTTCGACTTCCTTTGAGATTTTATAATGAATGTAATTAGTTTTATAAGTAACTTAAATAACTTTAAGAATGGTACTATTGTAAGAGCAACGAGACTTATGGAAAAATACTCCTAAAACGTCTTTATTATTATTTGTAAAGGTGGTGCAGGACTTGGAGTGACTGAATCGTGTGTCATAACAGAAGAAATAGCTTATGCCTGCAGTGGAATACAGACAGCCATTGAGGGAAATGGACTAGCTGTAAGTTCCCAAATATAATAATATATATGAATATATGACTTACAGTAACAAGTGCCCCTAACCTAACCTAAAAAATTTTATTGTCTAATTTGGAAGAACTTTTAAAATGATAAAGTAACTTCTTTTGAAGATTTTTACTTCTTCGCTTTCTTTGTGAGATATATCAGTTTGTTTGATATGCAAATATCTGGAATTTCGTCACACATGCATAATCAGTTACCAGAGAATGTTATATATCTTTGCGTTCATGAAATAAAAACACTAAAGTGTGAATAACACGTGTGTGCGTTTCTCCCACAACACCAAACTTCTTGATTTTAAAGGGTTTTGTTCGAGAACGAAAGAGATATACACATTTCTCCAATAAGTCATTATGCATGCAAGTGACGAAATTCCAGACATTTGCATATCAAACAAACTGATATATCTCAAAAAGAAAGCAAAGAAACGAAAATCTTCAAAAGAAGTTACTTTATCATTTTAAAAGTTCTTCCAAACAAGACAATAAAATATTTTGGGGTTAGGGGCACTTTAAGTAGGTTCTTTTATTAGATACACCAACGTGGAATATTTGTATGGTAATCGAATCTTTGATATGTCCTGCTTATGTTGTTAGATTGTTTTTGATTGTCTAGGAAGCGCCAGTTATTCTTGCGGCAAATCATGAACAAAAGAAAAAGTATTTGACGAGAATGATCGAGGAGCCTCTAATAGCGGTATGGCATACCATCGTAATTGACCATTCGAACTATAGTCTATCAGACTGCTTGTGTGTATTAAAGGGGAATATTATTATTATAAAGGGGGAATTGTCTGTATAGGTTTTTTAGCCAATCACCATCGAGATTGTATGAGTATTGTTTAATAAACTGTGTTATTCTTTTTCAAGGCATATTGTGTAACTGAACCAGGTGCGGGATCGGACGTTGCTGCCATCAAGACTAGAGCTGAAAAGAAGGGAGATGATGTAAGTTGAGGTTGGCAATGCTAGAGATTTTCTCCAGATGTGTTATATCAGATTGGGATATACGAGTCTGTCAATTATATACATATATAATCTTATTCGTTTTGAAGCGGTCAATGGCGATTTGTGATCTGACGAACTACATAAACAGATTTTTACGAAGGGTATTCACGTTCTCATAATATAATAGACACGTATGTTATGTATTTAGACTAGGTAATTCCAAATCTGTTTTCAGAATTGAAATCTGTTGAATATTGGCCGAGATAACGTTAAAAATCTACAACGAAACGGCCTTTTGAAATTTGTGATCTACAAATACACGGCGTGCAAGGTCTCCGATATAGGATATTTTTATTGGGAATGAAACCCAGAAGGCGTTGGAGTTGAGTAAATTAAAATCCGTAAATTAAATGATGCGCTTTCTTTTGTACAGTACATCATTAACGGCCAGAAAATGTGGATAACCAACGGCGGACACGCCAATTGGTAAGTCGTTCTCTTGCTCAAAAGGCGATTAGCTCAAAATGTTAAAGGGATACTCCAACCAAAATACAAATGTAGTTCATATGAAAGATCTTATACTGACTTTAGTTTATTTCCAAAGTTACAGCATTCCTATATACAACAGCTATCACTATGTGATCGCCATCAAAACAACTCCACTGTCGATAAAGAATCACTCAAAACCAATACGCCGTCAAAATCCTCAAATTTTCAACTTCAACTAGTCATATCTTCTTAACTAAATTGATAGGAATGCTGAAACTTTGGAAATAAACTAAAGTCAGTAAGATCTTTCATATGAACTACATTTATATTTTGGCTTGAGTATCCTTTTAATAAACCTCCTGTACACACTATTTTGTAGTATTCGATCTGTAGTTATCTTATTATTGTGTATATACCTTTTTAGGTATTTTGTTTTGGCTAAAACGGACCCCAAAGCTAAAGCCGGCCAGGCTTTTTCAGGATTTATTGTTGACCGCGACAGTCCTGGCATCACTGTTGGAAGAAAGGAATGGAACATGGGTCAACGAGCTTCAGATACAAGGGGTATCACGTTTGAGGACGTTGTGGTACCGAAAGAGGTATTACAGGGGGTGTTCACACAAGGTCGCCCCGAGGGTCCGGCCCACTGATCTTTACATAGAGACTGGATTGAGCAACTATTGTTCAGAAAATGAAGCCGGAAGTAGCTCGTGGCGGCCATTTTGTTGGGACTACGTTATATAGTTTTACTATAGGCGACAGAGACTATCTGTCTCTGATCTTTTAAGATGCTAAAATGAATCAGTTGTCAAAGGTTTTTCCATAATATAGAACACAAACTACGGCTCCATTACAGTAACTATGAAGCCAGGATTAGCGCGTGGCGGCCATATTGGAGTGACCAATATGGCCGTCACGCGCTAATCCCGGCTTCATCTGACAAATGTTTTTTTGTCATCTTTCTTTGTAGAATCTTCTTGGTGCAGAAGGCTATGGTTTCAAGATAGCAATGGGAGCATTTGACAGAACAAGACCTCCGGTATATCATTACTCTTAACCATACTTTAAAAATAGACACGCTCAACGTGCATGTATCAACTGCTTGATGCAACTAGGATCCATGTGTAAGACCACAGAAAATTATTTGATTCTCATTGATCGGAAAAAGTCGTAATTTCTCGTTTCATTCTTCCGAGTTTTGATTGGCTCCGAAGCATTCTATTGTTGCTTGCTTGCTTGCTTGCTTGCTTGCTTGCTTGCTTGCTTGCTTGCTTGCTTACTTACTTACTTACTTACTTACTTACTTACCTATACTTACTATATTTACTTACCTATACTTACTATATTGTGAATAGATGTTGAGAACGGTTACAATACAAGGGTGGTCAACAAGGGAGGGGGCCCCGCACATGCTTCCAGCATGCTCAGTGTGAGCTCCATATATATGTTTAGCTTACTGCTCTGGTCTTACCTAAACCATAACCGCATGGGTACGATGATATACTACCTCCACTGCAACTTTGACTTCAATAAGTACACATACCACTTATTTTTGCAATTTTTCACAATATCACGATTGCCTTGGATTTCAAGGTAGTACTTCCCATACAATAGTAACTTCTAGTCTCGTGTAATTTGAAAAAACACGCACTCGTAAGTTTTTCAAAGAACTCAAATAGCACTCGTTCTTCGGACTCATGCTATTTTGATAGTCTTTGAAAGACTCACTTGTGGGTGTTTCTTTCCAAATTGCACTCGAAACCATGCTATTACCTAATATACAAATATAGGTCATTACACAGCTTTGGTTTTGTATGTATTGACGCTTTCTGTTCATGTTATTCACATGATAACGACATTTTAATTATTTTTATTGGAGGTTGCTTCTGGTGCAGTGGGTCTTGCACAGAGAGCATTTGACGAAGCAACGAAATATTCACTTGAGAGAAAGACGATGGGAAAACCCATTGCAATGGTGAGGATGAAACTAATTCATGATCACGTTTTAGGATTTCTATATGGCCAGAAATCAAAGACACAATGGCTCCCCCTCGTATGCATAGAGATCATAAATAAAACTAAAGGGGGCATCCAATCTTCATTTCAGTCAACCCCGGGTAACCAATTGAACGCCGCCATCTTGGATAAATTGGAGGGCAATTTTATATTTATATTCCATATTAAAGCAATCATTTTGATCTTTTACTCAGCAGAAAATGGTCCAAGTAACAATAGAACAACAGGCTTAATCGCCAAATAGTGAAAAAGAAACGCGAAAATTGTAGAATTTACGATTCCTTGTTTTGATTCGAGATACTTGTGACATCACAAATGAGACACATTAAGAGCATTAGTCTATTCTCACAGCTCACCATGTGTTTCGTCCACCGGCAACACAACGTTTTCTGCCGTGAGGAATTGCTTCTGTATGTCTCGCTATATTGAAACTCACGAATGATATCTAGCGTGTCTTACTTATGACGTCACGCAACAGCATTCACTCAAAGCTCAAATTCGCACGGACTGCGGTCAAATCGTACATTTTGAATGGCTATAAAACTAGGAGTTCTTATCAGAAGTGAAATGCTGCCTCTGGACTGACACAAGAGCAGTGGGTACAAGGTTGCATGGAGCAGTGTTCAGGATCAGGCATGCCAACAGAATGATGCTAGAATCAAATAAATAGAATGTAGAATCTGTACCACGTATCAAGCTAAGGCGATATAGCCTTGAAATATTAAAATAACATACGGTATTATAATGTCAAAATTCAATGTGATCATTTGAACGCAATACATCTAATTCGAACGATGTTTTTTAGTAGCTGCGAGAGATGCCTATATTACGATAATATAATATACATCATAGAACTGCATGCTAACCCCAAAACAACTTAGATCCTAACCCTAACCCCCCGCCCAATGGGTTTTCTAACCCTAACCCCTGCGACACAGGAAAGCTAAGTAAAAATCCTATTACTAACCTTAATACTAATAAAAGGATCGTCCAGAAGACGACTGCTTGCCGCTGACCAGGATAAATGGCGTGCTCACCCTCCCTCTCCGCCCGTGGTGTAACGTTTTCGGTCAAGATTAGTGTGCTGCCTCGCTGAGGGTCGGCAGCGATAACTTTATGTTGTCATATTAAAATTCTATTTTTTCACGATGGTCAGTTCACAGTTAAAATTTCAATTTCGATTAAAAATAATCCAATAATTTCATTGCATAAACACTTTAAGTTAGGGAATTCGACAAGTTGCAAGCAATCCACTTGAGAAGGTCCGACTATATTGTAAATTGTTCAAATTACGCCTTCAATCAGGTCACTATTTGCGAAATGTTGGTCTCTGCGTGTGACACCATAAGTATGACCGCTCACAAAAATGACAACAACAATAAAGACGATTTTGATTTTTCTGATCATAGCCTTGATTTTGTGCTCAGGCTTGTAGATCGCTTCATGGAGGATATCTGCTGGTCACGTTCCCTTTAGTTTAGTAGTGACAAACTAAACGTTCCTGTGTATATCAGCAAATTAACTTATGCAAGATTCCTCTAACTTTTCAGCACCAAGCCATTCAGTTTATGTTGGCTGACATGGCTATTGGAATTGAATCATCTCGACTGGCTGTTCTAAAGTCTGCAGACACAATTGATAGGGTGAGATGATGATGATGATGATGATGAAGAATAAAATTTTAGTTAAAGGCCTGATCCAGGTTGTTCAAAGGTTCTGGCTAAACACCAGAACATAGTCATATATATATATATGTCATATATCATATATATACATTATATGTACATTATATGTACATTATACATATATACATATATACATATATACATATATACATATATACATACATATATACATATATACATATATACATATATACATACATATATATATATATATATATATATATACATATATACATACATATATACATATATACATATATACATATATACATATATAATAATAATAATAATAATAAGCTTTATTTACTCAGGGTAACTCCATCAGTCAAATGACTGTTCTCCCTGGAGGCCCTGAGGCCCATATATACATATATGTATATATGTATATATGTATATATGTATATATGTATATATGTGTATATGTATATATGTATATATGTATATATGTATATATGTATATATGTATATATGTATATTATATGTCTATTATATACTTCTACTTATTCTTCATTGTAATAGAGTTTAAATGCCATCTCAATTTCAATGTGTTGATGGTTTGTTCAAAGCTTAACAAAGGAAAGTAACTGCTTGAGTGTTTATATATGTTATTATGCCTTTGTATTTTTGATGGTAGTTTTCCTCGTTATGTAGGGTATACGAAATACATACTATGCATCCATTGCCAAGTGCTTGGCGGGTGATGTGGCCAACAAATGTGCTACAGATGCCGTTCAGGTAATTATTTTATCTCGTAAAATTCGGATAAAGATGTAACGGGTTGCAGATACCGTAAATAAGAGCTCTGCTGATACCGTAAAACTATTAACATTTCTAGGCATTATACAGTTCCCCTTTAAATCCAGACTTGTGTTAATTTGTTTTGTATGGTTGAGTGGAAAATTGCCCCTAGCTCTATATATCGTACACCTGTCTCCTATAATGATAAATTGTCACGTTTTTCTCACTACTATACGTGTCGAACTTCATAGATATTTGGTGGCAACGGATACAACACAGAATATCCAGTGGAGAAACTCATGAGGGATGCCAAAATTTATCAGGTAAGACTGCAGAGCAAGAATCTGTGTGGACGACTTTATGCGACGTATAGCTTACTGAAGTTGCGTTCAGTGTCGCTGGATGTGGGTGAACTCACCAATAACAACTTTCAGAAGGCCTCCACATTTCCATAAATCCCACGGACAAGTGTTCCCAGTCCACATCCTGCATATGTTGGACACCCACAGTCCAACCAAAATACAAATGAAGTTCATATGAAAATCTTACTGACTTTAGTTTATTTCCAAAGTTTCAGCATTCCTATCAATTTAGTTAAAGTGCCCATAACCTCAAAATGTTTTATTGTCTGGTTTGGAAGAACTTTAAAAATGATAAAGTAACTTCTTTTGAAGATTTTCGTTTCTTTGCTTTCTTTTTGAGATATATCAGTTTGTTTGATATGCAAATGTCTGGAATTTCGTCACACATGCATAATGACTTATTGGAGAAATGTGTATATCTCTTTCATTCTCGAACAAAATCCTTTAAAATCAAGAAGTTTGGTGTTGTGGGAGAAACGCACACATGTGTGTGTTATTCACACTTTAGTGTTTTTATTTCATGAACGCAAAGATATATAACATTCTCTGATAACTCATTATGCATGTGTAACGAAATTCCAGATATTTGCATATCAAACAAACTGATATATCTCACAAAGAAAGTGAAGTAAAAATCTTCAAAAGAAGTTACTTTATCATTTTAAAAGTTCTTCCAAATAAGACAATAAAAAAGGGTGAGGTTAGGGGCACTTTGAGAAGATATGGCTAGTTGAAGTTGAAAATTTGAAGATTTTGACGCCATATTGGTTTTGAAAATATGACGTCATTGAGTGCTTCTTCATCGGCAGTGGAGTTGTTTTGATGGTAATCACATAGTGATAGCTGTTGTGAATGCTATTTGGATGAAAATCAGTCAAAATAAACTATTTAGTTCCTCATGCAGGGAAGTAGAGGAGCTTCTTAGGCATAATACGAGATAGAAGCACTCAGTGACGTCATATTTGAGAAACAAATTGGACAAACTCTTCAACGTCAATTTGCGATATCTTCTTAACTTAATTGATAGGAATGCTGAAACTTTGGAAATAAACTAAAGTCAGTAAGATCTTTCATATGAACTACACTTAACTACACTACAAGGAATTAATACTATATAATATCATGGCTACCTCGAAATCATTTGTTTCATGAGGGACGATTAATCTCTAAATAACCTGATCAATCACCTGCATAAAACATTAGGTACGATTAGTAACTAATCTTACCTAATATGTTTATGCATTAGGTACGATTAGTAACTAATCATACCTAATGTTTATGGGAAAACCTGTTGTATCACTCTAAAACATTTCAATAGAATAACTAACGAAGACATGAAGTGAACCATTACTTCATTGTCGAATTCCCAATACCATTAATAGCAACTCACAAAGTTTTATTCCATTTCAACGTGTTGATTTTCCTATTGTCTTGGTAGCTATAATATTACAAAGTGATAGCAATACATTACGGTTGATCACACTAAACCTCCCTCGGCTTTCGGGCACATTTAATCACTAATCAACCTCAATGCCATGCTATTACTTATAATAAATAAAACTACATATAACTACAAATCAACAGTGATTTATCATCGATTTTTCGTTATAGATTTATGAGGGTACAGCTCAAATCCAAAGAATGATCATCAGTCGTGAAATAATTGACCAGGCAATGGGAAAACAATAACATAAAATCAGTATTTCAAAAGCACATTTCAAAAACACACGATTCTGGTATGTGCTCTCTCTGTGACCGTGAAACGCTTGCATTTTTGATGATGTTCTTCATGTCAAACCTAATGGTACTTTTTGTACCGATATCCGTTAATGTGTCGATATCTGCCGGTAAGTTTAGACACAAATATTAGCTAAGGTTTCCATTTCTCATGTTGTGTTTGTATCCAGGGGGACGTTGCGAACTCACTTTGATGGAGGGGGGTGCCCAGTACGAGCATGTTCAGGCCCCGTCCACACATGTATGCGATTTCAAATCGATCTGTTTTTGTGAAAAGGTTTTGTGTCCACACGAGCGTTTTCGTATCGCTTTCAATCCATTTGGTCTGTCCACACGAAAACGACGAAAAACTGGTTGGCGTTACAGTCCTCGTCTTTGGGACGATGTTTTTTAGTATAACCATAGAAAATACAGACGGGAGTTAGGAAGAGACTTAAGGCGGGGGGTTAGAAAACTCATTAGACGGGGTTAGAAAACGCAATTAGGCGGGGGGTTAGGGTTAACATCTAAGTTGTTTATGGGATTCACTATATTTTCATGTCGTGATGTCAAAATACCTTCGACTTTGAGCTGAAATAAGGTTAGGGTTAGGATCAGGGTTTGATTTTGGGTAAGGGTTAGTTTTGTACGTAGAAAAGAACCAAATAGTGTTGAAAATTGTGACGTCACGACATGAATTGCTGTACAAATAGTGACACCTAGCCTCCTCCGCAGGCAACTCTGTGGCTTCTTTTTCCCCAGTCAAATAAATCGCTTCCAACGCTGTTTTGGCCATTTTTGGCCGAGCCAGTGAAATTATAAAGAGCATGGGGAGAGGGAAATTAATGCTGTCCCCTCTTCGTGAATCAATCCCTTCACAACCCCTATACTTCCCTGCAATCCCAGCCAAAACATTGCTCGCACAGCCTTGGAAGCTATTTGACTTGGAAAAAAGAAGCCACAGAGTTGCCTGCGGACGAGGTTAAGTGACACCCAAGTGGTTATTTGCATGGTTAAGTAGCGCTATGGTTATACTAAAAAAACATCGTCCCAAAGACGCGGACTGTACGTTAGCTTAATATGATCTAACGCCGAACTGAAAAACGCTCTGGCCTGCGGTGCCTTTTGGCATTGCGGCAGTTGGCGCGTAAATGTAAGTACCTCATCTTATTGGATATAGTGGATTCATACTGAACCTAATCCTATCCGGAACCTAATCCTAAACCTAATCCTATCCGTAACCTAATCCTTATCCTAACTACGGATCCACTATATCCCATAAAATCAAGTACCTACGACCCAGTCTCCATTCCATGTACTCTACGCCGGACATATCTCCAGCGTGGACAACAGCGTAAAAGATAAACCAAATGCTGGCGTCGAACTTACATTGGCCTACGACGTAAAGTAATTCTAGCAAGAGGAAACAGAAAATGGCTGAGAAGAACAGTGTAAACAATGCGATCTTTGTGTGGACAGATGATGAAGCATGGTTTCTGCCGCCTACGGAGTGCCTTCCTTCATAGTCGATGTAATTAGGGTAATGTATGTCAACACATCTGCTACACGGTCCTAACCCGTGAGGGAGAAACTGACACCTTTAGCATCGACACCGCGGTGTTCTTCAGGGCGATCCCCTTGCACCATTCCTGTTCATTACGCTCTGTGTAAGGCCATCAACAACAAGGACGGTCTCACTCTGAGAAGGCGCAGTTCTCGTCATCCATCCGTGGTCCTTCCTGACCTGGACTTTGCGGACGATATAACATGCCTTCTGGAAGACACAGTCAGTGCCGCTCAAGACTTCCTCCAAGTGCCATCCAGGAAATCGGTCTCTACCTGAACACTTCGAAGACCAAGCTCATCCATATCAACCCTTCTGACGATTCCCTTATTTACTTGCAAGCAACGGTTCCATCATCGACCAAGTTGAAGATTTCAAGTATTTAGGCAGGTTCACCGAACACTGCCTATGATGTGAAATGCCGGATTGGCCAAGCTTGGGTAACCTCCCATGCTCTAACAAAAGTGTGGAAGGCCCCAATTAAAAAAGTTACGAAGCTGAAAGTCTTCAAAGTCGTGCGTCGAGTCCATTTTGCTCTACGGGTCAGAGTCTTGGACTCTAACCAAAACTCTGAGCAAGAAACTCGATGGAAACTACACCCGTCTCCTTCGTTCCACCCTGAATGTTTCTTGGAAGAGCCATACCATCAACAAACAGCTCTATAGTGGCTTACCACAGATTCCAAGGGTCATCAGAAAACGCCACTCTTGAGGAAGACGTTGGCTTGCCAAGCGAAGACCTCCTGACCGTCATACTTGACAGAACCGCCTGGAAGGACCTCATAGTGTCACCAACAGAAGTTCGATGACACGACGGAATGACTACAGAGTATCTGTTTTATCCAAAACCGCTTCTCTTCTTAGCAGGTCGTCTTTTAATATTCTCTGAAGTCTGAATTACGACAAGAATTAGCATCTTTTGTAAAGTTCAGCGTCGTTCCAAAATATGCTTCTTCACTGCGTAAAGGCGTTAAATGCTCGTTTCCCGCCCGCCCGCGCGAATTATTTTATAAAATATATAAAAACTGCAAATTATTTTATAAAATATATAAAAATTGCGAATATTGAAAAAACTAAATAAATACATGAAATGTATCGAAATGTTCGAAATTACATTTCATGTAATTATTGGTCCCCATAAAAACTGCGAATTATTTTATAAAATATATAAAAACTGCGAATATTATTAAAAAACTGCGAATATTTTTATATTATACAGTTTTATTGGTTATAGTTGTTATAACCAATATAGTCGTTATGTTCCATCTTTTGTAAAGTTCAGCGTCGTTCCAAAATATGCTTCTTCACTGCGTAAAGGCGTTAAATGCTCGTTTCCCACCCGCGCGTGTTTCCGCCTCCCCTGTTGCTCGCCGCCAAAAGAGAGAAGCGTTAAATGTAATTGCAAAGAAGCCGTTAATCTTGAAAGCAACAGAAAAAATAGGTCCGCACCTCAGAATAGAAAATAGGTCCACAGAACGCGCACATGATTTCTGATTACACACAAATCGTTGATAAAAAGTTTTGCTCACTTCTGGTATCCCATAATACAAAGCGCTCATTCGCGATCCGTGTATTGCAGGCTAAAGCCGATTTTTCACTACACAATTAAAAGAAACACTCGACAGCATTACAAACCAACTATGAATAACTTTCGATTTCTTTTTATTTGTGACTAGAATATATATTTATTATATACATTGTTAACTGTTGAACAACATCAAGTCACATTGAGACAATAAATTAATTTAAAATAAGTTATATAAGCTTAACTCGTTACGGTGTTGCTGTACAAGCTGTAAATAATTATAAGTAATAGCATAAAAAGAGGTTCATTAGCTATTAAACGTCCCGCTCGATGAGGGTCATTTAGTAAAATTCCCGAGGGCCGAAGGCCCGAGGGAATTTTACTAAATGACCCGAATCGAGACGTTTAATGGTTAATCACCTCTTTTTATGCTATTCCTTTGTAATATAATGTTTGCGGGTATTTCTTTTGTTCTTTCGTAATCGTACCTCCGTTGGGTCAAAGCGGGTATGATTAGTTCTAATCAGACCTGGTTTGCCGTCAACGGAGGTACGATTAGCAAAAATGGATATACAGGGTGTCCCAAAAAAAGGCTACCTTTTCAAATTCAAATTAGCATGTTAATTCAAGCAACCTATTGTAGTTCTTTGAAATTCATTATCGCTTTTGAACTACGAATGCGTAAAAACCACAGTTTTATACACATGGGATATTAAACACAATAGGTTGTTTGAATTAACACGCTCATTTGAATTTGAAAAGGTAGCCTTTTTTTGGGACACTCTGTAATGAGGTATATTAGTTGTTAATGGCCCTGTGAGAACAAAATAAATACCCGCAAACATTATATTACTCTGGAAAGATCCCTCGAGCTGGCATCGAACCTGAATAAATATGAAAGACAGTAATTAACCTTACGTTTTGTAGCTCCATGCAGATTATATAGACATATGAACTTGTACATGTAGATTGCCATGACGAGAAAATACATTGCCCTAAAAACGGTTTCTCGTGCAACTTGTCTCGCAACGGCTTAATTAGCAGTTGCATGAAGGGGGATGTTACACTAGGCAATGTTTCAAATGCAACTTGACTCGCAAAGTTGCAGATGGTGGTGTTACACTATGCAAGGCTGAAAATAGTTACTGCAATCATTGCAGAAAGTAGAACTAGATTGTACTTTCTGCAACGATTGCAGCAACTTGTGTCGCAACAATTTTCGCCGTTGCAAGGCATGTTATACTGAGCAATGGTTTGTGCAACTTGTCTCGCAACGGCATTGCCAGACAAGTTGCACGAAAAGTTGCATAGTGTATAAACAGCGCCTTAACCTTTACATGTTCTGCAAATCCCATAAGGGTTATGTCCTACTAAGATGGAGAGTCGATGGGCGTACGGTTAGGGTTATTTAGGCTTTAGCCTATATTAAAGGTTAGCACCTCTCGTCTGGAGGGATGACTCAAAAGGACCTTCCCATTTTCAAGAACTAGTCTAACACGACTTTCGTTAAGACCCCGGCTGTCGTCGGAGCTCCGGCGGGTACTGTATAGCAAATCGCCGGCTATATTATATGTCCAAGCGAAATCGATTTTATGAAAAGCTACTAAAATTCCATAAGAATTCGACAAGTCGTTCATAATATAGTTGAATTTGCTACCTATGAATTATGCAGGTTGTAATTCTTCCTGTAACCATCCTCCTCGGGCAATACCGCGGGGATTTGTATTTTTTATCAAAGCTCATTGGAAATTCCCCACCCTCGGGACTTTGAAATTTGACAATTCCACACCTCGGGGCAAGCCTGAAACAATACAAAAACACACGAGTTTTAACATCAAACAAATGTATAATTAGACAAATTTTAAGATCAAATGTAAATTTAACTTAACCAGTGGCTCATTTCTGTTGCTGCTTCCTTTGAGCTCTAGTTCGTTTCGCTTTTTCAGCCCCCCTAGTATGTCGATATTCAGCAATTTTTTTTCGTCGCCATTTTGAATACGAATACTTTACTTACCAGACTTCCAAGTGCGGGGACCCTTTCCCCACCCTATATACCCACGGACAAAAAATAATAAAACAATTCCCCACCCCCGGGATTTGATTTTCTGCATTGTCCCCGGGATTGCCCGAGCGGATGGTTACAGGAAGAATTGATCCATGCATTATTTCTCGAAATGCTGAAAATTGTATTGCTAAGATTCACATTTTGCAGGATTAATAGTGTAGACGGCACCCTCTAGCCCTCGATGAATCAGGCCCATGTCTGACACTGACGGGTACTTCATTGGGATAGTCACCGCTTCAGATTTCAGAACTAAGTGAAAGCCCTAATCCTAACCCTAACTTCGATCCTAACCATAGCTAACCCTAACCTAACCAAAAATAAAGACTAGACAAAAACAGAAGGGTCCTTTTGAGTCATCCCTTTTAGCCATTTCCTTCTCGTCCCTGGTAACTTAGGCAATGTATTTGCTGTCCCTGACACATGGAATACGTAAGTTCCTATCAGGTTAGAGCGTCCAGCTAGCAGGTTCGATCACCGCTCGTGGCCTCAGGATTTTCCCAGAGTTATTTACAACTTGTACAATGTTTTAACATTGACAAGTTATAAGTTTTTTGAACTGTGATGCCAGATAAAGATTCTTAGCTCTCTCGTGTAACTCAGAACTTCAAACTTTTCAGTTGTTTTGTAATGACCGATCTTTACCGGTTTGTATAAAGACCGCTCAGGAACCAATCAGATTGCAGAAAAGCTGCGTTAAGACCACTCACGAGCCAAGCCATATAATAATATACACTTAAAGTGTTTATGAAACGAAAACTAAGTTTGTCTTGTTTTAATGAACTCCTAAAATGATTAGGAATGATAATTTAGAGCTTTTTCATATCTCACGTCGTTCTTGAGATATGTGATATGCAAATGAAATAGCCTTTGACTAAAGAGCTTTACACATTTTTAGGAAATCAAATATATCCTTGAAATTATTCTACGAAATCACTTAAAACTTTGCACATTACGACACTTCGTGAAACCTAACATTACATCGAAAGAGTGTGCCAAATTAATTTACTATTTCTAATTTCTTGATTTCCTAAAAATCTGTAAAGCTCTTTACGTCATAGGTTATCATTTGCATATCACAAAAGTCTAAATATCTCAAGAAAGAGGCGAGGTATGAAAGAGCTCTAAATTACCATTCCTCGTTATTTTAGGAGTTCGTTTAAATATCTAAAACTTAATTTTCGTTTCATAAACACTTTAATATCTGATTCCTTGGGAAACAGTTTTGTTTTCGAGGAAAACGTCGCCACTCGAGGGAAAACAAAACTAACTAATTTACCGAGGGGTAAGACATAGTGCAACTAACCTCAAAATGGTTTTTCGATTAACTAAAATCCAGCGTATCGAGAGGATTCAAGTGAGGTATAACTAAGCTTTAACAAATAAATATTTGATAAGTAATAACATGGCATGAGGTTGATTAGTGATTAAATGTACCCGAAAGCCGTCCCGAGGCTTGAGGGACATTTAATCACTAATCAACCGAAATGCCATAATATTACGGTTTCCGAGGAAGGAGAGTAAAAGAAGAACGCTTTTGGAGGAGTCCAAAGTGAATAAATTATTGAGTTGTGATTAATACTATTGGGAATTCGATAAGTGTTCACTTCATGTATTTGTTAGTTATTCTATTGAAATCCTTTGGGATTGGTTGATTGAAACAATAAAACAATAGAATCAACCACAAAGAAATCAATGTCCTAACTCTAGCCACTTTTGTTCCATATACGTATTTACCGTTTGGGGTAGAATGTGTGAATAAAAACTGATTAAAAGACATTGGCAACAAAAATTAAGTTTGTCTGATATGAAAGAAATCGTCAAATGATAGAGTAACACCTTTTTCGTATTTTACTTCGTTTTGGAAATATTTCAGTTTGTTTGATATGTAAATGAGATGGTCTCTGACGTCATGTGCTGGGTAGAGAATTTTCACACATTAGAATATTAGTTCCATTTTCAAGTTTGTTACAGAAATTTACTTGAAAATGTGCATATAATAACTCCTCATGATAATGAACGTTGTAAACTTAACAATCACTGAGATATAAGACATTTTTTGACATCATCCGTACCCAGACTGTAGTCTCTCGATCACACTGATTTTTGGTATCTTCAAAGCACGATATCTCGGGAAATATTTATTTGTTTGAAGCTTTGTTATACCTCATTTGAACCATCTCGATATGGTGAATTCACGAGAAATTATTTTGAGGTTAGTTACACATGTTTTGTTATAGAGCTGGATTTTCGCCGGTTTAGGCTGTTTAGCTGGATTTTCACTGAGGACAGGCAATAATTGTTGTCCCGTGCGGGACAACCTCGTACCCAGGGCATTTTGCCTCCACGGCGGAAGGTCGGCGAAAATGGCCCTGGGATCGGCTGGTCCATTCTACATGTATAATGCGATTGGTTTGTCAATTAATTCAGCCGAGTATAATTTATTCATCTGAATGCTGTCTTCAATTTTTACAGCAAATTAGAAGTGATAGCTTTCGCTAAATTGGATATATGCTTCTTCATACCTTTTGTAAGAGATAACCATGGATGCATGGTGGATTATTAAGCTTGTTAGCTGCTTTTATGCCGACGAATGCTGACATGAACAACTCTGAAGAGCATTGAATATTTCTCAATTATTCAGGTCAACAAAGTAGACAAAGGCAATGGAACAAAGACCATAAAAATTATCATATCTAAACACCCAGAAATTCTGGGTGTCATGTGACCAGCCGATCCCAAAAATGCCCTGGGAACGAGGTTGCGTGGGGATACATTTGATTTGTCTAATGCCACGTGACCATAACTGAACCAATGACTGTCTGCGTTATATCCAGCGAAAACCCAGCTATATAACAATTTACTTTATTATCAAGCGACTGTACTTATTTGGTGTTGTACTTTGCAGTAACCTTTAATAACACACCAATGTATGGGTTGGGTGTCACCCTTCCTATAGAGATGATTAACCATGTACGACCAGAGCCAGGTAGTTCATAGATAAGTGAAGTGTACGAAAGAAGGAAGCAAACTTATCCCGATGAAAAACACCAAGTATTGCTTGTTTTCTTGTGATTTTATTCAAAGATCAGGTCAAGATGGCGAACCAAGGTCTTTTGGATCACCGTTGTCGTCTACCAGGGACTCCTTCATTTCAACGTCGTCATCTTTTGTTGACGCTGCAGGTGCCTGGCCCCTAGAAACGCGAAAAAACATGCGAGTTTATTACACTGATCCAGTGATAGGGGTATATATAGTACGTTTTCCTTATAAGGAGGCGCAAATAGAAGGCATTGACGAGCAAATAGAGTGAATTAACGAGCAAATAGAGTGAATTAACGAGCAAATAGAGTGAATTAACGCGCAAATAGCTGACACGTTGCACCCTCGTACCAGCCTCCTAGTTAATTGGATTGTAACCGACCCCAAAACAACAAAAGTCCTAACCCCCGCCTAACGAGTTTTCTAACGCTAGGCCCCACCACATCTACAGGTGTATTCCCCTATTTGGGGAGCTAGATTAGTAAAATAGTGAGACAGACTAAGCATGTGGGATTAGAAATTGCCTGTTAGACGCATGCGCACAGTAACGTGTTAACATTTAACAATCCCGCATCCAGTGGGCTAGTACGAGGGCAATGTATTTGTTCGTCAATGCCTTGTATTTGTATCTTTGTATCACATCCGGTAACGTCAACAGCGAAAAACTCCATGAAGATGAAATTTTCGGCAGACAAGATATATTATGATTTTGCTCAGGAAGACCCAAATATTACGGATATGTAAAATCCCCAAACGTGAGATAGACACTTTAACAAGAACGAGCGCGGAAGAAGCTGAAACCAACAAACTTTCAGTAACCGAGTACTTAAAACGGATTTAGTAATATTCTGTGACCTGCTAGTGACATAAGATGTCTGAAAATGGGGGGAACGGTAAAAAGAAATCCTGCGCTAACCCATTTTTTTCTCAAGTATTTTTTGAGGGCTTTCGTCATTTTGTGTTAAACTGCATTTTGGTATTAGAAATTTGGAATTGTTGGTTCATTTCTGTCTCTTGATATTATGTTTTGTGTATGTTTTCAAACTGAACATGGTTGAGAAAAATAGAAAAGTTGCCTGATCTCACCGCCATTTTCCCCAATGTAACAATACGACTTGATAATACATCAGACATAGTTTGACGCTACTCTGGCTTAAAAAAGTTTTTTGAACGTAACTTCAAAAGTTACTGTCCATGACCCAACGTTTCGACACTCGATGATCGTGGGTGATCGTTGTAAAGATAGGATCCTTATTTATAAGAGTTCTCGGAAGCTGTATTTTCTAATACAACTCAAAGGTGCGCAAATACCATCAGATGATCTGGTTTCATATTATTGTGCATGCATTAGATAATCCTTGGACTATGCATGCCCAGTATATCACAGCTCTCTGCCAAGTTATTTACATGACGACCTGGATAGGGTCCAAAAGAGAGTCTTAGCGTGTATCTTCCCAGGAAAACGTTACGATGATGCACTGACATTGGCGGGGAATACCTCCTTAAAGACCACCACAGCGCTATAACAAAGAAACTGTTCCAGTCTATATCCGAGAACCTAGATGATAAGATCTATCACTTGATCCCATGCGCTAATAACAATTCCATATATGCAATCTTAGGAAAAATAGGAAATATTCACTTCCATTAGTAAGAACAAAAAGGTTCTCGGACTCATTTATTATGCGTAGTTGTATACCAACACACTATATGAATAGTGAGGACTATTATATTATATAGATTTCTACAGATATATATTTTAACTTTTAATATAGGTTTTTGACTCTTGACATCTGATAGTTTTAGTTAGTAAATTAGTTAAATTGATTAATCTTTGTAAAAGTTGCGCAATTCAGTGTACAACTGCAAGGTAACTTATTAAATAATCTGTCTGTCTGTCTGTCTGTCTGTCTGTCTGTCTGTCTGTCTGTCTGTCTGTCTGTCTGTCTGTCTGTCTGTCTGTCTGATATTCCTTACACACATGCACTTACAATCATAACGTATTATAATCCAATAACTTATTGGTTACAATGCTAAAATAATGCCAATAATTTATTGGTTACAACGTGCGGAATGGGTGAACGCGCACAGTCAAAGATGACGCGCGCGCTGACCAGAAACAGAATACGTTTTTTTCGCCTAACCTTTAAACCAAACCGTAAAATAATCAGCTTACTTTTTGCCAATAGCCATGACTCCATAGAGAACTGCTGTTATAATTACTGCTCCAGAACCAATGAAGGTCGATATTTCAGTACAGATTACGAGGGGAGGTAATGATAAGCTTAAAAATAAAGATAGTTATAGCTCTGTTAACTTACTACAGTAACACCCTGGGGCTGGTTGTTCGAAGTGCGGATAGCTTATCCGGTGGATAAGTCCTATCCACGCGATTAATTCATGTCCATTCAATAGCTTTCTGAGAAAAAAATATGGTGGCACCATTGGCGAGTGGTGATCTGAGTTGGACACATCGTCAGAAACGTCGTCCATGAATGGAGCATTATACAATAGTCTCAATGCTCTTACAACAATATATTCTTAATTTTACTTAAGCCAACTACATATATTACCACTATGAACAAAAAACTATTAATTTTAAAAAAGAAAAGTCTTAAGTGCTGACTTAAAACTATATTTAACATTTCAAAGCTTCTAATTTCCTGTGGTAATAAATTCCACAGTTTTGGTGCTGCAACCGAGAATGTTCTGTCTCCATGAGTCACCGTTTTGGATTTTGGCTCAAGTAGCAGATTTCGGTCAGATGATCTCAAAGCACGAGTAGGTTTATGATTTAGTTAGCAAATCAGTAATATAAACAGGCGCCTGGCCATGCAAAGCCTTGAGAGTAATTATTAGTATCTTAAAAACAATCCTTGATCTCACCGGCAACCATGAACCAGTGAAGATTACGAAGCACAGGGGAGATATGTTCCGATTTTTTAACCCCTTGCAACAAGTCTAGCAGCTGCATTTTGAATTCGCTGTAACTTGCTCAATTCAGTTTCTGGTAAGCCATATAGGATGCTATTACAGTTTAATAATAAGTTTTACCACATATAAACAAACGCTCTTAGCCAAAATCGAATATGATCCTCTATCCACTTGCTAAACGTGGTTACTCCTTCAATTTTGAAACAAAGTATGGGTGCCTCGAGCATTAGAACCAGTAAACCAGAAGCACTGTAGAAAAGGGAAACAAAAGATTAGTGTGATTTAAAATAACTACAGGATTGTAGATAATATGGTAAATGACGAACAGACATAGACGGTCCCCTCGATACAGTTACGCGGCAAACCTCTTCATTAAACCACAGCATGCAACATAAACAAGCTGTTTAAAATATATATATTCCAACACTCGAAATTTTCCTTCACCATAAATCCTTATGAACATGTAGTTTAATCGAGTGAAATGCCAAATATTACCTACAATATACCCAGAATCTTATCCCGGCATTACCACAACTATATATACAGAACTCGTGACTAGGCTCTCGGCAACGGCTTCCGTAGCTCAGTGGTCAAAGCACTGCACTAGCATCGCGGGTTCAATTCCAGCCGGAAGGCCTTGAAGTTGCATTTTTCGCAACTGGTCCCGCGGTTTGGTCTTAAAATGTATATATTCCAACACTCGAAATTTTCCTCCACCATAAATCCTTAGAACCTATAATCAGATGTTACTGTCCATGACCCAACGTTTCGACACTCCGTCTCCAATCTATGATGACGTTATCTATTAAAGTGCCGCTAACCTCAACATTTTTTATTGACTTATTTAGAAGAACTTTTAAAATGATAAAGTAACTCTTTTGAAGATTTTCACTTCTTCGCTTTCTTTGTGAGATATATCAGACGTTTGTTTGATATGCAAATATCTGGAATTTCGTCAACATGCATAATGAATTATCAGAGAATGTTATATATCTTTGCGTTCATGAAATAAAAACACTAAAGTGTGAATAACACGTGTGTGCGTTTCTCCCACAACACCAAACGTCTTGATTTTAAAGGATTTCGTTCGAGAATGAAAGAGATATACACATTTCTCCAATAAGTCATTATGCATGTGTGACGAAATTCCAGACATTCGCATATCAAACAAATTGATATATCTCAAAAAGAAAGCAAAGAAACGAAAATCTTCAAAAGAAGTTACTTTATCATTTTAAAAGTTCTTCCAAACAAGACAATACAACATGTTGAGGTTATGGGCACTTTAACAAGATGCAAATAAGCTTCTGGCGTGGGAGCTATTGATATACCAAGCCTCCAGACAACGTCTCTGATGGTACTGCGGATTAGCAGGTAATAATTTTGGAATTTCCCCACTTATTACCACCTATTTATTTTAATTATTACACTTAATTACTGGTTGCGTTGGGAAATTATTTGCTGTTCTATAATATGCTAAAAATCCTGTTTCTCTTCAAATTTTGAATATTAACAACCTACGCATATCTCCAACCACATGGGCATCTCGTCCTGCCCATACACATGGGAAAACCACTTTCAAATTCTTCTCTTTTCAGCATCTTAGCTTTTTCTATTTTAACTTTGGGTTGCATATGAACCGATGGCCTCATCAAAGAAAGATTACTTATAACGAAAACAACCCTTCTCTCAACAATAACATTTTGCCAACTTTTCCTTTAAAGGGCATATGAAACGAAAATTGAGCTGACTTTTTTATTGATTTATTTGAAAGAACTCATAAAACGATAAAGGGTGGCTTTTTGCAGTTTTTGCATATGTTATCTTGTTCTGGAGTTATTCAAGGTTGTGTAATATACCTATGACGTCACAAGTTGTACCCACCATTATGACCAATCTGAAAATGAAGCATATCTTCAAGACTATTGAATAAAATTCCTTGAAACTTTGCACAAGTATACAGTTCACTAAATTGAATATCCCCATGTCAACTTTATCATTGCCATAGAGTAATAGATTAGTTCCAAGGCTCTGTTCATCCTTTAAAAAACTTCTTTATTTTCTGCCATTTATAAAACAATTTTTGGCTGTGGACTAGTGAAGTATATTTTTAATAGCATTGCCAACAAAACAGGGCAACTTCAAATCAAAATCTTTGTAGGGCATGCTAGAAAATAGAATTTTTTGCTTCAGAAAGAAATAAGTCGCGGAACTAATCTGTCACTATGGCAACAATAATATTGACGTGGGATATTCGATTTAGTGAACTGTATACTTGTGCAAAGTTTCAAGCAATTTTATTCAATAGTCTTGAAGATATGCTTCATTTTCGGATTCGTCATAATGGCGGGTACAACTAGTTGTGACGTCATAGGTCATATTATAAGATATGCAAGAAATAAATCAATAAAAAAGTCATCTCAATTTTTGTTTCATATACCCTTTAAGACGATTTTAATTCTCACATCTGTCACCTTCCCTATTAAATGTATTCTATATTTTGTTCTGTCTCACTGTGTTTCTACCTTCTCACCTCTTATGTCATCACACCATATTTTGCAAACAGTTAAACATATTTTAGACAAAACTGTGTCAAATTATATCATTCGACTGATGTTACTTGATTTTGATATAACCTCTGCCAGAGCTCCAGCGTTTTTCAGTCAGAGAAGCCGAAGTTGGGGTTTTCTTCTCGCTCCGGCTATTCTAATTTGCACTTTAATGAAATCGTGAGCATGGCATCAGAAAAACAAAAAATATGACAATTCATATGAAGCTTTGAGGCTAATCTCGCTCACCGGAATAACTGGGGAGCGCGATTTGTTTTCAACAGAAAAACTACTCAAATTTCGGCCGCAATTTTGCGCGGGAAGTTCCTGAAAATTGCGCGGGTTTCTGCGCGAAAATGACTCGTTTGGGCAGACGCGCAAAAAAATTACTTCTCTACCAGCGCGATTGAAGTTGAGAGCATATGGGCAAGCGTGCTCGCCTCATTGATAGCATGCACTGACAGTTCACAAATTTCTTTCACGAAGAACATCAATTTCTTTCAAGAAACGTTGCGCATACTTTCCAGGCAATATTGGTCGCTTAGCGTTAGTGAAATTTAATTGTGAAATTAAATGTTAAATTTAATTGTGGTAACATAGCTTATTTAAGATTGTTCTATTAGGTTTTCTTTCCTGGCATTGCTAGTTGTCGCGTTTGCTCACTGATATCTCTAAATAAAGACTGAATCAAGGAAATATTGTTCAGAAAATGAAGCCGGAAGTACAGTAGCTTGTGGCGGCCATCTTGTTGGGACCTAGCCTGCGACGCAGACGTCCAGGGACCACGTTATATAGTTTCACTATAACGACAGAGGCTATCTGTCTCTGATCTTTTAAGATGCAAAATTAGTTGTCGAAGGTTTTCCTGTAATTTAGAACACAAACTACGACTCCATTACAGTAACTATATGAAGCCAGGATTTATAGCACCACTGGTCACCAATATGGCCACCAACGGAGCTGCAGTTTGTGTTCAAAATTACCTGGGACAACTGATTCATTTTAGCATCTTAAAAGATCAGAGACAGATAGTCTCTGTTACCTACAGTAAACTATATAACGTGGTCCATTCAAGATGGCCACCACGAAATATTCCCGTTTTCATTTTTTTCGCAGCGTCCAAACATTTGTTGCTTGATCCAGTCTTTATTTAGAGATCAGTGCATCTGCTCAACAGTTTCGCAGTGAAAGAAGACCCTGGGGACAAAGTTGAGCCAAATAGCAGAGCTGTACACTAGCCGGGGCTGTAGCTGGAAAACCTGATTTTGCACAGTGCCCTATTATGAGATGAAACTCTTGAGATATTTGTCATTTATAGACTGGAGTGAGGGGAATTTGACAAAATATTACCCCAAGTGATGATATGTCCCAAGGGCAAAGCACAAGGGATATATCATCCCGAGGGGTAATATTACATAATAATTATTACCCTGAGGGATGATAATATATCCCAAAGGTGAAGCCCAAGGATATATCATACAGTACCAAGGGGTAATATTTCGATGTATTATATTATATGTATATTATACCAAAACAATCTTGAATATTGTCTTGAAACGTCTTGTTCCTCCATTGTTGACAGGCTTGTCTTGGTTTACGTGTGTGTTATTTGGTTTTCTCATGTGGTATTTAATTGGTTTTGCGTGATAATCAAGCTCAAATTCCCCTCTACAGTGGGGAACTCACTAATATTCCCCTGCCACAGTGGGGAATTTGAGTTATCTCAAGATCGAACTGGGGTAATTCTTATCATTTATACAGACCCGAGCAAAGGGAATTCAATGAGGGTAATATTTCGACGAATTCCCGAGCGGAGGGTCTATAAATTATTAAATTATATATTATACCGAAACAATCTTGAATGCTGTCTAGAAATGTCTTGTTGTTCCTCATTAGTATTCGTGTTCACGGGTGATTCGAACTAGAATCACCTGGTCAAATATCATGCCACGGAGAAATAGTGGGGAATTCATTAAGTTTAAATTGACTGGTCACTTGGTACAAATCTAGTTCTTTGATTGCACAATTTATAGTTGAGATATAATTAATTATTAATATATTCAATTTATTCACTTACATCATAAGAGCACCCATGGCAAGACAATCTGCATGTACTGTTATCATGACAAAAATACCAAAACCAAGACATACTAAAACAAAGATAAATAATATAAACAATAAATTTGAGACAATGTCTTAGTTTCAGCTGTAATGTCAGACTCAGTATGATATGATCCAATCCCAAAACTTTTTATACAAAATGTTTGAAACAAGTGCAATCTCCTGGACATAGAAACATTTTGTGGTTTGCAGGCTCAACCTAGATCTGGACTGGCCTATGTACCAATGGCACATACACTCCCTTAAGATGCTTCAACTGAACCCCCTTCCCCTTGATTCCCTATATTGATTTTTACCAATTTTCTGTAGTACACCTTCATTGAATTTGAATTAAAACAGAATTGTTTAAGTTGTTTAAAGTCACTATACAATAACCCAAATACAATATTGCTGATAAATATTGCAATATTTCAATATTGCTGATATATATTATTGCTGATATTGCTGGCAAAGCTTATAAAAATAAATAAAAATAAGATATAGCTAGATTCATTGCTGCCGACCGTAGGGAGGCAGCACATATTCTTGACGCTCGCTTGGGTTCCTATGCAATTCGTGCCAGTCCCTTTGCCGAGCTATGTATAGTCGACCTGAATCTCGATTTGTGAAAAAAATTGGATGTCTGTTTGTCGAGTTTTATGACGTAGGAATCATCCAACAAAATGACATACTCCAGAGGGTTTACTGAAGCAATCCGAATCATCTGAATGAACTCGCGAACGTCACAATGGCCATGGCAGCGAGGACCGACGAGGTGAGACGAACGTCCATTGTCAGTTTCAACGAGGAAAGCGCTTGCTTTGCCATAACATATCAGACACTCGCAATTCCACTAACAGCTTTGCCAGTAAGAAGCATGATTTTTATATAGTGGCAGTGATTTATCAGAAATTTGTTTACCAATCACCAACTACATACTGTATAGTCATAATGTATACTGTGTATGCAGTCAAAAGCCTTGCCAATTATATTCAGATATTAAGTGATAGTCATTTGTAATTTAAGTCTGTTGTATTTAAATGTGTACATACTACAGTGGGTTCATTTAATTGGAAATTTTATCAAAAATTAGGCTACCCATGACTTTTGAGGCAGCACTTCCCTTGCAATAGTAACTTCTAGTATATTGTATAATTTCACCAAAATATTAATGCTTTGGAAAATGCATTTACAATGGCAACGTTAAATAGTTCTTTTGCACCGATCAATTTGAAGGTGTAACATTCCCCAGGCATTTGAATTTTAGAAATTCCAATGATCAAATTCCCCACCCCTCACAGACCTGCCGCCGGGGGACTCCCGGTTTTGACGAAGATCCCCCGTTGACTTTGCGAAGTTCTCACGGCAAACTAACATGATCAATTTTTGAAAAAAAAAATAAAGAAATTTACCAACTTCCAGAACAATTTGCATGTTATTTCATTCAGACGATTCTCTGTATAGTATAATAATAATTTCTCTAGTACAGTACTTCACATTGATGGCACAGCCTTATTGCTTAAAATTATCTGTGATTTGTATTGGTAATAGTTTCACATATTCCGTCAGCACCAATCTCCCTCCATTATTCAAAAACAAAATATATAAGCCATAGACTAAGACACTGGTAAGTTACATTTCTTTTTTTGTCCTTTTTTTTTTAATTAAAATTTTTTTTAACATGATTATTATTATGAATCCCCCGGCTTTTTCTGTGATCTCCAGGTTTTTGGGCCACATTTTTTCAAAATCTCCAGATTTTCAGTTCCAAGAGGTTGGCAGGTCTGCCCTCATAAAAAATGTGGTCAAATCCACCCCACTAGCAGTTTACTGTATATATCAAGCTTAAAAATTATCTCTTAACCTGCAAGCCTTGACAAAATTCACATCTTTGTTTTTAAATTCCCCTATGGACTTCACTGTAGCTTCCACCACAATGTCGTATGAATGTCGTATGCACGTTTGCATCTGTTTTAGAAAATGAGGGAGTGTGGGGACTGGTAACTAGCTTGTCGGTCAAATGCCCTTCACTACTATAGGTGGGATCAAAAGCCTCACTCTAGTCGGGTTTCACTGTGTCAAATGCCCACCTGTTGCGACAATTAATAGCGTCAAATACCCCACGTTTACACCTTCAAATTTATCGGTTCATTACAAGAACTATTCAAACCATGTCAGAGTTAAGAAAGAAGTATAGAGTAAAAATATGTAATCTAACAGAAGCACAATGCGTTCCAGCAGACAACTTATCATGAAGTGCTACATCTGATGGTAAACTGAAAAAAACAGAGGGGTACTTATAAGATAAATGTTGAATGACATCACCCTTATTAAGATTTATGTCATTCAACATTTATCTTTGATTAAGATTACGCCATTCAACATTTGTGTGATAAATACCCACTCTGTTTTTCACTTTACCAGCAGTTTGTCTGCCAAAATGCATTGTGCTTCTTTTAGTGAACATAATTTTTACTCTACTTCTCTCTTAACTCTGACTCTGCCAACATTGTCATTCACCTGATTGTACATGTGTAATTCAAAAAAATATTTGAAGTTTGTAACCACAACTTAATCGTTAATATTTTATTTCACTAATTGAAAAAGGTGTTACGTTACTGCCCAAAAATGGAATCAAACGTTATTTAAATAAACTTACTTTGAAAGCTGGTAAAGTAAAATTTGAATGAAACTTCTCACTCTGAGTAATACCGTACGACCCTTAGGCCACAACAATATTGATATAATGTAAGTGTGTTACTGTAATATATACACTGTTGTAGTGAAATGTGGGAGAGCTTGGAGTAAGTACAGTAGCTCAAATCCTCAGAAAGTCACTGTCCGGGACTCAAAAAATATTTTTGGAGCTTGACGATCTAGGATTGCAGCTTGATTATCATCCATGCATAGACAATAATATTATATGTAAGTGTGTTAAATACGTGGCAGCAGCTGTCTGGACGTCCCCCAATAACATGTCAATCATATTTAGTCAAAGCATAAAACAGAGCACAATCCCATCGAAAGATTGGAGATAAACAAAAATTAGATTCAAATTGCGGTTTTATGCGGCTAAAGTAAACATGTTGGTGAGTCGGTGACGGCGAAATTACAGCGATTTATTCATTCAAAGAATATATTCTTACAGGTCAACACGTCAATCTTTAAAATAATAATATAATGCTATATATATATATATATATATATATAAATATAAAATAAGTAGCTTAATCTTCTATGAGTTCTATCTGGCACGAGATTTCTTAGCTACCGTGTTTACACGATATTTAGACCAAACCGAAGAATTACGGTTTGTTTTGCGGGGTTGTTTAATAGGACGAAAAAGCAATCGATATTCAATTCAAATTATTCAACCATACTATATTCATTCAATCATAAACAATCTCATTGAATCACATTTACCTAAAGCTGAAAAAGCGCCCCACACTTTGACCATGAGACGGATGGCTCCAGGGATTTCCTGAGATTCGTTGGTTGCCATATATACAGAGAGATCTCCCCTTTGTTTTCACATAAATCCTTTGAATTACATTCGTTTAGATTTTCTCATTGATGCCGACAGTCTAGTTCTGATCTTCGTCGACACGAAAACGACAGGAAATGACGTTCGCTCTAGACAACATAATAATAAGCCCCGAAAATAATCCCTGCGAAAATAATCCCTCGAAAATAAGCCCCAACGTAGCCTCCTCCGCAGGCAGGGGGACCGTTCATTATTAATACAGGAGGGGGGCTGGTAAGGACCCTCTTTAGGGTAGATCAATAAACAAATCGGTGTAGAATGGGAGAATGGGCTGTTTTTCGTATGTCACATGTTAATACTACAGTAACATAAAGTAAAATATATCCAACCCCCCTCAAACATTAAAAAAATTCTTACATACCCTCAGAAATATCTGACCTGATTGTATCCGGACATGTGCGTCACGCACACACAGACTTTAAGAGTGCGTCCAAAAATGACCGAATTTAATTAAGGTATTTTTTACTCATATTAATTTCTAGCGCGTTATTTTGGGCTATATTTTCACTTATGTTGAAAAGTCAAAAATGGCCGAAAATCGTCAAAAAGTTAAGGTGTGTGTGCGTTTTTTGGCCAAATTTCGGGTGTTTGGCCATTTTTTGGACATCCAAAAATGAGTGAAAAAGTTAATACAATCTCTAGTCAACGTTCAAGTATGCTAGCCTATAAACGTTTGAGTTAATATGTCAAATTTCTCTAGCAGCTGCCAGAATATTATATCCGAAATGATGAGGGAGTCAAAAGGCTGCGTTTACACACAGCAAAAGTAATCGGATTGAATTCGTATTGTTTTTTACTCCCATGAGCATGCAACAATGTGAATCCGGTTACTTTTGCTCTAGTGTAAACGCAGGCTAGAAAACGCATGGCCAAAAAGTAAAGGGGTTAGTTTTCGACCATTTTTAAAAATAATGCGATATAGAATGTTTGTAAATTATAAAATATATGACACATTAAATTTGGTGGACTTATATTCGGAGGCAGGTGGCTCCAGCCCAGGGGGGACGCAACCTCCTCCGCAGGCGTTTTTTTGGGCGAGAACTTAAGGGCGCGGGCGGTCCAGCCCATAGAGATCATAAATAAAACTATTTATTGAACTTTATTGTTTTATTTATGATCTATCTCGCCCCCAATTGTAACCGGAAGTGATTGGATGTAGTACCCAGTTTTCCACGAAGTTCAAGGTGACGCGCAATTTTGGGTTGTGTAACTTGTGTTGTTGTTTCTCGGTCGGTTAGAAAGTGTCCACGAAGATACGTGTTTCTTCGTCCTGTCGCATCTCTGTCGTATTTTCTTGTATCATGAGGGACGTCGAGCTCAAGGACGCTCTTCGTTCCGATAATTCCCTCAATATTAGGGTGACAAATTCTTCGGGAAAAGAGTTCGACTTGTGCTTGTGCCCGTCACAGTCGGTGCAATTCCTCAAGGAAAAGGTGTTCGGGGACAACCCAAAAGATGGTGTGAATTTCAAGCTTTTGTCCATCAATCTCAATCGCATCTTGGACGAGAAAAGGACACTGGAAGAAGAGGGAGTCAAAGATAATGGTAAGGGGGCTTTGAAAACGTCTGGAAAATATTGGTTACTGTTTGTGTTTTTCTGTGTTTATTTGAGTTATTACTAGTTTATATTATTCATTGACAATTGTTTAAGTATAATACATTTCATTGTTGCAGATGAACTTTTATTGGTAAAAAGACGGAAGGAGAGAAAATCTGCAAACGTAGGTTTATACAGTAGAGTACTAGAGTTGATCATCCAGGTTGTTACTAGTTATTAAGCAACATTGATAACAATACAATAGCGAACATGTTTATTCTTTCAATATATTTGTTTTTTCTTGTTCCAACAACTGTAAACAACCATTGTTGCTTTATCAGTGGTGAACAACATTGTTGAAACAATGCTGAACAACATTGTTTGTTCAACAATAATACAACATTGACCACCAATGTTTACCAACAATGTTTACCAACAATAGTCTTTCTCAAGACTACAACAACTTGGATGATACAACCTCACATTTCTTAAATATGGGTATTATAAAATTACCTTGATAAAGAGCAAGGTTGTTAATATCAAAAGTTCTCTGGTGAATGGTTGCCAATTACTATACTTACGCAGCTAAAAATAGCAAAATTGTTACGAGTTTGCTGAACAATAAAGGTTTCTACACACGAGGCCACAAATCGCAGGGACCTGTTATGGGGACATTTCCCCTGTTGAGGACACACGAGGGGACATGTCAGAGAAGGAAAAATAAAATAACGTTCTTTGATTGGTTTATTTTAATTTTGTCGCAGGGACTACTTGCTGTTTATACGATGGGACAATATGTTGCATGGACAAAATGTTATCCCCGTGACAAGATTTCGCAATGGTGCTTACAAAGGGATTTGTCCCTGCAACATGTCTCCGCAACATGTCCCCGCAACATGTCCCCGCGATTTGTCGTCTCGTGTGTAGAAACCTTAATGTAACATATTACAACAGAAACAATGTTGTTCAGCATTGTTTGTTGTTCACCATTGATGAACCAATAATGGTTATTCACAATTGTTGGAAAAAGAAATAACAATATTGATAAAACAACAAGCATGTTCCTTATTGTTAACAATGTTGTAACAACATTATTATCATGGCTAAACAATCTTGTTGATAACATTGTTCACAGGGTGCATGCAGCACAACATTGTTTGCAGTTGGTAATATGTGACCCTCTATGGGAAAACATACCTTATCGTTTTCGCGAATGGCTTAATTTAAAATGGCATTCGAACAGCGTTCAGTAAGCATTCAAATGGCATTCGGTAAGCGTTTGAACACTGCGAAACACTGTTTGGGAAAACATACCTTATTGTTTTCACAAATGGCTTTAAAATGGCATTCGAACAGCGTTCAGTAAGCATTCGAATGGCATTCAGTAAGCGTTCGAACACTTCTAAACACTGTTCAAATGGCTATCTAGAATCATTCGAACGGCTGACTAGACGCTGCTAAACGCTGTTCGAACGGTTGACTAGACAGTTCGAACTTAGAACTTAGAACTGACTAGAACTGTTTGAATGGTTGAGTAGAACCGTTCAAACTGCTGAATAGAACCGTTCGAATGCTGTTAAACGCCTTTCAAACAGCTGGCTAGACTGTTCAAATGCTAAACCAGAAATAACTTTATTAACGAATGATCGGTTCTACACAATATCATATATTTTCTGGCAATGCTGTACAGCTGCATGTACATTCATTGACGGTCAACGTCATTATGCTCACACCAGATGTTTGACTTGTTTCTTTAGTTTGATGAGTGCGAACAATTTGAAAAGCATCTTTGTAAATTGCTATTTTGAGCTCCTTAGAAAGCCTATATTTAAAGAAGCATGTGCGTTTGCCGCATTGTGGCAGAAAACGACACCCTCGTTCGAATGTTTATATTTAGCAGTTTGAAAACTTCAAAGCTGTTGCTATGTTAATTATGTGCATATGTTACATCTCATTTTTGTATAGTAAATATAATGTAGGATGAACCGATGGAGAAAAATCCAATTTACCGATATGATAAATTCTGATACGATATACAGGCTTATCGGCCAATATATCGGTGGAATTACTGATTTTGGTCAGCAGGAATTCTTAACACTTGAATTTGCAGCAAAACATTTGCAAAACGTAAATGCTACTAGTAGACCAGTAACAGTCTAACAGAAACGGCCGATGACAGATAAGCCTAAAAGTTGCCGATTATTGGCTTCTACCAATGAATTTCCGATTATCGACTCATCCCTAATATAATGTTGGGAGGCTGCCTGTAAGTATAAGTAACAATAGATTGAATGCTTCCAAGCCAATCAAAACTTGGAAGATTGAAATGGGAATTCACAACTAGTTATATCAAGCAGTAGATACATGCATGTTGAGCATGCCTATTTTTTATATACAGGTACATGCTTAAGTTTATGGTACAGTGTATTGTAATATGTATAATGTATATTGTATTTGGATGAATGTACATGATAACAGTTCATCATGTAAATCCATGTATTCTCTATATCTATCTGACTTATGTACTGTACAACTCTTCCTGATCGAGTTCTATAGATTTCCGCTTTTCCAGTGTTTATTTGTTGAGTCTCAGCGGGTAGGACTCTTGTTTCTTGTTCTATTTTATTGACGAGTTGACTTTCCAGTGTCCGAATTAGCGCTCCAAAACAGCTTCGCATTTTTCTTTAGTGTCACAATGTAGCGTAACGTTTTACAACGTAGCGTAACGTCTTACAACATAGCTTAACGCCTTCTAACGTAGCGTAACGTCTTACAACGTAGCGTAATGTCTTACAACTTAATTACGTAGCGTTGTATACAACGTTGCGTAGCGTCTTACAAACGTCACGTAACGTCTTTCCATGTAGCGTAATGTCTTACAACGTAGCGTAACGTCTTACAATGTAGCGTAACGTCTTACAATGTATCCTAACGTCTTACAACGTAGCGTAACGTCTTACAATGTAGCCTAACGTCTTACAACGTCACGTAACGTCTTTCCATGTAGCGTAATGTCTTACAACGTAGCGTAACGTCTTACAATGTAGCCTAACGTCTTACAACGTAGCGTAACGTCTTACAACGTAGGGTAAAATCATTAAGTACATTTAATAGGTTCAGCTTACGTTTTTTTCTACGAATATGTGAAAATGGTGTAACACACAACCGATAATATCGAAAGTTTCAATATTTCCGGTATCTAAGAATTAGAATTGTTACTTTGTCACGCAAGTATGAACATATATCACCTGTTTTATTCAAATTACACTGGTTACCAATACAGGAGAGGATTATATACAAGATACTTTTAATCACTTATAAAGCTTTGAATGGCGTGGCACCGCCATATATCAGGGATCTATTAGATATCTATATTCCAGGACGTAACCTGAGATCATCTTGCAAAAGTGATATAGTTAATTAAGATAGGTTAGTTATAATTTCTTACCATAGTTTTAATTGTAAAAATTTGTATTTTTTGCTATTTTCTTGTAAAGCATGATAAGTCTATTTTTATGCAATTGTAAAGCGCCACTGGGCACTTGTGGAAGCGGCGCTATAGAAATATTATATATTATTATTATTATTAATATCGAATATTCGTATCTAAGAATTAGAACATCGAATATTCGTATCTAAGAATTAGAATATCGAATATTCGTATTTTGAAAATACCGGTGATTACCGAAATATCGATATATCGATTATTTTATAAAACTGTATAGAAATACAGAAATTTTTCCACCATTTTTGAATTCAAACAAAAGGTTGCACAAGACATCGGTTTTCCATCTGCCGAAGACTTGTGCTGACAGAGTATGTTGTATACGTTCTCTTATTTATTCGGTGAAGTGGAGTTGCACAAGAGTGCATAATGCTTGCTTTAAAAATATATGGTAAAATTAGGAGATCAAAAGATGTGAGACTCCTGCAATACTGTATTTTGTTTATTGCTCTACTTAGGATGAAAGTGGAAAAATGAAAGGGCCTGATACTTCAAAAATTGATAAACTAACACAAGCAGCTGGAGAAGTTAAAGGAACTAAAGTTACTGATTTTGGTGCTACTGCATTACAATTTGATGTAAGTAATATGGGAACTGAATTCTTATTCTGGTAACATACTATTTTTCACATTGCATTTTGAGATTAATATCAATCAGGCCTATCGCTGCAATCGCACATGCACGCCTCTTGATCGTACGTCTAGAAAATTATAAATTCCGTATTTTTTCATGCGTTTTGATGCATATTTTAATTAAAGGAAGCTGGCGAATCGTCGCGAGACAACAGTTGACATGTTGTATCTCAAGCATCTCAACAATCAGAGCATTGAACAAGTGTTCACTGCCAAGACAGAGATTGCGGGAGACAAATGCAGCGCTGGCTTTTGCAAAAATCTTGCTGGTACGTGTACCAGTCTCCGATACAAGCGGCATGCAAGCGAACACGAAGCGAACACACCAGGGCGCTTATACACTGTAGTTATATATATCTTCTTCTTCTTCTTCTCTTTTATATATATAAGCGTATATATATAAGTTATATATATAAGCGCCCTGGAACACACGCTGCACGTACGCTCGGTAAACTGTGGTTTAGATTTCGAAGATATCAAACAAACAGGCGAGAAAAAGACGAAGTAAAAGCAAGAGTGCAGTAAAAAAATGACTACGAACAAGACAAATTACCCTTTCAAGAATGCGAGAGTAGATATTTGTGATATCGAAGTCAGTGAAGATGAAGACGAAGACCAACTAAGTAGACCAAAGTAGTGACGAGGACAGTGGCGATGATTCAAGTGATATATGACTTTTATTTTAAAAATGAAAAATGTAACTAAAGTTGTGTGTACCACTACCAATAATAACGTAGGAGTAACTATTGGGAAAACTGGAAAATAATTTCCGTTATTGTTATTTGTACGTATCAAAAAACCATTCCAAATAAAATTATTAACCAATGCAGTAATACTGCTTTCTTAACTGTTTTTGAAGTACGAAAATATCGCACGCCTATAAGTACAGTAGGTCCTCTGAGGTGAGCTCCGCACAGCTGCGTTTTTTTGCAGTGATAGACCTGATATTAATCAATCTGAGCCAATTTGCTGTAAAAATGAACCAAAATTATGTGCTACACATGAAACCAAATGTTTTATGTTTTGTAAGTTTATGTAACAGCTTATTGTTTACTATTTGGTTGGAAAAGAATTTGAAATAGTTTTCTCTTCGTTATTTTCTCTTCGGTATATCTGCTGAAATCTTGTCAGAGATAGACTGTATTTCGAGGTATATTTCATGTCGAGTACGCAATTTCACTGTAAGTACGTCAAGTTACGTACGACAAAAACATTGTTTGTTCTTGTCCATGAAAACATAAATATATGCTGGTTGCACTTGAAAGGTTTCGATTTTGTTTCGGAGGAAGGAGGTGAGCAGAGTGACGACGAGGAAGCAATAGAGGAGGGTAGTGACGTCGAGGGTACAGATCGTTGTCGTCACTGTTGTCTTCATCGTTGTCGTCACTGTTGTCTTCATAAGTCAAGCAAGATAACACTTTGATAAGAGAGCTGGCTGAGTTGGAATGAATCTAGTTTGTGCTGCTCTTGACTTAACTTATAGTAAGTGGGTCCGTCAAAGACTACCTGTATAATGAATAAAGTATCTAGAAAACAATAAAATTTTATTTACTTTCCTAATCAACGATGATAACGTTGCCTGTTCACTTTTACAATCTGATTGCTGACGTCTTGAGCGTTTAAAACATGAAACAATAAAAGCGATGTCTCGAAACAAATTCGTTATTATTTGTTTCACTGTAAGTGTATGCGTATTAATGACCGGTGAAAAACAGATTTTGACCGAGCTAAAATCAAGTTGACCGGTCATTTTGACCGGCAATGACACCATACCGTCTGATAATACCGGAATACCGCCCAATGCTAAACTGGCCGTCTAAAAATATAACTTTTCAATATTCCACAGGGTGCACGCTGGACTATTGCCTGGCTAAAAGCTTGTATTGTATTCTGCGAGTAAAGTATCTGCTATACCAACAACCGACTAAAGTATCTGCTATACCAACTGCCAATGTTCACCATTAATTAATTATTTGTTATCAGTTCAACAGAGAATTGCAGCGGATTTTAATAACTCTAATTGATGCTGCCCAACTTGTACAATTTGAGAATGAAGCCAGTGAAGGTGATGATGATAATGAAACAAGCATCCAAGGTTAGTCTTTATAAAGAGGAACTAAAGTCTAATTTTGATGTAATTTTATATACTTTAATACAATGTGAAATGCTTTTCGAGGAGTTACATATGATGACTTTCAAGTTATTTTTTGTAGAAAAACTATTTGAAACACACGCCTTTGTCAGCATCTTTCTTTTTCATCGTGGGAGTGGCAATATAGTCATTACAGTATTTTGATATGTTCGACTCATTTCTAAGTACATAAACCGTTTTTACAAAGGGTATGCACGTTCTCGTAATATAATAAACACGTATGTTATGTATTTAGACTCGCTAATTCCAAATCTGTTTTCAGAATTGAAAACGCTTAAATATTGGCCGAGATAACGTTCAAAATCTACGTGCGATTTGTTATCTGCAGACAATAAAATAAATGGCGTGCGCGGTCTGGGCCCTGGGCACCATAGTCGGGGGGGGTTATTGCGGAACGTACTTATATCAACAAGTTTTGTGATTGGTTGATTAAAACAATAAAACAATAGAATCAACCACAAATAAACCAATGTCCTAACCCTAACCACTTTTGTTCCATGTAGCCAATCACAAAAACTGTTCATTACCAAGTATATGTTATTGCTGCCCAGATGACCTATATAGTTAAAGTGCCCCTAACATCAAAATTTTTTATTGTCTTATTTGGAAGAACTTTTAAAATGATAAAGTAACTTCTTTTGAAGATGTTCACTTCTTCGCTTTCTTTTTGAGATATATCAGTTTGTTTGATATGCAAATATCTGGAATTTCGTCACACATGCATAATGAGTTATCAGAGAATGTTATATATCTTTGCGTTCATGAAATAAAAACACTAAAGTGTGAATAACACGTGGGTGCGTTTGTCCCACAACACCAAACTTCTTGATTTTAAAGGATTTCGTTCGAGAATGAAAGAGATAACACATTTCTCCAATAAGTCATTATGCATGTGTGACGAAATTCCAGACATTTGCATATCAAACAAACTGATATATCTCAAAAAGAAAGCAAAGAAGTGAAAATCTTCAATAGAAGTTACTTTATCATTTTAAAAGTTCTTCCAAACAAGACAATAAAACATTTTGAGGTTAGGGGCACTTTAACGAAATCTCAATTTATGAAAATTGCCGTCTGTCGAGATGTTGTTCAGTTTTATGACGTAGATGTTTTATCACGTGTATTAAAGTTCCTACCTTTCAGAACTTGTCAATGCTGTAAGTTGTGCTGTGCGTATTTGAACCATCTGTTCTGTCTTTGTAACCTTATTTCAGTGAGGAAATATTTTCTTGTTTTAATATTAGAAGGGTATTCCCGTTCGTTTGTTCGATTTGAAATATGACCGCTCGACCGCCGTGAAGTTCGATTTGGAAAAAGTGTCGCTTGAATGAAAATCTATAACTTCGCGAAGCTTGCTCGTTTCGAGTAAATGTTGTTCGAATTGATGTGTGGCGTTCAAATGGTCACGTCGAATTTTGACATTATAAACGCTCAATATGATTACCGTATGTTATTTTAAAATTAGAAGGCTATATGATCACCTTGATTTAAATAAAGGAAATGGTTTGAACCAAGGAGTATCATTATTTAGATGTGTGAAGTTGATCGTCCAGGTTGTTGTAGTCTTGAGAAAGACTATTGTTGGTGACTGACGTTTCGACGGCCTCAGCGGCGGTCATCTTCAGAGTCAAGTAAAGCGTGTTTGTCAGGGTTTGCCTATATATACGTCTGGTTCATTACGTCATCGTTTGTTTGTGTCATAATTAGTGTGAGTGGGTGTTAAGTCATGCGTAAAGCGTGGGCCAATATTGTTTGTCGGTAGGTCTATTGTTCGTTGGTGCGTGCGAAGAAGTCTTTTTTGTATGGTGTCGAGTAATTGTTGTGATCTGGTTTATGTTCCAAGTTGGTATACCAACTTTCTAATGTAAGTCTCTGTTTGTATAGTTTGTGTTAAAGGCGATACATTCAGCCGAGTCCCAGTCAATATCGTGTTTTGTCTGTACGTGGTGTTCAGCTATGTGATTAGTCCTGTCCCCGTTTCTAGTAGCTCGTTTGTGTTCAGCTAGTCTGATATTTAGGTTTCTGCCGGTTTCACCAATATAAGTGTCCTGGCAGTCGGCGCATTTGATCTTGTAAACTGCACCCTGTCTTTCGTGAGGCTGTTCTTTTGTTCTTTGTCGTTTAGATTCTGCATTCTATTTATTTGATCCTCGTACTATAGAAAATTTCTAGCATTATTCTGCTGGCATGCCTAATCCTGAACATTGAGCCTCCAACCTCGTAGCATTTCACTTCTGATAAGAACTCCTAGTTGTGTAAATGTTTGTTCTCTAGTCTAGATGTGGCAAAGCTGATAAAAAATAAAAACATTTTAAAAATCTGAGGCTAGGTTTGACCACGCAGTGACGTCACGACTTTCACTGCAGGCTCCACGCGTGTTTCCATCCACGCGTGTTTCCATCCACGCGTGTTTCGAATCGTTTTTCTCAAAAAATTTGAAAGGCATTTCAAATCGGAGTATTATGACATCAAACCTAGACTCCCTTCTTAATATCTGGGATCATACACAGTAATTGATAATATGAAATTACTAATACAATAATGCCAGCTTTTCTCTTTTTGTTTCAACTGTTATTTTGAAAATTTCTTCTTTATTTAGGCAATACTGAAGTAGAGTCAGTCAATGTTAATCAGGTATTAATAAACACTTATTTACTGCTACCGAGGGGAAGTGTTTTTTGGCCCCGAGATCGCCGTTGCCATGGGCAGACCTGGAAATAGTGTTGCACCTTGGGATCCTCGTTGCAAGAAAATATTTTAGTTGTAAGAAAGTTTTGGGCTGACAAGTCACAAATCCCACTCCCAACTTAACTACTTAAGCCTCAGGCATAGAACACATATGGCCTGTGGTCACAGGGCAGTGCTGCAGGGCCTGTGGCTACTGCACTACCGCAGTACCACTGACAGTAGTCTATAGGTGTAGCAGTGTTGTAGGTTAGTCTGTGAGTGTGACAGTCTGCGTAGCTACACAATACACAACTGCCTAAACTCTAAAGATAAAAGATTATTCAATTCAATGGATTTTGCTACAGTGCTACTAGCAAATTACTAGGCACGGCTTTATTAACAATTGTTTTAGACTTTTAGTCCTGCGAAACGTAGTGCGACCACCGTGTTTTCAAAGAAATTATTTGGTCTTCATTTCCAGGAATTATTTCCAGGTCTGGCCATAGGTTACGCGGAATTGATCAAATCGCCTACCCGCGGTAACAATCTTATCGACCTGGTTTTAACTACAAACGAACATTTGACCAACAACTTCGAAGTTACTGATGACGAATCCATCTCTCTGCACTCTGATCACAAAGCAATATTTTTCGACTTAAAACTCCATCAACAACCTAAACAATCTTCCGAACGTATAGTATATGATTACTCTAAGGGAGATTTCGTTGGCCTCATTAACTGTCTCAGGATCACTCCACTAGTAGATATAGTCCTCAACGAAAGTCACGACGTAAATCTTGCCTGGTCAAAGTGGAAAAACGCTTTCCTTGCCGCTGTAGACTATTTCATTCCTAAAACAAAGCTCAAGCGTTCATTTACCCCTCCGTACATCACCAAGGACTTACTCCACGCCATCAAAATGAAAGAGTCACTAAGGAGAAAGGCTAAGGCTAAGAACTCACCTCAACTTTGGGAGAAATTCCGCAGAACTCGGCAACACGTCAAGTGTTGGATGAATTCCAAGAAGAGAGAATATCTCTCTGGACTGTCCGAAAATGTGTTCAATGATCCTAAATCATTTTGGAGATTCTTTAAGAGTAAATCCTCAAAATCCTCTATCCCTGACGTGATTAAATTGAATGGTCAGAAACTTTTTTCTGCGGAGGAAAAAGCGGATGGCTTTAACCAATATTTTGCGTCAGTCTTTATCTCCGACTCCGACACAAGTTCTTCACCTCTTATCTCTCCTTCTAACTCAACATCTAACTCTCTTGACTCATTAACTATATCTGAATCCGACGTTCAGTCATTGTTGTTCAATTTGTCACCCTTTAAGGCTACTGGTCCTGACGGTATACCAGCTTATATTCTAAAGCGATGTTCTGAAGTTATCGCCCCATTTTTGACTGCTCTCTTTGAGCTATCTCTTCAGCAGGGTGTTTTCCCTTCTGAATGGAAATCTGCAAATGTCGTGCCCATACCCAAGAAAGGCGACGCTCACGAGGCCACAAACTACAGACCAGTTTCATTATTATCCCAAGTCTCCAAAGTTCTAGAACGTCTAATTTTCAATCAGGTTTATTCTTTTGTTAATAACTCTTTGCATGACCTTCAACACGGCTTTCGTTGCCATAGGTCATGTGTTACTCAACTTTTGAATGTGCTTCACGACCTTGGTCATACTCTTGATTCTGGTAAGGAAATTGACATGGTTTATCTTGACTTTGCTAAAGCGTTTGACTCTCTGTCCCATAGCAAACTCTTGTTCAAACTTAAATCGTTTGGAATCTCTGGTCCACTTCTTAACTGGTTTGCCGATTACCTTCGTGATCGCAAACAGTGTGTTGTCGTTGAAGGAGTTTCCTCATCCTTTCTTAGTGTTACCTCTGGTGTGCCACAAGGTAGTGTAATAGGTCCTCTCCTATTCATACTTTATGTGAACGACCTTCCGGAGGTAACCAAGAATAGTACTGTTGCGCTTTTTGCTGATGACAGCAAATGTTATCGTGCTATACAATCACCAGATGATCGAGATCTCCTCCAGCTTGACCTGGACGCTATGTCCAACTGGTCGCTGTCCTGGCAATTGAAATTTAATGTCTCAAAAACGCTTTTACTCAGGATATCCCGCAAACGCAACCCTCCAACTCATTCCTACTTTCTTAACAACGAACCAGTCAAGAGCATAACTAGCCAAGTAGACTTAGGTGTGGTTATCAGCAATGACCTAAAGTGGTTCCCACACATAGCCAGCTGCACTGCAAAAGCCAATCGTATGCTTGGTTTTCTCAACAGGAATTGTACCCAAATGACTGATATTCGTTGCCGCAGGCTTCTTTTTCTTGCTCTCGTCCGTTCTCATCTGTCTTATGGTAGTGAGATCTGGGCACCTCAAGGATCGTCACGCGATCTTGCGATCCTCGAGGGTGTTCAAAGACGTGCTAGCAAATTCATCCTTCAGGATTATGAGTTGTCATATCCTGAACGCCTTAAGAAGCTTAATTTACTTCCGATATCCTACTGGCTTGAACTAAAGGATCTCGTTTTCTTTTTTAAATGTAAACACGGCCTCTTCGACCTAGACATCTCCTCTTTCGTCACTTTTTCTTCTCAAAGCACGTCTCGCACCCGTTCAAATAAGGACAACTTGCTTCAAGTCAACCATTGCAGGACGTCTCTCTATAGGAACTCTTTTTTCAACCGAATTGTCCTTCTCTGGAATAATCTCTCTCCAACCATTCGTAATAGTTCATCCGTTTCCTCCTTCAAACATAGACTAACTGTTTACTACTCTTCTCTACTACACTCATCTTTCGATGTTAACAGAATGCGCACTTGGAAAACCTTCTGTTCTAAGTGCCGCTCTTTCAACTTAAGCTGTTGTTCCTAATTCGTCATGTCTTCTGTAAACTGTATATTTGTTCTGGTCTTTATTTTATGTATGTTATGTTTGTTTTCATTAAGGTCGGTCTTCACATGGGACTACTCATGTCCTGTTGACCTTACCTTCAACCATATATTTAGTTATTCAAAGTTTTTTCTCTAATTTAATAGTTTTAATTCTTTCGCATTTATATATGGTTGTAAAGTTAATAAATAAAACGAGAGAACGATTTTCGGACCCCCACGCCAGGACTTTTTGTCCAATCAAAAAGCTAGAAAATTGGACTTTGGCACTTAGTATACAACAACACTGTTTATCCAGTGTGTGTGATGTGTAGACTAGCCACTGAGATAGGCTTGTAATGGAGGGGCGTTGCTCTTCCAATCCCGCTAAAGCATTAAAGTAACATAATTAAAACAGTTTGAGAGTGATAACCAAAACTGTGGAATTCATTACCACAGGAAATTAGAAGCTTTGATATGTTGGGTAATTTTAAGTCAGCAGTTAAGACTTTTCTTTTTTTAAATTAATAGTTGTTTTTTTGTTGTTCATAGTGGTAATATATGTAGTAGGCTTTATCTTATAATGAAACTGTAATAAGTTTTATAAGTAAATTTAAGAATATATTGTTGTAAGAGCATTGAGACTATTGTATAATGCTCCTAATACGTCTATTATTATTATTATTATTATTATTATAACCGGTGTAGAACGGTTTAAAAGTAGATATAGATAGATAGCTTTATTTTTTGCAGGGTGACTCCATCAGCTAAATGCTGTTCTCCCTGGAGGCCCTGACTCAATAAATTAAAATACTTACAATTATGAATTATAATATAAAATGTTATTACAAGTTAAAAAGTTCAAATTCTAAAATCTAGTATTACAAAGTTATTAAAAAATCTACACGAACTATATTAGCATTAATATTTAGAAATTTAACATACATACATATAAAGTAGATAAATTATTACTGTAAATCCAGAATTGTAATTTGTGATTGTTGAAACCACGATAAAAGAACTGTACAAGAAAAGAATGTGTTAATACACTGCTGTAGTGAATGTGGGAGATCTTGGAGTAGACAGACGATACATGGACGATCGTCAAGCTCATATCCTCAGAAAAATTATTCTGAGTCCCGGACAGGAATTGAACCTGTAACCTTCTGATTGCTGGTGAGACGCTCTAACCATTGAGCTACCGAGACTCAGGTGGACAGCGAAGGTTACAATGTCCGAGAATAATTTTTGTGATGATACTGTATGAGCTTGACGATCGTCAATGTATTGTCGAGACATACTTCGAGCTCTCCCACATTCACCAGAACAGTGTATATATTAACACATTCATGCATTACTTAAGAAATAGAAAACATTTTCCGTGTTTACATACAGTTATATAAACACGAGTGGAAGTTTGGGAGAACGAGAAATCATAGTGGGAACACGAGCCCGTAGGGCGAGGGTTTCCACGCGATTTCGAGTTCTCCCAAACTTCCACGAGTGTTTATATAATGTATGGGAACACGGATAAAAATGTTTTCTATTTCTTTTATAAAATAACCCGTAGAAAGCAAATAAAATGTACAAATATCTTTTTTATCAACACGTTAATTCTCCTTACTGCGTATGATGGCGCCGTGGTGTCTAATTGATGGCGTATGATGGCTAATTGATGGCGTATGATGGCTAATTGATGGCGTATCATGGCTAATTGATGGCGTATCACGATGGCGTAATCCATCCATGTTATATTTAAGAAATAGAAAACATTTTCCGTGTTTACATGCAGTTATATAAACACGAGTGGAAGTTTGGGAGAACGAGAAATCATAGTGGGAACACGAGCCCGTCGGGCGAGTGTTTCCACGCGATTTCGAGTTCTCCCAAACTTCCACGAGTGTTTATATAACGTATGGGAACACGGATAAAAATGTTTTCTATTTCTTTTATAAAATAACCCGCAGAAAGCAAATAAAATGAACAAATATCTTTTTTATCAACACGTAAATTCTCCTTACTGCGTATGATGGCGCCGTGATGTCTAATTGATGGCGTATGATGGCTAATTGATGGCGTATGATGGCGTATCACGATGGCGTAATCCATCCATGTTATATTCACTGACCTCTATATATAACTGGACTGCGTGCTCTCGTTGCAAATGACTCACGGCAGGTGACCGAAAAATGATGGCGTAAGCAGAGGTTATTTTTTTCATAGTAGCCACCACTGGTCATTGGATTGTTGGCGCAAGTTTGTCCAACGACCAATCAAATTTGTTTTAACGATAACTATGGCGTCAGCTGGAGTATTTTTTCCCGTGTCGTGATACAAACGGCATTTTCCCTCTTCAAAAACGAGACTGGGCAAAAAACCTTGAAAGTGGACATGTTATTTATGACCAGATAACTTTCCACTAAATTCTAAAAGCCGTCAACACTAGTTGTCAACACTCGGAGGGCGTATGAAATTATTTTCGGTTGTATGACATTTAATCTCTTTTTAAACTTTTATCCTCAGGTGAGATATAAAGTGCGAACTTGTTGCTTTTGTTCTTGAAGGTTGTTTATCTATAGAAACTTTTTACACAAATTATATCAGGAATTGCAAATTTCAACTCGTTTATTTTGTATTGATAATGTCAAATGTCATCTGGTCAAAAAACGTTGCTTTAAAAACCACCTTAAAGCATAAAACGAGAAAAATACTATATATTTGTATTTAATTTTTCAAAGTAAAAACATTTGCCGCTTAATAATTCGCCAACAGATTGTTGTAAATACAGGCCAGTGGTCGCTACTATGAAAAAAATAACCTCTGCTGACGCCATCATTTTTCAGCCACTTTTTGGCGAGAGCACGCAGTCCAGTTATATATAGAGGTCAGTGGTTATATTTAACAATTAGACAACGAGCCCGCGTTTTCTATGAGCAGATAGTCAACGAGGCGGAGCCGAGTTGACTATCGCTCATAGAAAACAAGGGCGAGTTGTCTAATTGTTTTAGTATAAATTTACAACTTTCTAACCCAAGAAATAACTTTTATTTCGCATTTTTCATGGAAAAAAAGTAAATATTCTTTCGAAATCAGGCGACTTTTTCCCCAGAGGTTTATATCAGCGGATAGTAACTCTTGCGATAGCCAATCAAAATTGAGGATTTGTGATATAAACTTGTCAATTTATACTAATGATATATAGTGACTCCGCGTAGGTAGTACATATATCAATCGAATCAGTACATCAATTCAGAGGGAGATAATAATCTGAATGTTACAGTAGGATCTGTCTATATATCTATTTGGGTTTGTTATTAAAACTTGTATCGACGATATGCTGGGAATTTTAATTGGACTTTATCTAACTTTATTCTTCTTGGGTTGGGTAAAAGATTTTCTTTTACCCATAAATAGTTGGGACGGTTAAATTTCTGATGTAACCTTCGCTCTCCATTTGAGTGTCGGTAGCTCAATGGTTAGAGCGTCTCACCAGCTATCAGAAGATTACAGGTTCGATTCCTATCCGGAACAAGAAAAGTTAACATTTCAATAGCGTCAACCAATTCCATTTCGGATATGAAACTCACCCATTTCCTGTGGAAAAACCCTATAAAATCTAGTGTGGTTTTTCTTGATTTTGACTGTTCTCTTAAAATGTTTGTCCTTTTAAGGATGATGTCAAGCAACTTACAGATATGGGATTTTCAGAAGCTAGCGCCACCAAGGCTCTTCATTTCAACAGGTACTGGTTTTCATAATCATCTTTTACCATATTTTCTCTTTTAATAGCCCCTCTTTTAATATTTAGCCTATAACATAAAAAAATATTTATTGTTTTATTTGGAAGAACTTTTAAAATGATAAAGTAACTTCTTTTGAAGATTTTCGTTTCTTCGCTTTCTTTTTGATATACTGTACTTGTTTGTTTGATACCGGTATGCCAATTTCGTCACACATGCATAATGACTTATCTGAGAATGTTATATATCTTTGCCTTCATGAAATGAAAACACTAAAGTGTGAATAACATGTGCGCGTGTTTCTCCCACAACACCAAACTTGTTGATTTTAAAGGATTTCGTTTGTGAATGAAAGTGATACACAAACCTCTCCGGTAAGTCATTATATGCATGTGTGACGAAATACTCATGAAATGTGTTACCTACCTAACCTCTCTACCTACCTCTCTACCTACCTACCGACCGACCGACCGACCGACCGACCTACCGACCGACCGACCGACCGACCGACCGACCGACCGACCGACCGACCGACCGACCGACCGACCGACCTACCTACCTACCTACCTATCTACCTACCTACCTACCTACCTAACCTCTCTACCTACAGTACCTACCTCTCTACCTACCAACCAATCAACCTACCTACCTACCTACCTACCTACCTACCTACCTACCTACCTACCTACCTACATACCTACCTACCTACCTACCTACCTACTATAGGGTTTCATGGACAGCGAAATAAAATTCTGAAGTTTCTATAAAGTGTGGGTTTCCCTACAACAGTGCATAAATGTTAAGCAGCATTAACCAACTCTTCTCTTCGATTCAGAACGTCTGGTGTTCCCGGGGCCATGGAATGGCTTTTACAGCACGAATCAGACCCTGATATTGATGAAACGTTACCCACCAAACAAACTGAACCAGATAAACCTCGAAGAAGGAAAGAAGTTATTCCAAACAGAAAGGTAATTATTGTTGAGTTGAGTTGTTGAAACTGCGGACGATTTTGTTGTCGTTGATGCAGTTAACCTGAATATTATTATTGGTCTTTATTATTCTCATCAACAAGGGAACCTCCAACAAACGTGATAGTCAGACATAGTTTGACGCTACTCTGGCTTTAAAAAGTTTTTTGAACGTAACTTTAAAAGTTACTGTCCATGACCCAACGTTTCGACACCAATCTAGTGTCTTCATTAGGGGTGATCGTTGTAAAGTTAGGATCCCTATTTATACCCTCATAGAACCGATGATGACGTTATCTAACAAGATGTAAATCAACCTCGTACCCAGGGCGGGCGGGGAGCGGAGATAAGGCCCTGGGAACGAGGTTGGATGTAAATAAGCTTCTGGTAATAAACCACCGTAATTGCGATTCAATGGGGCGTGGGCGCTATTGAACCTCTTAATAACTTCGTGTTTCCATCTGTTGATATTCGTTCCCAATGAAACATTCGTCGTGCTTTTGTGTAAACAGCATTAACGAAAAGAAACACTAATGTTCCAGCATGCTTCATTCATTGTTCGGGATTTTTCAACAACGATACCTACAGTATAGTTCTCTTCTATTTGTGCTCAAATCAACAAAAACGTTTCCCCGCCAAAATCAGCTATCAGGGACCTATATTTACCAAACTAGCTTCTTACAGTGGCTTCACTCTAAGTATTAAGTTTCTTTTAAAGTTTCTTTTAAAGTGGGGTTTGGGGATTTTACATATATTCGTAATCTTTGGGTTCTACCAAGAAGAAATGTAACATATCTTGTCGTTCGAAAATTTCATCTTCATGCCTTTTCCCCCTGACGTCAAAGCATGGACACGCAAAAACATTGCACACTAATTCAACAGTGAAATACAAAGAAAGTTCGGCTCTGAACTTTAAACACACATGTTTAGATAAAATTCGCTCAATTCCCAATCTTTCTTTGTATTTCACTGCTGAATCAGTGTGCAATGTTTTTGCATGTCCCTGCTTTGACGTCATCTCCTGTGAATAGTAAATCACTTTAGCAGGGGAGAAAGGTATGAAGATGAAATTTTCGCACGACAAGATATTTTACAATTGTTCTCAAGAGATTCCAAATATCACAAATATGTAAAATCCCCAAACCCCGGATAGGCACTTAAAATATTACAATTTAATATATTACTATAAAATATTACGTTTTTAAAATATTACTATAAAATATTACGTTTACATGTATGTTAACTTTAGGGTGTAGAGAACCTGAAAGACATGGGATTTGCAGAAGAAGAAGTGATAAAAGCCTTGAAAGCCACTGGCAATAATCAAAGGGCAGCTGTATGTTGTTTTGTTGTATGTTTGTACAGTTGACCACCTCTTAATCTGAAACATTTAAGACCTCGTCTAGGTGTCCGTTTCAGAGAGTTTCACTTAAAGGGACACTTCACCCACAAAAACAAGTGTTTCTTAAATGAAAGTTCTTTATCGCCTTACTTGAGAATGGGTATTAGTTTTCTTCTGATCGTTTTAGTTTGAGAGAAATTTGGCTTTGTTTTTCGTATTTTTGTAAATTGAAGTGTGACATTTTTGTTCTGATTGCGGGCGAATGTGGTCGCTGCCATTAATTTTTGAAAACTAAATACCCATTCTCATGTAAGGCGACAAAGAGCTTTCGTTTAAGAAACACTTGTTTTTGGGGTGGAGTGTCGCTTTAAGAGCGGTTAATAGCGATTTCTATTGTAGAACCCCCTTAGGATATTCAACTCTCTACCATCATATATGCGAGATGTTAACCTTTCTATTGGCAACAAAAATTAAGTTTGTCTAATATGAAAGAACTCGTAAAATGATAGAGTAACACCTTTTACAACTTTTCCGTATTTTACTTCATTTTTGAAATATTTCAGTTTGTTTGATATGTAAATGAGATGGTTTCTGACGTCAGGTGCTGGGTAGAGAATTTTCACTCATTAAAAAAGTCTTATATCTAAGTGATTGCTAAGTTTACAACGTTCATTATCATGAGGAGTTATTATACGCACATTTTCAAGTAAATTTGAAGAACAAACTGAAGATGGAACTAATATTCTAACGAGTGAAAATTCTCTACCCAGCACATGACGTCAGAGACCATCTCATAACATTTACATATCAAACAAACTGAAATATTTCAAAAACGAAGTAAAATACGGAAACGTTGTAAAAGGTGTTACTCTATCATTTTACGAGTTCTTTCATATTAGACAAACTTAATTTTTGTTGCCAATGTCCTAACATTATCATTATACAACTGAACACTAGGGTGGACCTTATTTTAATTTTTTTAATTTTTATTTTGTATAGTTTCACTTTCTTAAATGGGAATTGGGTTAAAAATGCTGTGTGTAAAATTGTATTAAAAACTATTGATATTTAAGGGTAGCTCAAGGACCCTGAAATTTACTATAATATCCCTATGAGAAAATCAGCCAAATTGTCCAAAATGCTATAAGTCCTCAGGGGAGTGTCGGATTGGTCTAAAAACCCATTAGTGAGTAGCTTAGACCTGGTTTCCTATTTGACTTTAAGACAAACTTATAGCCAACAATGCATAGTTTCCGAGATACAATATAGGGCTCCAAATTTTTTTAAACAATGAGAATTTTAAGAACTTTGGAGCCCTATATCTCAGAAACCATACATTTTTGGCTATACGTTTGTCTTAAAGTCAAATAGGAAACCAGGTCTAAACTACTCACTAATGGATTTTTAGACCAATCCAACACTCCCCTTAGGACTTATAGCATATTGGACAATTTGGCTGATTTTTCTCATAGGGTACTATAATAAAAATTTCAGGGTCCTTGAGCTACCCCTAAATATCAATAGTTTTTAATACAATTTTACACACAGCATTTTTAACACAATTGGAACCATTAAGAGGGTGAGACTATACAAAATAAAAATAAATTTAAATAAGGACCACCCTACTGAACACGTGTACGATGTCCTAATTCCGCAAACTTGTAAAACCGTATGTGTAAAATGTCACCTGTGTCATCCTCTATCTAGTCGTCTTGTTAAAATGTGCTGTTAGTTTCTTTTTAATCTTATAGGGACCCCGTCATTGAGCGATAAGCTCTGTGGGATTTCCCTACCACTCTGTATGGCAAAGTTTGTAAATAAATACATATACATCCAGTTTTAGAACTTGGCAGCATTTTCGTCTATTCGTCAAACTTGTATAATATCCTTACAGCCTCATTCAAATTACTGTATCCCGTATTTCCTTCATGTCGTAGTGTGATTGGCTACTTGGAGAAAGACACGACTCAGTTGAGGACCTTGGTTCAGGATTGGACGCTGCAAGGTACAGTAGTTACATTAAGTGATGGTGTAATTCGAGATACTGAAGCAACTTAGTGATCATAATTATGAATAAGTGTTTTTATAAATGTTTGAAAGAGCTATCTTTGAAAAAGCAATCTTTGAAATCTATCGAAAGTCGTTGTTTGTTTGTAAAATGTTTTAAAAATCATTGTTATCTTCACTCTTTAGTCCCCTGTATGCTGCAATAATGAACAGTCCTGCCGTTCAGTTGAGCCTGACGAATCCCCGAATATTAGCAGGTAAGGCTATATTTATACCGTTAGTAACCGTACTATTAAGACCGGCACGAACCTGTTCACACGTTACCGGTGTCACAGGGGATAGTGTCCCCTCACGGACAGCATCCCCCGGATACTTTACCCGTTAGCGGATAGTGTCCGCTTTCATTAAATTCTCAATTTCGAAAACGTTTATTTCATCTCTCTCCGCTTCTTGACGTTCTGGCTGCAGGGGGTTGGAAAGACTAAAATTCACCATTCTCGAGGCAATTCATCGAAACGTCTATCTAACGTTTAAGCATTTGTTTGGAAATCCGCGTCGTCAAACTGATAGTGTCCAAGGATACAGTTTTGCTTGGGACACTACCCGCTGTGACACCGACATCATTGTATGCTGTTAGGATTAGCATGAAACGCTAGGCGGGGGTTGATATAAACATATCTTAATTATTAAATTATTTTAATTATTAAATAGTTTATTAATTTAATTATTAAATAAATAATAATTAGTATGCTCAAACAAAAAGTGAAGCAAAACAAATTAGCGGACAATGGGACTCTGGATGTCAGTTTCAGGCCCCGACAAGTTTTGTTTTTTGTTGCTTCAGAACTTAACTCTATCTTATTACAAACAGGGCCATAGCAACTGGGAGTCTGAGAGGGCTGCGAGATAGCTCATATCCTGCTAGTATAGCTATATAATAAATAGAGTTATATTGGCCCTCGTAAATCTACAAGGAACCTTGTCATGATCGATGCCGCCACTAGGGCCTACGGAGGTGGTGGCGACCACTACCCCACCTGCCTTCAGTTTCTAAACTTCTCTGCCTTTTTGACAGCCTTCCAAGAAATGTTAGAGAATCCTTCAGCCAACGGACATTACATAACAGACCCCGAAACTGGACCTGTTCTACTCCAGATCTCGCGTATTGTCCAGGGTTTCGCAAGATAATACAGCCATCGACTTCTTAGCTCTGGCGAATTGAAAATGAACCTAAAAATGGTCGCTATATATTCGTCGCTGGTGGATATACGAACAATAAACAATTATTGGATGAGGCTCCGAGCATGATATCAAGAATTATCCAGACCGAGGTCAATGTTATCTGCCGAAGCCAAAGGCCAAGGCGGATAACATTGACAGAGGTCTGGATAATTCTTGATATCGTGCGTAAGCCGAATCCAATAATTGTTTTATTATACAATTATAAATGTAGAAAAAAGTAGAGTGCTGCCTAGGCAGTGTTTTGGATATATAGCAAAGTGAAAAGGTGGTAAACTGCCAAGATTTTTAGTAACGAAATACTGACGTATTGAGCGGAGCTCTTCATCAGAGTAAGACGAGATGAAATAAATAGGGCTTATATATATATATATGCCAAAAGGGTGTCAAAATTATATATATATATATAAAAATAAAATGTATATATATATATATATATAAATAAAATGTATATATTCCAACACTCGAAATTTTCCTTCACCACAGATCCTAAGTACATGTAGTTTAATCGAGTTAAATGCCAAATATTACTTGTAATATACCCAGAATCTTATCCTGGCATTACCACCAACGGCCGCATCGCAGGGTCGCGGGTTCAATTCCAGCCGGAAGGCCTTGAAGTTGCATTCTTCACAACTGGTCCCGTTTTGGTCTTAAAATGTATATATTCCAACACACACACACTATAATATATATATATTTTATTTCATCTCGTCTTACTCTGATGAAGGGCTCCGCTCGAAACGTCAGTATTTCGTTACTAATTTCTAGGCAGTTCACCACCTTTTCGCTTTGTTATAAATGTAGAAGTCCTTAGGGCGTCACCTACAGACAATTTTTGATATTTTGTAGCTGGCAAGACATCAAGAATTGTCTGTAGGTTTATTAGCCAATCACAAGATTGTATGAGTGTTGTATAATAATACAAAATGTACCCCGAGGGTACAATTGCGGTTTTTATCGCGTGAAAACCACTGTTTACTCGCTATTTGTCCATGTAAATAGAGATTATATACGAGGAAGATTATAATCATAATTTACACTCGTGGATTCCTGAATGTTTTTCAGTGGATTTACCACAAACCGAGCATTCGGATTCGTAGGTTCTTTACCACTGATCTCTAAATAAAGACTGGATCGAGCAACCATTGTTTGGATGCTGCGAAAAAATGAAGCCAGGAATATTTCGCGGTAGCCATATTGGAGTGACCACCGTGGTCACTATTGCTAAGTTTGGAGACATTGCGCTAAGTTTGGAGACATTGCGCTAAGTTTGGAGACATTGCGCTAAGTTTGGAGACATTGCGCTAAGTTTGGAGACATTGCGCTAAGTTTGGAGACATTGCGCTAAGTTTGGAGACATTGCGCTAAGTTTGGAGACATTGCGCTAAGTTTGGAGACATTGCGCTAAGTTTGGAGACATTGCGCTAAGTTTGGAGACATTGCGCTAAGTTTGGAGACATTGTGCTAAGTTTGGAGACATTGCGCTAAGTTTGGAGACATTGCGCTAAGTTTGGAGACATTGCGCTAAGTTTGGAGACATTGCGCTAAGTTTGGAGACATTGCGCTAAGTTTGGAGACATTGCGCTAAGTTTGGAGACATTGCGCTAAGTTTGGAGACATTGCGCTAAGTTTGGAGACATTGCGCTAAGTTTGGAGACATTGCGCTAAGTTTGGAGACATTGCGCTAAGTTTGGAGACATTGCGCTAAGTTTGGAAATATTGCGCTAAGTTTGGAGACATTGCGCTAAGTTTGGAGACATTGCGCTAAGTTTGGAGACATTGCGCTAAGTTTGGAGACATTGCGCTAAGTTTGGAAATATTGCGCTACGCCACGAGACGTTACATAAGTTTGGAGACATTACACTAAGCTTGGAGACATTGCGCTAAGTTTGAGACATTACACTAAGCTTGGAGACATTGCGCTAAGTTGTGAGACGTTACGCTAAGTTTTGAGATGTTACACTTACTTTTTAGACGTCACGCTAAGTTGTACCGTGACAGGTACAATCTTTTGTGTGTCCGTTACAAATTCGTTTGTGCTAGTCATTCTGACAGGTACAGCAAAAAATTATTATTTCCAGGACGTTATATAGTTTTAATTTACTACAGGCGACAGAGACTATCTGTCTCTGATCTTTTAAGATGTTGAATCAGTGAATCAGTTGTCCAAGGTTTTCCCATAATTATAGAACACAAATTACGGCTCCATAACAGTAACTATGAAGCCGGGATTAGCGCATGGCGCGGTGGTCACTCCAATATGGCCGCCGCGAAATATTCCCGGCTTCATATAGTTACTGTAATGGAGCGGTAATTTGTGTTATAAATTACGGGAAAACCTTCGACATCTGATTCATTTTAGCATCTTAACAGATAGTCTCTGTCGCCTACAGTAAAACTATATAACGTGGTCCCTTCAAGATGGCCGCCGCGAAATATTCCCGGCTTCATTTTAATCTTTCGCATCATCCAAACAATAGTTGCTCGCAGGGGCGTAGGAAGCTTTGAAAACTTGGGGGGGCCGACCAAAGCAAAATGTTCGTTGCACCTGTCAGTGGCGAAGCTAGTCCCAAATGGATAGGCGTGAGAGTTTCTAGGAGGGTCCGGGGGTATGCCCCGAAAAATTTTGAAATCTAGATTCCCGCAAATGGAATTTCCTCCATTCTGAGCGGTGATTTTTCAGCTCATAAGTTTATAAAATTTCATATTTTGGACTGTGGTGGGCCCCAAGCAGGCCCCAAACAATGACACACCCTGCTCCCCGCTGTGAGCCCCAATCGAATAGTTTTCGCGGGCCCTATTTTTGAGCCACGCCGCGGCCGAACCACTGACAACATATTAATGCAATGGTCAGCGAGTCCGACATAGCTTTTAGCCTCAATCATTCCGCGATTTCCGCCCTTCCAATTCTGGTTAGTTAAAAAAGAAAGCCTACTAGAGTAGGGCTGCGTAAACTAGAGAAATATTAGTACTTTAGTTTAGTAAAACATGCAAAGATAATGTGATTATTTTTTTTAACAGAACATTAATAGGAAGATGATGTTTTCGAACTTCTACTTTCGAATTTTTACTGCAATTTTTCTTTCAAATTCAATATTTTTGGGGGGGCCGAAAGCTATTCCGGCCCCCCCTTTATAATATTCCCCCGGCCCCCCTGCTTCCTACGCCCGGTTGCTCGATCCAGTCTTTATTTAGAGATCAGTGGTTCGAAGAGAGACTAGGGTGAAGCCGCAAAGCTAAAAGGGATGACTCAATTTCAATCCTAACCCTAACCTTAATCCCAACCTTAAACCTAACCGTAGCTAAAACCAGACAAAACCAGAAAGGTCTTTTTGAGTCATCCCTTTTAGCCAATTTACGAAGTTATCAGCGGGAAATAAGAACACGAAACTTGCGCCCAATCCAATATGGCGGCCAATTCTAGTCTTACTATCTGAGTCTCGGTTGCTTAATGGTTAGAGCGTCTCACCGGCAATCAGAAGGTTACAGACTCAGAATAATTTTCTGAGGACACGAGCTTGACGATCGTCCATGTATCGGCTAGCTTTATATTCATACACAACAAGCCATTCGAGTAATGTCGGGATATCAAAATTTTGATCACAGGGATATACTTTAAGAACAAAACGTAACGACATGTTGCAATTTGGAGAGCGAAGGTTACAATGATGTACTGTTCGGGACTTAGAATCATTTTTCTGAGGATACGAGCTTGACGATCGTCCACGTATCGTCACATTCACTACAGCAGTGTAAGTATTAACACAATATAAAGCTACTTGGTGAAAACTTTCTATTGTAACTTGTCGTATAATTTCCATAAAGCTAGCTTGTAACGTGTTGAGTCTCTGACGTCACAATCACATACTCTGCTGTGGAATCGCGGGCTCGTCTGGAACAGGTTTGAGCAATGGCGGACAAAAACTTTGGAGGTTAAATTTCTTGTGATAGAGTGTTTGTTGTTCATTATTTTTAGGAAATGCGAACATTTATTAACCTAAAATGATGTTCTGTATCAAAAAATGCCAGGAAACATAATATGAACTCCTAAAATGATGAGGAATGGTAAATTATTCTTCATGCAAAAACAAAGAGAATGAATACTGATTTGTAGTCCCAAGAGTATTCTCAACACCGTCCTCGTTCTGTTTACAACGCAACTCTGAGCATATTTTCACGTCTTGGACGACGTGATCTCACTGAGAGATGAGAGCTGTTCCTTAACTCTTTCCTGACCGGCGCAGTTAAAACGGGTCGTTGAAGACCCGCAAAGTCGTCAATCGAAAAACACGGCACACGGTAAGGCAAGATTAAAAATTGAAATTCGACAAGCGCCAGGAACATAAAATCCACGCACACGCCAAGTTTGATTTGATTTCATAAACAACTCTGCGATTGGTGGCATTTTGAGTTTTCAAGATGCTACGTGGGCGTGCAAGATGGCCTTTTCTAGAAAAATGTAAATTTTTCAACCTGATTTATGATAATTAATGCTAATTTATATTAACATAATGTGTTTTGTTCGGGAAATTTAAAAGCACAAGTAAAAGCCGGTTTATTGGCCTTCCAGAAAATGTATAGCTTTCGCAACAGTTATGGTTATTTCAAGAGATATCAATAGAACAACGTGGTGGTCAATTTTGGATGTTTTTCAGCCTGTCGGGAAAGAGTTAATGTTGACTTCAGCTCAATTAATACAATCGTTTTAGCAGAACTGCAGCGTTTTGGAGGTCATAAAACAAGTTTCAAACATCAAATACGGTAGTCAATTTACCACTGCTAGTAAAGTTTCGAATACCGCGTGTCGTAGATACTAAGAGTCTCCAGTTACCCAGTGGTAACTACTATGGGTTCGGCCCCCAGGCTCAGGCTGTAGAGCAAAAACAAATTGCCAGGGAGGCCTCTGAGAAACGAAAAACGCATGCACGCAACAACAAAATATCCATTTGATGATGTGATATGCTTCTTTCTTCTCCTTCACGTGGTGACGTGTACGACATTTGGCGTTTTCAACCGTAATTAAATCGAACATTTTACGTAAACATAAACTCCACGATTCATCTATAAATCTAAATTAAAGATTTATGGTAAAATCGTACTAATTTCTAAACAAATTGTAAATTTTGATATGTTATAATGTCGTTTTCTGACCATCAGAATTCCTAAAATCTTCCCCCAAAGTCCAGGAATGGCATTTCAGAGATTCTAGATTTAAAAATTTTAGGGGGAGCATGCCCGCGGGCAAAAAAATTTGTTTGGGATCACTTGACTGCGCATGTGCAGTAATCCCACATACTAGTCTATTAATTTAGTACCTCAAGTAGGGGAGTGGATGGCTGGGGGTTAGGGAAGGAGAAAATACGGGGGGTTTGGGTTAGAAAACTCGTTAGGCGGGGGGTTAGGGTTAGGATAGGTTATTTAGGGTTAGGGTTAGGATAAAAGTTGTTTCGGGTTAGCCAATCAGATTGCTTCCCATGGCAAGTGATCCCCCAAAAAATTTCTGCTGCCCGCGGACCCAACCTAGAAAACTCGCGCCGTGCCTTCGACACTCGTACTAGCTAGGGGCCCCTGATATAACGTTACGCCACTGCAGTTACCCAGTAATTTTATGTATGTCACAAAGCCATAAATATTTCTCTTTGACGTACGTAATTTAAATAAAAGGAATAAGCTATTGAAATTGATATTTAATGAGAGGCATTAAATATAAATTGCAGTAGCTTTATATTTTTATTATTTAAATTACGTACGTCAAAGTGAAATCTCTATGGAAAACCTTCTTAGTTGGGTAATAAGAAAGACGTAATTCAGGTAAAGCAGACCCGTATGAAGACGAAGACTCGGACCATCACATAACGATCATTCCCAGGAACCAACCTCAAAATTCATATAAAATTACATCACGCCGTATTATCTCAGAAACCATAACAGAAACCGACCTTATTGAAATGTAGCGTAGTGCATAAGGCCTTTTGGATGACTTCGAAGCAAAATAATATTATTTTTAAACTCAACACACACACACGTGTCTTCTTTGTTTCACTAGGCGCGCAAATATTTTCGGGTCGCACGTATCAAAACGAACAAGTTTTGTGATTGGTTGATTAAAACAATAAAACAATAGAATAAACCACAAAGAAACCAATGTCCTAACTCTAACCACAAAACATGTTCATTTTAGCTACGTATGAAAGTCTAGTTTACACTTGTCGTAAGAATGGTAACGCAGCAACATACGCAAGCGCGTAAGCACTTCATGGTCAATTGCTCTTTGTTCTTAGTGGTTACTGCGCTTGCGTATGTCGCTGCGTTACGATTCTTAAACTAAGTGTAAACTAGGCTTTACCGATATTTTTAACATTCCAATCTCTGTCGCATTGTTAATTTTCTATAACAGGCATGAGGCATTAAAGTTTGTCAGTTTAATCCCCTTAATGGCTGTTTAATTATTTTGCTTTTGTTCTATCTCGTGGATTTATGTAAGGCTGACATTTGCATATTTAACCCACGTTTAACACCTGTATAACAACGGCGTAGTGAAATAGCCGACTCAGGCGTTTCTGTTTATCCTCGGACCTCGTGCGACAGATATAATGCGGGGAAATTTGGTCAGACAAGACTCGATGTCGATTCGAATATTAAAGTATAAAGGAATTTATATAAAAAAAAAAACCTAAAACTTCTGTCAAAAAAACATGGGTAACTTGGTTTAAATCCGTCGAAAGGATATAGGATAGTTATAAATAGGGTTCGGAGCATTTGCACACTTCAATATTAATGTATTCCGTCAGTAGCCCTACGTGTTGCGTGCAGTGAGTCACCTGAATATTCAGGCGGCATCCTTTTGGACACTAAATGGGGGGGGGGGGGTTACCTACTTTCTTCGAACTCTTTTGTTTTTTGTCAAAAAATAAACCAAAGCTGGTAAAGGAGGTTATAACATTGATTGGAATACTCCATGGCTATTTCTGGGGCATGGAAATTACAAGCAGTCATCAGACGTGATTTGGACGTGATCTGGCGTGAGCTGACGTGTCATCTGTCCTCTATAGATCATGGCCAACAACCAATGAGAATGCGCACGTCATTGTATAAACGAAGATATAGAATAAAAATATTCAAAACACCTACGTCTTCTGGATACCGAAACTCGTGGAGACTTGTACGAAAACAAGCATGAAGTTCAATCATGCAAGCTGTTTTTGTTACAGTAAATGAAACGACCTTGGTTGCACAGACTATTTACTATCCATGGTTGCACTTAAGTGGTTCAGGTCTTACCTTTCTAACCGAACACAGTTTGTTTCTATTGATGGTAAAAGATCTGAAATTTTTTATTTAAAATGTGGTGTTCCTCAAGGATCTGTTCTTGGACCAATCCTATATATTTTGTATATGCACCTCACCAATTGGTGACATCTTACGACGCCATAACATATACTGTTTCATTTATTTGCCGACGACACTCAACTCTACGTGTCGTTATCTTGCAATGATGTCATCTGGCAATGACGTTATCTTGCAATGACGTTATCTTGCAATTATCTTGCATGAATGTTACCTCCAACGCACTATGATGAACATTGAGAATTGTTTATCAGATATTAACAATTGGATGACTTTGAACAAACTCAAATTAAATAAGCAAAAAACTGAATTACTCTACTTCTATTCCAAGCATAGCCCCCTAACCTCATTCAACCATCTAATTCCGCGAGAAGTATTGGCGTTATTTTTGATAACACTATGTCGATGTATGCCCATGTAAACTCTGTTTGTAAAACTGCCTTCTACCATCTTCGTAATATCGCTCGCATAAGAAAATTCCTATCTATCACATCCAAAAATAAATCGATCACAACAATTCTCTCCTGTACGGCCTTCCAAAAAATCTTATAAAAAAACTCCAATCTGTACAAAATGCTGCTGCCCGTCTTATATGTCACTTTTTCCTGCAAACGTGATCACATCACTCCTATCTATGGCTCATTCCACGAAAAACTCTCCGCTCTTCATCCGAAATTCTTCTCAACCGTGTTAATTTTAATCTACTCTCTTATGGCCATCGATCCTTCCCCGTTGCCGCTCCTGAACTCGGGAACACTTTACCTAGAAGCATCAGTTTTGAGTTTTTGTAAAGCGTCTAGAGCAGACCTGGTAGGCGCTATATAAATAAATATTATAATTCAAACAAGGTCTAATTGTCAATGATTGGGTACAGAACTTGCGCGTGACACTGAGACCGGACCGCCCAGGGGTCAGACGAAAATAGACTTGGTCTTACGATCCAATGGACCAATCAGGTCTCGCTAAACGATGTTGTCCAAAAGCACCCTTTGTTGAAGACTGACGAGAAAAAACTTTGTTTGGACCCAATTACCTATACCTCCCAGAGAGATCATTCTATATAATACATAAAATATAAATAAAGGGAAAAGATACGATGCAGGAAAGTATTGATTGCAAGATAAATATGGATACGTAATCTGATGACGATTTGACGTAATTCCTCCTCAACGGTGTTGGCACTTTTACTTCGTAGTTTTGGAGCATAGTGGTCGTACTTTCGTTTTGTATTTGTTGGGGAATATCGAAGTAATCGAACAGCCATGGATTTCAGACTACAGTTAAAGATGTTGCTCTGGAAGAACTATACGTTAAAGAAGAGAAGACCTGTGAGTATTCTACAGTTTATTATGTTCATCTTTGTATGTACGTTGGTTCTCCGGCTTAAAGTATGAACGTACAAGATGCCACGTTTCATGAAAGAGCTTTTATTTATCTGACCTATTTCGGCAGCTTGTCTTCTTTCTTTATTTGTTTTGTAATTTTAGTTTGTAGTAGCGTTTGAAGTTCTCATACCGTTGGTTCTCTTCATGGTCCTAATGGGAATTCGTTTGAGGAGAGAGCCACAAGCTGTTGAAGAGAGTAAGTCAACTATTATATAAATTCAAACCGAAATATATTTTTGTATTTTAGTCACACCACTTGACTGCTCTGAATAATTTCAGAATTGTTCGTGTTTACGTCGGTTACATGGGAATATATTTTCATTTATACAACAAAGCAACCTTACAAACAGTTACACTGTTTCGGATAAAGTTGAAATGCTTTGCTTTGCTTCGGTATATATACCAGCTGTCTATTTCTATATTTATTTTGCATTTTTGGTGTTGAAATGATATATATTAAAGCAAATGGGTTCGGGTATCTAGTGGATACTTCGACAGTTTTGAACTTTTCCGTTTTACTACGTGAGATGAATTGCTTTGTAGACAAAAGTCTACTCTTATCAATAAATGAATTTAAAGAAGCGACGTATATGATATAGTCTATGCTCGTATTTTAATAAATAATTCCTCCTCAGCAGACAGCACCTTTGTCGTATTCATTAACGCCTTAGCATTTGAACAATTTCGTGCTTTTTTTTATTTAGTCTGAAACGACTTAAAGTATTATGCGTTAATGCCGTGGTTAATGTAGTCGAGAAACAATTCGAATCTGAGTTATTTCGAATACTTTTCGTTCCCTGTTTACTGGAAATCATCGATTGCAAAACGATGCGGAAATATAAAAGGCTATAGCCTGTCACGCGACAATTTGAAAGATAATAACCACATGCGGATAGCACTGATTGTATATGTCTCTTGTGTTGCTTTTCTCTCATGTATCTAACACATGTATAGAAGATTGAAGTATAGTTTAGTCGACTTTTAGAAGGAATTACTTAACTCATTTTGGGGTTTTTCTCGAAATATATCACATAAACTTTCCATTTCTGTTGCCTTCTCGGGTTTCAAATTTCTTAGAACAAAGTACCGTTCTCCAATTACATACAGCATGGGTGCTGTAATTTTCTCATGTGCTGTAATTTTCTGATATTGTTTCCATATTCGGCTAAAGACAGACAAAAGAAGTTAATGATATTCTTTTGTTAAAGTTCAACCAAAATGGCCGCTGTGACATCCAATATTTAGTCTGTTATTACTCAAGGAAGCATATGCCAATGTTGACAATTGCCAGTCCTTGTGTGGTATGCAAAGGATTGCAGCAGGGTTTCCTTCATAAAATATAACCAGAGGGTGAAAAACACCCCATAATGAAAATTTTGGGTGGCAGACTGTCAGTGCCTAATTGGCAAGTTACAAGAGGGGGCAAATATTCTCCAAGAGGGGCAGGGCTTTCAGAATTATTTCAAGTGGGCGGTTGTGGACGCGGGAAACTGCTAGGGGGTCCGTGGCCATGCCCCCTCCCCGAAATTTAGAGTCTCTAAAATGGCATTTCCTGCTTTTTGAGAAGATATTTAAGTGTTCATTAGGTTACAAAATACCATATAAAACACACATGAAAACAGCATACCGCAGTGTTCAGATATCGAGTTATTTTACTATTTATTTGATGAATTATACATGACCACATGCTATGATCGCTGGCACATAAGGCTTTACTTTACAATACTTCGGGTAATCACTATACATTTCGATAGGATTTAAGATTGGTAGATATTACTTTTCCGCTAACCATTTGAAGCTATTACAAAGTCAACATTTTTAAAACACAAACATTGATTTCATTCTAAAAAAAGTGGAATAGAAATAGTCATAGATTATAAGGCTGAGATAAGAAGAATAACTTCATTTCGATGCTTCAGCTTAGATAAAAGGTACAGAACAGATTTGTTGATATATTAAATAAAGTAACCGGCGATAAACCTCGTAGCACCCGCTGGAGCTCTGGCGGCCGCCGGCTTATTTTGAAAGCCCTGGATTGAAACCCTGGATTGTGGGATCACTAGGCAGTGAACAACCATAAAATATATAAAAAAGTAGAGTGCTAGCTGCGTAGACAGTGTTTTGGATTATATTAGCAAAGTGAAAAGGTAAACTGCCAAGATTTTTAGTGACGAAAGGTACCAAGTGCCATTTTGACAGTATTAATATGGAATTATACAGTTCAGGAAAAGCTTCCCAAACCCTTTTTTTACCTGTGTATACAGCCTGAATATATACATGGGAGCAATTATAGAATACCCGTCAACTTTTGAAACTGCATTTAAAGGCAGAAATACAAACCAGGATGCTCTAAAATGCCTTTAAATATAATGTCGAAGGTTTTTATTATTGTGTGTAGTTGTTGATTGTTATCAAATTAAATGGGGTTTTAAAATAGAACGAAGCAATTGTATATGATGAACTTTCTGTAATTTAACCCTTTTACTAACTGTCAACAGATACAAATAGCAAAAGTGGATGGGTATTCTATAATTTAGTGTATATGCATGTACCGGGTCGTAATTCAAAGTATATAGGGATGAGCTTATAATCAGAAATTAATCGATTGAAGCCGATAATCAGCATCTTTCATGCTTATCGGTTGTCTGCCGAGAGCAGTGCGGTGGTGGATTTATAGGGGGTGGACAGGGGTGTGCACCCCTGTTGGCCTTGGTCAACAGTGGTGCAAGGGGGGTGCAAAAAATTAAATGTTTGAGGTATTCAAAACTTGTTATCAGTCTTAGACCAACTTAAGTTTTGGAATTCAAGGCAGCACTAGTTCAAAATACCCAATATTAATTAATTTAGTTTGATACTTTGATTGAATAAAGCAAATTCTCAATTTTGCTGTAAACGTCTAACATATTATAAGTATTCGATAATGAAAATTCTATTTTATTTCTATTTCTTCAACATACCGGTATCTGTAAATTGTATTATTGTAACCAAGAAACTACTAGGTGCACTGTCACGACAGCATGCTGCTGGGCAGTGCTGGGTTCGGTTGGCGCTGCTTGCCCAGCACCTCCCCCCCCAAAAAAAAAACCCAACCTTGTTGGATCCACCACTGACAAAGAGTGACAACATATATCGGCATTGCTGACAAATAGTGTTCTTACTTTTCTACTTGTGATCTTTCCTTTTGTTTGTCCAGAAAAACGGCAACTTATTTATAAGATGATGAGCGCCGTAATGGCTGCCAGAAATTTTATGCTCCTGAGTATATGGAGTATTTTTGTATTTTCTACGAACCAGACTTTACAAACCTGGCGTTTTTTAACACCTAAAGATGCCTTCTTAAGTGTGGGATATGGATTATATAAGGATGGGCAATCTACAAAGAGTTGTGAAGCTTGTTTACTACAGCGATTTATTATTCATCGCACTGAACTTGAAGCGAACTTCTGTACTTCATTGGCCGTTATTAGGTGTACGAAACGTGGGACTACTTGTTTGGCGCTTCCATCGAAGCTATTCGTAGTTGATTTAACCATTTGTGTTGATGTTGCATCTAATCCTGGCCCTGGCTTTTGGTACGGATCAAGAACGGCTGTTAACCGGCGACTGCCGGTCTCATGCTCGACTGCCATTATCAAAATTAAATATTCAAGGAGAGAATTATTTTCTTTAAGGAAATGTGCGACTGCCTACTTTCCTTCTCAAATATATTTGGACCTGAAACATCAAGGACTTTTAAGATCGCGTGGTATCAGAAGTGGAAACCTAGTACGCCTAAAAAGAATGAAACAAAAATTCATTCCGGTAATAAATCGCCCAAGGCCAAGGTTGAATATCAATATATTTGCATATGAACAAATCCCTTGCATGATCAACAAAGTGAATGCTACAAACCTGATTAACCTAACATCTCATGGTCAATGCTATCGTTCTCGCCTTGTGGAAAGTAAGATATCCAACTTTACCTTTTCTTCTATTAACGCAAGGTCTATCTGCAATAAGACTTTGGTCATTAAGGATTTTGTTGTTGATATGTCTGTTGATATCTTGGCGATTACAGAGACTTGGCTTCACCGTAGTGGGGATGATGTTGTCATTGGTGAACTATGTCCCACTGGCTATCAGTTCATCCACACACCAAGGGATGCAGGTACTGGAGGAGGTGTTGGTCTTCTATTTAAGAAGGGTGTTAGAATGAAGACAAAAGTATGTGATCGTTTCATTTCTTTTGAATACCTTGATGTGACCTTTGTTGATTTGAAAACTGTGAGAGTGATTGTTGTTTATCGACCGCCGCCATCGACCACTAATCGTCTGACAGTTGATATGTTCTTTGATGAATTCTCCACCCTCCTAGAACATGTGGTTGTGTCCCCCGAAGAACTAGTTATTGTGGGAGACTTCAACTTCCATGTGGATGACGTGAATAATAGCCATGCCATGCAGTTTATTAGTCTTCTGGAGTATTTTGATCTCAAGCAATGGGTTACAAAACCGACCCACAGATGTGGCCATATCCTTGATCTTGTGATCACTAGATCGGTTGACATTGATGCTTCCTTTGTGCATGATTTTTGTGTCCTGGAGCAGCCTATATCCGATCATAGGGCTGTTTGCTTTAATCTGAGGCTGCTAAAACCACCTAACGAACGTAAGACTGTTGTTGGCCGGAAGCTTAAAAACTTTGATTTTGATTCGTTTGATGATGGTATTGTTTCATCAGGTCTACTGGATGATGACAATTGTTTATCGTCCGTTATTGATAAGTATGACACAGTGTTACGTACGATTTTGGATAAACTAGCACCGATCAAGACACGAACCATCACAATTCATCCTAATGCGCAATGGTACAACGATGAGATTGCGAATGAGAAAAGGAAAAGGCGTAGGCTTGAACGTAAGTGGCGGACTAGTCGATCAGAGTTTGATAGAGTGAACTATCTGCGGCAATGTAATATTGTCAATCAAGCTATTTACAGTTCAAAGGAAGTGTACTACTCTAATATTATTCGTGACAATGCCCATAATCCGAAGTTACTTTTTCAGACGATCAATAAGTTACTACAGAAGCATACCGACAGGCGTTATCCTGCTGCTAAAGACGATGGAGACCTTGCTGATGCCTTTGCCGAGTTTTTTACGACTAAGGTTGAACGAATCCGTCATACACTACTTACCACGAAAGATGCACATAATAGTCAGGATGGACTTTTTGTGACTTATGATACTTGTATTTCGACCTTTAGTATTTTTAATCCTCTTACTGATGATGATGTATTGGGTTTGGTGTGTCGATCTGTTATCAAGTCGTGCTCACTTGATCCGATACCTGCGTCCATCATGCAGAAGTGTTATAAGACTTTGATACCTGTCTTTAGAAGAATTATTAATTTGTCACTGGCCTCTGGCGATATGCCTGATGATCTAAAGGTTGCTATGTTGTTACCCTTACTGAAGAAAGCGAATTCTGATTTAGAGGAGTTTTCAAATTTTCGTCCAGTATCAAATCTTAAATTTGTTTCTAAACTGATTGAAAAAGCAGTTTTCGTGCAGCTTAATGATTACCTTACCGATAATGATCTTCATGAACGTATGCAGTCTGCTTATAAGATATTTCATAGCACTGAGACTGCATTACTGGTGGTTCAGAATGACATTATGCAGTCGCTGGATAATGGTGAACACGTAATACTGATACTGCTTGATTTGTCGGCGGCTTTCGACACGGTGAACCATAGCCTATTATTGGCTCGACTTCGAGAACGCTTCGGGATCAGTGGTGTTGTCTTGAATTGGTTCAAATCATATTTGGACAATCGAAGCCAATTTGTTGCCATCAATGGATCACACTCTTCCAAACGGGACCTGGCTGTGGGTGTGCCTCAAGGATCAGTGTTAGGTCCTATTCTATACCTGTTGTATACGTCACCACTTGCTGATATTATCAAGAGTTACAATCTCAAGTACCACCTTTATGCTGATGACACACAACTCTACTTGTCATTTAAAACCAACGACACTTCTGCAGCAAAAGATCGTGCTGAGAGCTGTGTAGCTGATATTTGTAGATGGATGGAGCTGAATGAGCTAAAGCTTAATCAGGATAAAACTAGTATCTTGTTAATCCACTCGAAGTATCGGGTAGTACCCTCATTGGAATGTGTTCAAATTGGTTGTGAGAGGGTATCCGTTTCATCTACTGCTCATAGTCTTGGAGTTGTTTTTGATGAACATATGACATTCGATAACCACATTAAAGTGATATGCAAATCCTCATTTTTCCATCTGAAAAATTTGTCAAGAATTAGGAAATATCTTAATAATGAGTCTACTACTGTTGCAGTGCATGCTTTTGTCACCTCCAAACTGGACTATTGTAATTCTCTCTTGATTGGTGTGCCTAAGTATCGATTGAAGAAGATTCAATATGTTCAGAATACCGCAGCTCGGATTGTGACTCGTACTGGCAGATCTGATCATATTACCCCTGTGTTGGTTGAACTTCACTGGCTTCCAATCCACTATCGTATCATATTTAAGATATTACTACTTGTTTACAAAGCACTGAATGGGTATAGTCCTAAGTATCTAGTAGACTTATTACATTATCAGAAGTCTGCCAGAACTCTACGGTCCGAATCTAAAGAGCTTTTGACACAACCGAGAACGCACACCAAGAGTTTTGGTGACAGAGCTTTTGCTGCATGTGCCCCAAGACTTTGGAACAAGCTGCCTTTTAGTATTCGTAAATCTAGTACACTTTTACTTTTTAAGAAATCCCTAAAGACTTATTTATTTACCAAATTTGCTGATGATGGGTCTCTATATTATGTAGGCATTTAATTAATTTTGTATTTTATTTATAGTAGCATTGTTGTGAAGCGCCATGAACAATTAGTGGATATGATGCGCTATATAAATATAATTATTATTATTATAAGACACTGATAATTCTAGTGTTCCTCAATAAACTGCCCAATTTTATTTATTTGATATTTCACATCAGGTTTAACATGACATATATTAGGTGAAACATTAGCAGCTGCATTTACTGATACTTTTCAAAATACATTTATTACTATACTAAATTCAATCTTTGTCTACTGTAAAGACATTTCTGTTAGACTGTTACTGGTAGTCAGTGCTGTAAAAGTTACTTTTTTTTTGGAACTAGTTACAGTTACAGTTACATGCTCAAAAAAGGAACTAGTTACTGGTAAAAGTTACATGAAATAAATGTAACTAGTTACCGTTACAAAGTTACTTTAAGATTTTTGTAACTAGTTACAAAGTTACTTTGACATTTTTGTAACTTGTTAAAAGTTACATTGCCAGGTTTTACTATTTACAATAGCAATGGGTTCAGTAAAGCCTAGTTTCCATTTGGTCGCCACGATCGCAACGGTGTCATAGTGGTCGATGTAATAGAGTATGTATCTATATCTCTGCAATCAATAAAGACTGCTTTGCATATAGCAGACAAAAGACAACATAGATCGACACTCTATTACATCGACCACTATGACACCATTGCGATCGTGTCAACCAAATGGAAACCAGGCTTTAGCACTGTTTTTTAGTGACCTTATACCTTCTTTAAAGAACGAGATAACCCAACAACAACTACTCAAATAAAACAGTACAGTGAATCAGTATTTCTAAAACATTAAACATTTTGCATTCGAACATGTCCGCCAAATACGGCCAAGGATGCCTCGCATGAAGTCATGACTCAATAGCGCATGAAATTATGAAAATTATTCTGTTTATTGAACGAAAATCATGCCAGCCTCGTGAAATTGAGTCTTGAAAAAATACTAATATGCGCCCGTGATCAGTGGTCAGCAGATTGGCGTTGATAATTTGGCGAGGACGTTATGTAGTCCCCAATGAAATATTGAAATGTTACGGAAATACAAACACTGCTTCAATGGACAATTTGCATTATAACAATGCATCATGGGTAAAATGGTAGCGCTTCATTTGCAGGGGAAATGGCCGCCACGAAGTGAGCATTTTGCTTGTGAAAAGAATTGATTATTTTAAGCATATTTTCTGTAGCGCAGAAGAATTTCGAAATGGGCAATGTAGTTAAGGGATTATAAAGTACGTTGTGTACCAAACACAGCGAAATCACAGCAGAAATGGACGAGAAAATTGCTATAGATCTATTGAAGGAGCGAAGAATATGCCAATAAATATGTTCCTGAAGGGAGGTTCTTCTCGACGTTTACAGGTGAGTAAGCTTAGTGAACAACGGCTAGCTCACCATTTTACCTCACAGACATGTGTGTGTTGTTGTTTTATTACGATCTTGTATTTGCTGAATCATCAAGTGTTCTGTAATGATTTTTTCGTTTGTTGAAATTGACAAACTTTGGCTGTCACTTGTTCGATAAGCATGTCCTTGAAGACAATGTTTTTAAATTGTTTTGGGGCGAAAACAAACCGGTTTTATCGGTAACGGCTTTGGAACTTTGTAAAAACACCAAGGAGAGAGCACTTTTGCCTGGGTTTCTGCTGTTGTTTTTCTTTTCTGTTTCGTTTGTTGTGGTCGGTTCATATCCTGTCAAATAAACCAGTAGGTTCTAGAACTAGTGTAGGTTGTAAATATAAATTCATTTAAATTCGTTAAAACGTTGAAAATTTACCAAAAGTTTTGTTGCTGTGTTGTAGGCGACAAGCTTTTAAAACAGTTACTTGGAAATTAATATAATTTTAGGCTAGCCTGAGTCACCTGAGTGTAAACTATTTTTAGACTTCAAAATTCGAATCATTGATTGGATAATATAGTAGACTAGTGCATTGTTTAAAATATAGTTAATAGTTGATATAATCTTAATTTTTGCAAATTTTAGTAGTTGTTATAAATCTTGATAGTTATATTAAAATTTTTAGGTAGGTAACTGTATATATACATTATATAATTTAATATATAAAAGCATATCAATAACATAAATATAATTGTAAATAAGAAATAGGTTTTAGTATTAATTATTTATATAATGGATAATGAACCGGGTCCTTCAATGGAGTCAGACAAAGAATTGCCAACTTTAGGAGGCGGGGGATTAACTACGTGTTCAGAAAGGAAGAGAAAAGGAGGTGGAACATCTTGCTGTATTCCTACATGTGATAGCAATACAAAACGAAATCCAGAGCTTTCATTTTACCAATTTCCAACTGATAAAAAGCTAAGAAAGATGTGGTTGCATTGGGTTGGTAGAGCTATAACTTCATACCAAATAAGTATCGCAAAGTTTGTTCCAGACACATTTTAAGGGTGGGAAGAAGACTTGTCTTCATAACGTTCCAACCATTGTACCTAAATTAATATTGCCTAGACCAACATCAAAATGTAGGGATAGAGCCATTACAAAACAGGACAATCACAGTCAGATGAAAGAAGAAAGTGCACCATTGGAAGACATGCAACAACACAGGATCTCAGTACTTGAGCATTTAGTTAAGACTCTTCAACAGAAAAACCAAGAGCAAGAAGAAGATATTTGCAGTCTTAAGGAAATGGTTCAGCAAAAAACTTTCTCTGTAGAACGGTTTAAAAGCAGAGATAGTGATTTTGAGTTCTACACTGGGTTCTGTGATTACAGCACATTTAAGGTATTTTATGATTATCTTTGTCCTGCTTGTGAAAGGTTACAGTACATTGGATCTTACAACAGTACAACGTTATGAAGACAAGTCTTCTTCCCACCCTCAAAATGTCTGGAACAAACTTTGTGATACTTATTTGGTATGAAGTTAGCTCTACCAACCCAATGCAACCACATCTTTCTTAGCTTTTTATCAGTTGGAAATTGGTAAAATGAAAGCTCTGGATTTCGTTTTGTATTGCTATCACATGTAGGAATACAGCAAGATGTTCCACCTCCTTTTCACTTCCTTTCTGAACACGTAGTTAATCCCCCGCCTCCTAAAGTTGGCAATTCTTTGTCTGACTCCATTGAAGGACCCGGTTCATTATCCATTATATAAATTAATACTAAAACCTATTTCTTATTTACAATTATATTTATGTTATTGATATGCTTTTATATATTAAATTATATATTTTACAATTGACTATTTACAGATTTACTCTATGTATATATACAGTTACCTACCTAAAAATTTTAATATAACTATCAAGATTTATAACTACTACTAAAAATTTGCAAAAATTAAGATTATATCAACTATTAACTATATTTTAAACAATGCACTAGTCTACTATATTATCCTATCAATGATTCGAATTTTGAAGTCTAAAAATAGTTTACACTCAGGTGACTCAGGCTAGCCTAAAATTATATTAATTTCCAAGTAACTGTTTTAAAAGCTTGTCGCCTACAACACAGCAACAAAACTTTTGGTAAATTTGGTAATTTTTCAACGTTTTTAACGAATTTAGAGTTATGAATTTATATTTACAACCTACACTAGTTCTAGAACCTACTGGTTTATTTGACAGGATATGAACCGACCACAACAAACGAAACAGAAAAGAAAAACAACAGCAGAAACCCAGGCAAAAGTGCTCTCTCCTTGGTGTTTTTACAAAGTTCCAAAGCCGTTACCGATAAAACCGGTTTGTTTTCGCCCCAAAACAATTTAAAAACATTGTCTTCAAGGACATGCTTATCGAACAAGTGACAGCCAAAGTTTGTCAATTTCAACAAACGAAAAAATCATTACAGAACACTTGATGATTCAGCAAATACAAGATCGTAATAAAACAACAACACACACATGTCTGTGAGGTAAAATGGTGAGCTAGCCGTTGTTCACTAAGCTTACTCACCTGTAAACGTCGAGAAGAACCTCCCTTCAGGAACATATTTATTGGCATATTCTTCGCTCCTTCAATAGATCTATAGCAATTTTCTCGTCCATTTCTGCTGTGATTTCGCTGTGTTTGGTACACAACGTACTTTATAATCCCTTAACTACATTGCCCATTTCGAAATTCTTCTGCGCTACAGAAAATATGCTTAAAATAATCAATTATTTTCACAAGCAAAATGCTCACTTTGTAGCGGCCATTTCCCCTGCAAATGAAGTGCTACCATTTTACCCATGATGCATTGCTATAATGCAAATTGTCCATTGACTGTTAGAAGCAAACCATGGTAGAAGTGAGCGTGAGAATGTAACGGAAAAGTAACGTTAACGCTGGTAAAAAATGTAACTCGTTATAGTTCAATTTTTAGCAAAAATGTAACTAGTTACAGTTACAGTTACCTCCTTGCAAAATGTAACTAGTTACCCATATAGTTACTTTAAAAAGTAACGATTACTTGTAATTTCGTTACTTGTAACGAAGTTACTTACAGCACTGCTGGTAGTTAAATCTACTAGTAGTTAAATACTTATGTTTTGCTAACATTTCGCCCCAAATTCAAGTGTTAAGAATTAGGCTTGGGCGGTTTTGCTTAAAATAAAAACCGCTAAACCGTCCGATTCTAAACCGGTTAAACCGTAAAACCGGTTTTTCACAATTTCAGAAACTAACGCAATTTCAGTTTTGAACTAATGGCAGGAAGTCAAGGAACGCAATTTCACATTTTTAATAGCGCTTTACGTCATAATTTGGCTGTATACAGAGTAATTATAAAGGACTGCGTAGATCACGGCAAAATATTGAACAAAAAAACGTTCAGCGATAACGAAACGAAATTTTCATAAGAACTAAACAAAATTATACATTGTAACTTGTCAGAAAAAGTCAGAAACGTTTTAAGAATAAAGAATTCACAGGTTTTTAGCCAAGAAAACCAACGTATCACCTTGTGTGGTTTCAGTAGACCGCTTGGCAGTAACAATGTTCCGGCTTGTACCACAAACAGACAAGTGATTTGCGTGCAAGTTTGGCTAACGAAGGGTATATATTCGTGCATATTCGACGGGATGATGATCTCGGAGATGTTGATGTAGGCTGGAAGTATTTCCCCCAGCAGCACAGACTTTCCTCAGGCAAAGCTTGCATGTCGGCAGGTCATTGTCGTTTTCGTCTTGTCTAAATCCGAAATATTGCCAGACAGGAGAGGCAGTCAGGCCGCAGAAACCTTTTTTGACCGCAATTCGACGTTGACGTTTGTGGCAGCCATGATGATTTGCGCGCAGTGTTATTGTCTGTATATATAATCTGCCAAATCTGGTATCAGTGCGTGGCATGAAATTAAATATGTAATGATGACGGTTTTCCGGTTTTTCTAAAAGCTAAACCGAAAAAAATGGTTTAATAATAAAACCGAAAAAAACCGGAAAACCGGTAACCCGCCCAAGCCTATTAAGAATTCCCGCTGACCACTATCGGTAACCACCAATGCATTGACCGATAAGCCCCGTATATTGTATTGGAATATATATCGTATCGGTAAATTGGATTTTTCTGTATCGGATCATCCCTAATTCAAGGTCTGTAAAAACTCACATAATAACTTGTTGATCCCCCTGCTGAGCTTCTCAGTCTGAGAAGTAGATTTTAATTCTTATTCCAGTTACTTATTGGTTCTTTGGAAATTCTTGTAAGAACTCAAAATCTACTTCTCAGATATGAGAACCTCAGCAGGGGGCAGGCCTGGGCAAGGGACGCGTGCAGTCCCGAAGCTGTCAAAAGCGCGAAAAATCGTGCCCGTAAATCTCTGTTTTTACTAGACGAGGAGTGACACTTGAAGATACATTACAATATTAACAAAACAACTTGTCTGAGAATAACAATACCGGTAACTAAACTTAAAATACATGTAGCAGATTATTACTGCTAGGGAAATCTAATATTCGCAGAAATCTAATATTGCGTGTCCATTTTGGGAATTTAATAACTGCATGGTTAAATCTAATTTCATTCATTTAATTCCTTTCAGATATATTTGCAGTAAAAGCTTTACCATCAGCTGGAATAATTCCTCTCTTGCAAATGTTCTGTCCTAATAAAACGCTGAATGAACATGGATTTCCCATATTCCCCGAATCTAGGTATCTGCATAATACAGTATTTGTTAATATAATATACAAGTCTGCTGTAGTGAATGTGGCTATTGTGGGAGAGCTTGGAACAGACAGATGCTACGTGGACAATCGCAGGATTCAAATTAACGGTGTGCAATTTGCACATCGTTTTGGCCCAAAAAATAAAAGTTGCACATCACTTTTCGAACCAATGTGCAGAAATAAATAGTCTGAGTATATATTGAATACAAACAAATAGTTTTGACAAACTATAAGTTAAGTTAACAGTCCTATTTCCCAAAGGTGGAAAAATTGTGTGTATTTCGCACAGCCATACAAAAATTGCTATTAAAATTGTAAAGAAAGGCCATAATCGATTGACGTGCCCTGGGATTGCTGGGAAGGAATCACTTTACCGCACAGGCCCGCACAATGGGTCATTCCAGAAAATATCCATACTCCCCCCACGGAGGAAATGGCAAATGGGTCTTCCCCTCCTCTTCGGGCATCCTACAATAAATTAAATTAGTTAATAAATAGTTAATTTTACCCCCTCCCCTTCAGACGGCACATATTTCCTCCGTGGGGGAGATGTGGATCTTTCCTGGGACAACGAATTAGGCTGGACATCATGTTTCCAGGAGTAAAATTCACATCGTTTTTACTCAAGACAACTAATTCAAACCCTGGACGATCGTCTAGCTCATATTCTTGTAAAAATGATTTTGAGTCCTGGAGGTGAGATCAGGGTCTTTTGGACGGCCAGTTTCGATTTAAGATGGCCAGTTGATAATGACGGCTTTTGGACAGCTATTTACTATTTTGACACCATTTGGACGGCCAGTAAGAAATCTAAAGGACACCTTTCACTACTCTAGTATTTTTGGTAGCTTTATTAAGTCAAATCGGCCATCAGCGAAACATTTATCGTGCACAAGACATGTATTTTGACGATACAACATTTGCGCTGTTGACGAGTAGCGACGATTCGTTTTTGTCGACTATTCGAAGCCTCGTAAGTCGTGATTTGTGTCATGAATAATGCAGGAGAACGAATGGTAATAATTTAAAGTTACAATTTTAGCCTTTAGAATACCCCTTGACAGGGGGGTTCCTGGCAAATATACAACTCCCCCTGTTCAGGGGGTATTCTGGCCCGCGATGGCCAATATGGACACCCAAGTTTCAGATCCTGGCTAAGACCCTGGGTGAGAGCTAGTTACAATGATGTACTGGTTTGATTGATATAATGTACTGCCTATATTGTTAATAATTATATACACTGCTGTATACTAGTGAATGCATGTGGGAGTCTGAGCTTGGAGTAGACAGCTGATGATACATGGACGATCGTCAAGCTCATAAAAATGATTGGCATTGAAATAATTGCTGAGCAAATATTATAACAAAGCAGATAATATGTCAAACAGGCAGTCTAAGTAACTCTCCATGTCACAATTATCTGCCATTTTCCAAATTAGATACTGTATAAATCAGATATCCTAGATTATAAACTGAAGCATATCACTTGATCCTCAGTCATCCGGCCCCTTCTTGTTTCTCAATGGTTTTGAACATTCATACCATTCACTCTCCTCGCCTCCCATAGATTCAATTGCACGTGTTGGTGGCAGAACTGTGGATGTGACAGATAGAAGACATTATACATTGTATAATTCTCGATAGGACTGTATCATCTCTCCAGGTTGCTTTCTGCCATGGGTGGGCTCCCATAGACAGAACTACTGCTTGATTGGCCACATTCCCACATTTGCTGTCCAGCTATTTGAGCTGGAGGGCTTGAACTGTGTATGACAGCAGGGTTTAATTGATGGGTTGACTGTAGACACATTCATTTCTGTATGTGAATTACACTAGTCTTCTAGACTAAAATGAACACCAAATTGTACTAAAATCAATCTACTGGTATTTCTTAATTTGTAGAACTGATGAACTTCTTAATAACCTCACCATAATACTACACAATGTGGACAAGAATCATGGGAAATATTCTCCTATATTTCAAGATAACCAAGTTGACTATGATGAGATTGTTAAAGAGCTGTTTGATAACAACTCTTATAGTGACAGGAGCATAAAAGGTACAGCATATTGACGTTGGTGATCATCACTTTCAGGACCTGCCAGACACTTCCCAAATCACGTGCCTTGCAGGCCTGAATATTACCACCGGACATTGTCCAGCGTTAATTCGTCTTGTGACGGCGGCAGCTTGGAGCTGCTGCCGGACATCAATGTCCGGCCGACTCGACCACTTATAGACCAGCATTGTTACTTGTTCGCTGTATTGACGACAAGGCTATTAATATACAACATTTATCACACTGCATTACATTAAACGGCAAAATTATTTAGTGTCATGCTAAAACGATTCGGGGATAAAATTAACAAACCGTGTCCGACAGAAAAGTGGTCTTGTCCGGCTGATTTACTCTGTAGCCGGACATCGTGTCCGGCGAGCTCCAAAAAATTATATTCAGGCCTGGTGCCTAAATTGTGACAAAGTGCAGACGTTTGATCGAGCAATATAGCGTCTCCATATTTCCCTTAACCAAACTTCTAGTGATATGAATTAAGTGGCTAAACCAAAGTATCATTCCACAGCATACAGAGATTTATGCAGTAAATATACATACCTAAAATGAACAGGTTTGGTTAATTTAGTCAATGATTGGTTTGTTTTTGGGCGATTTTTTGTTTTATTGTTTTAATCAACCAATGACAAAACTTGTTGGTATAAGGTATGTGGCAACCCGTAACTTAAGAACAGGCGGGCAAGGAGTAAGTTATTGTGAATGTGTACCGGTAGTTCCAGAAAAAATCCATAACCCCCCATGGAAGGCAATTTGTCTAGCACCCCCCATACCCCCTGGAATTTCCTTTTTCAGTCAAACATTGACCCCCACCCCTTGGAATTTCCGAAGTTTCAAATGTGAATGGCATAGCACGGAATTGCAGAAAACATCTTAAAATGCAGTGCAATGTAACAAAATAGGGTTCTTTCTGTATAGACTAAGACACAGAATACACAAAGATCAAGATATTCAGCGCAAGCGAAATTAACGAGAGTACAGGCATAATGCAACACACCATTCTGGAACAAGAAAGCGCCAAGCGGAGATTTGTAGGAGCAACGTGTTGAAAACATTCAAATCTGGCGAAATTCAAGGTGCTATCAATGTTGCTTAAAGGACTCTCGAGAAAACGAATCATCCAAGAGGCAGAGAAACTACCCGCGTGATACTGGCAAACATTGTCATGCTCATATACTTGCGAAATTTCGGTCATCCACAAAAACTATGGAGAGAAACACTGTTCAACGCCACTTAGAATTTAAATAGAATTCAAAGTCAGCCGCAATATACAAACTTTACAGCAAGAATAAGTTTGCGTTTTTTCTGAAAATTAATGCTCCCACGGTTTGTTGTGAGTCGCGGTTTAAAGTCGACACTAACTTAATTGGAAAGTAAACCGACTTAATCAACTGATTTTACTCATATTTCTCAGAGCAAGTACAAGACAAAAGCAATTGTTGATCACCTTGAATCTTTTAATTCCTTCCAGTCGCTATTCGCTAACGTGGCGCAAACGCGAAGACTTTCTGCATATATATATTTGTCACCAAGGACAAAGATTTAATAGTCGCATTGACGACTATCGGTATCAATTACGGGCCGTAATATCTAAAATATAAAGACTATGATACACCAAAACACGTTCTATCGTGTTTACACTGCGTTAAATGGACAATCAAAGTTATCAAACTAAAGATATTTTATCAAATGTGACTATACTTCGATGACCATCTGGAAAATTAAGACGACTCTGATCCCCCCCCTCCACCCCCCTCAGAAATTCCAGTGCCTTCTGTGGGGGGGGGTTATGGATTTTTTCTGACACAATACATATTTCTAGTAATCTCTAACTATCTATCCACATTGAACATTTGTTGAACAGCGAAGGACTGAACGAAACCGTCAAACCAAATCATCAAATCATCTGATGCATGCACATAATATGAAACATCAAAAACTCCTCAGCATGTCAAAGTGATTCCCCACATCTTATACTTAATTACTACTGTACTACGACAACGAGGATCTGGAATGTACTACCAAAACCCATTATCAGTAAATATATCATTCTATCAACCTTTAAAAATAGGTACGCACAGCGTACATGTGTCAACTGGTAGAGAAGCGGGATAGGCATGCATTTTGCGTAGGATAGGTACAAAGTTGCAGGTTCATCTACGGACATATTCCAGCAATTTGTTGGCTTGGGAACACTGTTCAAAACCCTGATAATGCCAGTGTTTGTTGTGATGCATATACAGTGTAGAAACACAAATCATATCATGTATTGTACTCTAAAAAGATGGTGCATGCGCCGCAATATGGTGTTCGGACGTTAATTTTGATTTACAGACCGTATATCCATTGCAAATGAAGCTTAGAATTACAAATTTGCCAAAGAATTTCACAGATTTAAGAATTACCATGTGAGTCTATATGACAGACATGTGGTATATTTAATATATGTGGGAAAAACCTTTTTGTTTCGTAATAAAAATGAAAATTATAATCTTCGAAAGTTTTTAAGTAAAATTAATTTTTCACATGCGATTAGAAACGGGACTGTTATCTTCCAAAATATTATATGTGTGGATTTTAAGAATTTTTAAAAAGTCACTGGGATATCAAATGTTTAAGGTGAATAAACACAATAAAATATCGATAACTTCATTTTTATTTAATTTATCAACAAATCCATACATACTTTTTTGTAGGAAGTAATTTAGGTTTACATAACACAAATTTAACATAATTTCAAAAATGACAAAAATGATAGAGTTTTGTGTTTGTCGATGACGTCAATGTGACGTCATCAAATTACGTCACCAGACGAGAGTCCAAATATTCCACACAAGATATCTTGGTTATACCCTGAATTTATTGTCCACTCACGAAGTATATTGGCCGCTAAATGACCTGTCCTTAGCAACCGGTTGTCTATAGCAACGGTTACATATATACATCCAAACACCCTTAAAGTGGCTGCATATATAGTTTTTCAGTAGAGGGCCTGGGAACCAACTATAGTATCACCACATTCATTTATCTATACCGACATTTTGTGTATGAGCCATCGACATTTTGTCTGTTGAATTCAAGTAACATGTACTGAGCTCAGGACATCTAACATCTGCTTAATTGTTGTTGTTTTTCCTAGACTTTCCATTAAAAGATATTTGGAAAGATCCTGATAGCCTAAGACATTTCGTGGTGAATAATTTATCAATTCCTGAAAATTTAACTGAAGCATTTCTTAATTCGACAGTCAATGCCAGTGAGGTACAGTTTCATGGCAATATTTATTATTATTATTATTATTATTATTATTATTATTAAGGGGAACTGTACCCAAAAAATAAATTACTTTCAAATAAAAGACAAGTCCTTTAAGTATGTTTAGAAATGTTAATAGTTTTACGGTATCTGCTCTTGTATTCGAGAAATAACGTTTTCATTCTTGTATTTTATGCTTCTGGAGTCTGGACGCCGCTATTTTCGAGTTTGCTTGACGTTTTCAATTTTGACGTCACTTGAATGCAAGCAGGGCGCTTATAAAAGCATCAAAATTGAAAAGAAAATCACCGCTGTACATCAATCTTGAGCCGTCGAGCAAACTCTAAAATGGTGGCGTTCAGAAGCATAAAATGCGAGAATGAAAACGTTATTTAATTCTCGAGTACAAGAGTATATATGAGTGTATATGACATGATCCTATACATGACATGATACAGACATGATCCTATAGACCTATACATGACATGATACAGACATGATCCTATATATGACATGAGACATGACCCTATATATGACATGATACAGACATGATCCTATATATGACATGATACAGACATGATCCTATACATGACATGATACAGACATGAATGATCCTATATATGACATGAGACATGATCCTATATATGACATGAGACATGACCCTATATATGACATGATACAGACATGATCCTATATATGATATGATCCTATACATGACATGATACAGACATGATCCTATATATATGACATGATACAGACATGATCCTATATATGACATGATACAGACATGATCCTATATATGACATGATCCTATACATGACATGATACAGACATGATCCTATATATGACATGATCCTATACATGACATGATACAGACATGATCCTATAATACTGTATGATATAATACAGACATAATCCTATATATGACATGAGACATGATCCTATATATGACATAATACAGACATGATTCTATGACATGATACAGACATGATCCTATATATGACATGTCATACAGACATGGTCCTAATATATGACATAATACAGACATGATCCTATATATGACATAATACAGACATGATCCTATATATGACATAATACAGACATGGTCCTAATATATGACATAATACAGACATGATCCTATATATGACATGAGACATGATCCTATACATGTACAGACACGATCCTGAGACATCAGCCATTTTCACCGATAACCCTTTGGTATCTTTTTGCCGTAATAATAAACATTCGTGATTCACATGCCTCCCAAATTCGACCACACAATCCGTCATACGTTTTCATGCACGTCCACCTCATTTCTTGCATTTCTTGCGATAAATGCCCTAAAATCTACATCGGTGAAACTGGGTGACGCCTTTCAGACAGGTTTGCTGAACATTTTCGTTCCGTGAGGAACAATGATGTTGAAGAACCTGTAGCCCGCCATTTCAACAGCTCTAACCATTTGGTTTCAGACACGAAAGTCTGTACCATTCTTCCCATCGCAGGTGGTAACGATAACCGCAAACGGCAAGAGAAGCGTCTCATTTTTGAACTTGGCACCACACATCCTATTGGTCTTAACGAACGTTTTTCTTTTATTTAATTTCCTACAAGTTTTTTTGTTTTTTTTGCGAGGAACTTTTTTATTATTAGCTCATGCACTTTCATTCCTTTTCAAGTTTTTGTTTCTTACTGCTAATATATTATCGCCTAATCCCCTTGAATATTGGACCTGTCATTTCTCCCTCCCCCTCAGTCTGTTTGCTGATTGACTGTAAAAATAGCAAATGATTTAACTTTTCGCATCTCATTAATTATTAGTTTGTTTATCTCCCGTGCATTTGATTGGCTACTTTCTACTTGTGACACCCTTTTGGCATCTATATATAAGCCCTATTTATTTTATTTCATCTCGTCTTACTATGATGAAGGACTCCGCTCGAAACGTCAGTATTTCGTCACTAAAAATCTTGGCAGTTTACCACCTTTTCACTTTGCTATATATCCAAAACACTGTCTACGCAGCAACTCCACTTTTTTATCTGTCTGTCTGTCTGTCTGTCTGTCTGTCTGTCTGTCTGTCTGTCTGTCTGTCTGTCTGTCTGTCTGTCTGTCTGTCCGTCCGTCCGTCCGTCCATATACATAGAGATTCAATTGCTTAAAATAATACTGTGACCTTTTAGGTCTTCCGTATCCTTAATACCGGTAAGTCTGCATTCCATCAAGATCCTGCCAAATTCCAAAAGCGTGTTGGTACGCTGCGAAGACAACTTGTCCTTCAATCTCTTCTTAATCCCAAACTAATGACTGATCACCGTGCTCTTCAAAAAATAATATTAAATACGATGTATCCGAAGGCATCGAGTAGACCGGACGACACCATGTCTTCTCTTGAGGTAAGCATAACCTTTAACTAAGGTGGGGCTCCCCTACGGTTTTATGACCGCGCGAGACCTGGTTCCTAATTTGGCTGGAAATCAACTACTGATCTCTAAATAAAGACTGGATCGAGCAACTATTGTTGGGATGTTGCGAAAAAATGAAGCCAGGAATATTTCACGGCGGCCATCTTGAAGGGACCACGCTATATAGTTTTACTATAGGCGACAGAGACTATCTGTCTCTGATCTTTTAAGATGCTAAAATGAATCAGTTGTCGAAGATTTTCCAGTAATTTAGAACACAAACTACGGCTCCATTACAGTAACTATGAAGCCGGGAATATTTCGCGGCGGGCATCTTGAAAGGACCAATAACAATCGAGGTGCCAGGTGGAAATCGTAATCTGGTAATAAAAATAATTACCCAGCAAATAATTCTTAGGAACGCCATATTAAAACACGGGACGTATTTATTTAGACTAACGTTTCGTCACTTAACCAGTAACATCTTCAGAGTAACTAATTATATTTACATGTCTCAGCTTATATACCTATGCTATTACAATATAGGATCAAGTAACAATAATAAAAGAATGTAAAGGAAAGGGAAGTGAGATATGCCAAAAGTGACAACTCAAAATAGCATCAAAGGAAAAGATCTGATATTGGCATTTAGAGAAGGATTAAATTTACTTATAAGTAAACTTTCACGAAGGAGAAGATGAAATTGTGAATTACCAGAGGATATAATGGTAAAATCGTCAAAAGAAATAAGGTGATCTGTTTGTCTTATATGAGAAGAAATACTAGACAAAGAAGATTGAGAGATAGTGTTTCCCGTGTATGGCGAAATACCCATATGTTCCGAAGCTCTTATGTGTAAAATACGGCAACGCTATATTGTTTTACTGTAGGTGACAGAGACTATCTGTTTCTGATCTTTTAAGATGCTAAAATGAATCAATTATCAAAGGTTTTCCCGTAATTTAGAACACAAATTATGGCTCCATTACAGCAACTATGAAGCCGGGAATATTTCGCGGCGGCATATTGGAGTGACCACCGTGGTCACTCTAATATGGCCGCCACGCACTAATCCCAGCTTCATAGTTATCTGTTGTACAGGAGCCGTAGTTTGTATTCTATATTATGGAAAAACCTGCTACAATTGATTCATTTTAGCATCTTAAAAGATCAGAGACATATAGTCTCTGTACAATATAACGTGGTCCCAACAAGATGGCCGCCACCAGCTATACTTCCGGCTTCATTTTCTGAACAATAGTTGCTCGATCTAGTCTTTATTTAGAGATCAGTGAACATTACTGATAATCAGGAAATTGTATCACGTTAGCACGCGTAAAAAAGCCAGCGAATAAACGCAAACATCTTGCATGTCCTTCGGTGATTTGTTTTTTGAAAAGCTGCACACTTCAAGATGAAGCTTATACCTCTTTAATTCTGTTTTTTCAAAAAATTCTATCGGACAAATATTGCTTAATATTAAAAAACATTAAATTTGGTGATATTGACAAATTTGATGTATAATATTTTGCAAAACAAAATAACTAAGGACATATTCATTCATAAACAACAAATTGGGGGGGGGGGGGGGGGTGCGACACCCCCCAAAACGAGTTTACGAGTTTCAGTCGGCAGAAGTTATATTTTAGTCGGCAGAAGTTATATTTTAGACGTGTTCGATTTAACAAGTAATCAGTTTAAATTAATTTGTTATTCAATCATGTCTATAACTGTTAAACAACTAACACTCCTTCATGCGGCTCTACATTCCAACTCTGCCCTATCTCGACGACTTCGTCGAAGAAATTGACATATGCGAGACTCGCGAGTGCATCAAGAGGCCTGATTCCTAAAAACTTGACCCGAGTTGTCCCTATCGATTGTGTTTATAAGCAAAAAACATATCCCTAGTGCTAGGGTTTCCCTAGCTAAGTGATAGGGTGACCCTACTAGTAGGGTAACCCTTCTAGTAGGGTAACCCTAGTTTGCTTGGGTCACCCGGGCGCTAGGGTAACCCTGTAGCGCCTTATAAACAGGCCCTAGTCTATGTTGACTTTAAAAAAACCTGTTTGAAACCGGTTTTTCCCGCGCTTTTCTTTGTTATCATTTTGAAAGTCTTGGAGTCGTGAAACAGCAGCCTTTTCTTCGCTTTCACGAATTCTGAAATAACTTCCCTTTATTATCCAACTTTGTTTCAATACAGGTATGTAAATACTGAGAATAAACTACTTAAAGACAATTATTCGTCATTTGTTTTTCCTTACAGGATGTGCTTATCGCTCCTGAAAGTATACACGCGATTTCTTGTAAACCGCAAGAGTTTAATTCTCTTATTAAGATGCCAAGCTCCCCAGAGAAACAGGTAAAAAATAAACGATGTTTATAATGTGAGCGGTAAAATTGCTTTGTGCGGCCGGTTGTTCAAATCCTGGTTAACTTATCCGGTGAATTCCTGATAGCTAAATTCGCTATATAGTGTGTATCAAAAAACACTGAACCGGCATAACATTAATTAGTATTGGCTCAGAGGTGTCGAGGGCTTTCAAACTACTACAATACTGTAAGTTGTACCATAGTCAATCGAGATATGGTCTGGAAACTCGGCAAACTTCAAAGCGACTATAATGAGCTACGTTTTGATGTTGAACCGTACCTTACACCGTGCACATACTTTGTTTTAGGGTTATTAATATTTAAACAACACGGTTGAGCGATTAAACCCAAATTATTCTATTGGACGATTGCTTCATTATACTAAAATACAATAGGTTCAGTGACCGTGCACAAAATTGCATAAAGACGAACAAAAAGATATATATGTTATTTACCGGCTGGGAGGTCCGTACTGGAAAAATATTTTGCCGAAGTCTCAGAAGCGGCCCGAGACCGAAGGTCGAGGGCCGCTTCTGAGACTGAGGGAAAATATTTTTCCAGTACGGACCGACCAAAACGGTAAATAACGTGTTTATTTTTTTCGAGCAAAGTCAAAAAAATTGCAATTTTTTGGCGCGAAAAGTTGCGAGAGGTCCGCACTGGTGTGATACGGACCTCGTACTCAGCCAATCAAAAGGCTCTATTTTAGTTACGGACCTGAGTTACGGACCTCAACAAAAATAAAGAACAAAGACTTTAGCTGAGTTTCCAGACCATATCTCGATTGACTATGGTTGTACAGTTAAACAGTATGTATAAAAAAAACTGAACCCTGCTTGGGAAATTAAAAACACGGTCTTATACACCTGGGAAATTAAGATAACAGTTTTGTGCAACGTCAGGAAATATCTGAATACAGGAACTAGCCAATTAACCGTAACAAGGGCAATTCTGGCAGCCGAAGAACCACACGGGGAATATTGGGAAATATTGCTGCTGTTAGAGCTCTGCTCCAGCAAAATCCGAGGTGTACAGTGTGTATAAAAAAAAACTGAACCCTTAGAAAACGGTCTTATACTCCTGGGAAATTAAAAACACGGTCTTAATACACCTGGGAAATTAAGATAACTTGTAATCGTATGAAGGAGCACAACTGCAAAGAAACAGCATTTAAATATATTAACGTTTCTTTGCAGTTATGCTCCTTCATACGTTTGCAAGTTATCTTAATTTCCCAGGTGTATTAAGACCGTGTTTTTAATTTCCCAGGAGTATAAGACCGTTTTCTAAGGGTTCAGTTTTTTTTTATACACACTGTACATGTTTGAAAGGAATGTTAATTAATTTTATGCCGGTTCAGATTTTTTTATACACACTGTATATATATATATAGATATATATATATAAAACTTGATATAATTTATCAACAGATATTGGTTTATCCAGACTTTCAACCACCGGTCCCTGGTCCAATATTTATAATTATTATTTATTTAAAATGATTCGTGATCGCTGATTGGTTAACAGGCAACGGTGAAATCGTAACTCATTGCCCTACCAAATATAGAGTTGTGACATCAATGGTGCAATATGACAAAAGATTATTGCACGATTGACGTCACCTGGTGCAATATTAAAAACTAATATTGCACGCTATGACGTTTTTCCAACGATGCAGTTGTTAAATAGTTGATAAAGTTAATCTTTTAAATAAATAATAAAACAATTATTGAATTTGGTTTTCGCATGATAAGAAGAATTCTCAAGGCCTCAGTTTGTGTTATTCGCCTCAGCCTTCGGCTTCGGCAGATAACACAAACTTCGGCCTTGATAATTATTTTTATCATGCTCATTTTATCATTGAATAATTGATAATTAGTTTATGAGCTCGCAATTTCATTGTGAGGTGATCATGAAACTAATTGTTTCAGTAGAGCGACTAACTTATGTTCGTTATTTCATCAAAATTATTTCTAAAAATGAAATTCGGCAAGGTCATTGTTGACATTTTTGCATTCAACCCAGTTTGTCCACACGCGTCACGTGTAATTTTAATGTCCTCACAATAAATGGAACATTATACACGGTAGCTGAAAAATATATATTTTTTATGTTCTCATATCGCTCGCTTCTGAGATACTCACTTGTTCTTGCCACTATACAACATAAAATGTATATCTTCTTGCCAGGGGCGTCGCGAACCCACTTTGATTGGGGGGGGGGGGGGGAGGTGTCCAGTTGAATTTGCCCGAATATTATATTTTTTATAAATTGCCCGAATTTTATTGGATGCACATTAAGACATAACAACCACAAATGTTGCCATATGCGTTCTATCCTCTCTCCTCCGCAGAGGCTTCCAATGCAGTAGAGGGGGGGAGGGGGTTATATGGTTCGGTTATATGGTTCGTTCTATCTTTAAGCAATCTCACAATTTAGTATGAAGTCCTACTTTACTATATTATAGTTTGCCCGAATTTAATACTTCTATTGTCCATTTTGCCCGAATTTTCCCTGTTTTTTAAAAACTTTGGGGAATTTACCTTAATTGGTTTCTTGAACAGGAGGAATTGCGCCGTCATCTGTGCAAACTGAATGATACACAACTTAGTGAGTTTTCAAAGGAAATGAATGAGCAACTAAACACAACTGCAGTTTATGAAAAGGTGACTTGTTACACAGTATATATTATATAATATTAGTTCTTATTTTCATCAATCTCAGTTTATCCTTGTTACTTTTGCCTGCCATTCACTTTCATATTCTGTTGTTTATAATTCTTTGTAGTCTAGTATTAATGCCCAGCAAATAGCTTTAAAAAGAGCTATAACAACATAATTTTGAAAAGAAAATTTTTAATACTAACGTTTCGTTACTAAACTCATAACATCATCAGAGTGACAAATTACAATAAATGAAGAATAAATAGAAAGTGACAAAATGTTACAAAGGAAATTAAAAGCGAGACGACGGAAGAATGATGTTTCTTTGGACGACTTTTCTATTTTGTCTTCAGGCTCCACGCGGTTCGAAGTGTTTATTAATTTCTAAGTTTAAACCGTCTCTTAACGCCAACATTAGATATTTTCCTTTAACGCTTTTCTAATTTATTCCCCTTCATCGTGGTGTGTTTATCAATCTGTGATGACACGTCCTTTGTTCTTCCGGCGTCTCGCTTTTAATTTCCTTTGTCACATTTTGTCACTTTCTATTTATGTAACAGTTTAGCTATATATGCCTCCTTCATTTATTGTAATTTGTCACTCTGATGATGTTACGAGTTTAGTAACGAAACGTTAGTGTTAAAATTTTTCTTTTCAAAATTATGTTGTTATGGCTCTTTTAAAGCTATTTGCTGGGCAATAATATTCTTAACTAGACTACGATTCCCGCCTGGTTCCTCCATTGCGATAATTTTTTGTAGTTCTCGTTGTTCAGTTTTTCTTTTCATTCTTTGTTCCCTTTGTCACTCAACTCTCTTTCATGGGGCTTCGGTGGTGTAGTAGTCAGGGCCACTGCCTCCCACCTCTGAGGTCAAGAGTTCGAATCCTGTGCTCGGACATTTGATCGCACGTGGAAAGAGTTGGTCAACAAGTCGTGCGTTTTCTCCGGGTTCTCCGGTTTCCTCCCACAGGGAAGTTGACATAGCGGCTTAGGATAAATAGTTAGGAAAACTAATGATGATAAAAACTGTAAACATAAATAATTAAGGTTGATTGATTGGGGGTACTGGGTACTGAATGTAATAGAATAAATTGTCGATGTTGTAAAGCGCATTTGATCATATACACATGTTAATTTGCGCTGTATAAATAGTAAACATTATTATTATTATTATTCTTGCCACCTTCTCTTTTCCTATTTTTCCACCTTTTGAAAAGCGTGCCCTCCTTTGAATCTGTTTTTTAGTAACATATATATATATATATCTTTTGTGTGTCTTTCTACTATAGCTTACCCAACACTACATGAAACCTTCACCAAAGGTATGAACTATTGTCGATTATCGTGCCATCTCGTTTTCTTTTCTCATTTTATTCATTGAAGATGCCCTTACGAAACTTTCACACATTATTTCACATGTGAAAATATTTTTCACATGTGTGGGAGAATTGAAACATTTTTCATGTACGAAATTTAAATTTTCATTTCATATGCGGAAATTGGGCGCAGAGAGAGTCTATATATCTGCGAAAAAGCCAATAAATCACCCGCAATTTTCGAAATCCTGGCAACATCTGTCCCCTAAAATTGTTAAATTTTAAAAAGAGTCCCTGATGAAACACGCTAAACGAGTGTTTGATGTTGCTTCTCAAACGAGTATGCATATTTGTGTCTCATTGATTTGAATATGGAGATTAAGAAATGTGTTCCAGTCCACCAGCAAGTTTCCAGGTTTTGTTGGGTATCAAAACTCAAGCATGTGATGTGGTATACGTTCATGGAATGCCTACGATAATTCATGAATGCTTAATGAGCTTGAGAATGGTATGTGAAATATGCTTTTTACATGTGAAATTAAAAATTGACATTTAAGTGGTTCTCCGATGGAAAAAATTCTGCTAATTGTTTTACATAATCTCAAAGATATAATGGTAATTAGTAATCGTGCAGAGTTTCACTTCAAAATTCGTTGTAATAAGGTTATACTTTACGTGTGAAGTTTGTATTTTGGAGCGCCGCCATTAAAGTGCCCGAGTGCGAGAAGAATGAGTCGAGGAGAGCTTATGACGTCATAGCCTCAACAACTACGAAAGGGTCTTTGTTATTGTCAACAAAAGGGTCATTGTTATTGTTGAGTCTATGACGTCATAAGCTCTCCTCGACTCATTCTTCTCGCACTCGGGCACTTTAATGGCGGCGCTCCAAAATACAAACTTCACACGTAAAGTATAACCTTTCTTTCAATGAATTTTGAAGTGAAACTCTGCACGATTACTAATTACCATTATATCTTTGGGATTATGTAAAAAAATTAGCAGAAATTTTTTCATCGGAGAACTTTAATAATTTATTTCACATATAAAATTTGTCATAAGATAAGATTTGTGATAAGATTTTTGATATTCTTATAACGTTAACGTTTTCTGCTCGTTTCGTTGTTCCATCTCTTGTTTCATTTTTTTAGTATCAAAAACAAATTGTGGCCCTTAGGAAACACGTATGTACTGAGTCATTCTTTTATTTTACTAGGCTAAATAGATAAGTTTAGACCCAGTAGCAGTTTGTGTATACAACTGTACATCCTTGTGCGCATTTTGGCAGGAAAAACCTGTACACAACATACTCATTCACTTCTTTATCTCGTATCATGCAGGACGAGTTTAAATTGCTTCTGAATACTCAGAAGTTTAGTTTTACTATTTTAGTTTTAGTCCTAAACAGATTTATCTTTTTAGTTTCTGTTTAGTTTCATTATACTCAGGGGTCAAAATAATTTTAGTCTTGTTTAGTTCTAGTCCTTCACATTTTAATTTTAGTTACTGTTTAGTTCTAGTGTTTAGTTAAAGGGGAACTGTACCCAAAAAAATTACTTTGAAATAAAAGGCCTTTAAAGGGCAGCGTCATGACTTTTCAAGTTGGCTTACAATTCAAAATGGCGTCCATACTCGGTAAAAATCGCATAGCGGAAAGCGAGAGAACTCTGGTCGCAAGAAGAGGTTACAGGATTGATGTAAAGAAGCCAAGAAAAAATGGAACGATTCCCCTAAAAGGATCTACCTGACCGAAACTTGATGGATTGATGGGAAATGTTTGGCTGGATGTAATTCCTGCAGTGACAGTGACGCTGTTCAGTATATGTTTAAGCTAGAAAACCATTAGCCAAACAGATTCATTCTTACGTGAAGTGCTACAACACCCATTTGTTTCACTTACCATGGATTCCATGATGGCGTGCCAAAAGTCGAAGGGCTCCTGCGAAAAAAAACAGACTGGCGCATGCGCAAGTCACGACGCATTAAATTCCTTTAAATGGGAATTGTACAAAAATCTTGAGCCGTCGAACAAACTCGAAAATGGCGGCGTCCAGAAGCATAAAATACGAGAATGAAAACGTTATTTCTCGAATACAAGAGCAGATACCGTAAAACTATTAACATTTCTAAACATACTTAAAGGCCTTTTATTTAAAAGTAATTTATTTTTTGGGTGCAGTTTCCCTTTAGTATAATGTTTAGAAATGTTAATAGTTTTACGGTATCTGCTGTTGTACTCGAGAAATAACGTTTTCATTCTCGTATTTTATGCTTCTGGACGCCGCCATTTTCGAGTTTGCGCGACGGCTCAGACTCGAGCTCCAGCGGGGGTTTCTTTTCAATTTTGACGTCACTTGAGTGCAAGGAACAAAAGACAAGCACTCGATGACATCAATCTTGATATCAATCTTGACATACAATTTCTCGAGTACAAGAGCAGATACCGCAAAACTATTAGCATTTCTAAGCCATTATACTTAAATGCCTTTTATTTCAAACTAATTTATTTTTGGGTACAGTTTAACCAATTGTTCAGTTTAACTAGTTGTTCATGGCTAAAACAACACTACAACGACTAAAACAACACTACTCCAACTATTATAGCTCGAACTATTAAAAGAAAATGAAGAAGTTGTGGAAGCTGCTGCGGGAATCGCTAATCTGTTACAGCTGAACGAAAGTCTGGAGAAACGTTTGAGCGAAATGCACGTACAGGGGAACGAGAATGTGCGTTTTGCGAAGAAAATCTGGAATATCCTCGGCCCGGTGTTGTGTGGTCCGAAGACGAATCAGTACGAGAAGGATCCTTGTCCTGACGCCATGTATTATCACTACTCAAACTCAAGAGCTTTAGAGATTATGCTTTATCTGATGACCAACAACCCGTTAATTGTTTACTCTCCAAATGGCACCGAAGTCGATAAAGTGGTGAAGAGGGTAAGTACGTGCTCAGTTTGCACTACCACGCGTTCTTTGCGGATAATGGTTAAGGGTTAGTGTTCGGGAGACTACATCAGAATCTTTGCATAATTTTTTATGTAAACAGAATCAAGTCCAAATTCGTCCGGTACCGTGTAAACGCAGTCTTAGTGAGGTGTAATACTGCCCCCGTATGAAATTCGTACGGTTAAACCTTGCGTTTACACGGATCTGCTCTATCCGGACTAATTTCGTACCGCCTAACCGGACTAAAAAGCAGGTCTAATTTTGTACCTGTCCGGTTCTAAGTTCGTCCGGTATGCGTGTAAACACTTTCGACCGAATAAGTTTTGTACCGGATGGCACGGTTTAGGATTGAGCCCGAGTGAGATTTGGCCAGGTTACCTAATTCGTTCAGAAAGAGTATGTTTTTGTTTTTGTATGTTGATTTTATTGCTTTTTAATCGAAAAAGTTATCACTACTAATAGCATGAGAAGACAAGTATTGTGCATTGTTGCCTTGATCCTTCGTATTCTTGCATTAATGGAGATGATTTTTCACCTGATGATGTTAAACACGCATGTCCGCTTACCAAAGCAGAAATCGAAGGTGAATTTAAGCTTTTCCCCTCATTTGAGACTGATTCTATATCATATTGTCTGGCAGATTTTCTTTTTGTGTCTGTATGAGTTCTGCGCATGAGCTAATGTTTAAATGTCGGTACCGTGTAAACGCAAAATAACCAGTGTAAACAGAACTGAACCGTACGAATTTCATACCGCATCCAAATTCGTCCGGACCAAAACGGACACTTCTCCAAAACGAACGCCTCGCTAAATGGACACCATAACAAGAGAGACACCTCACTAAGATGGAGACCTTGACAAGACGCACACCTCTCTACGACGAGCACTTCGACAACACTCACACCTCTCTAAGAGGGACACCTCACAAAGACGGACACCACCAAAACAGACACTTCTCCGAGACGAACGCCTCACATAACACCATAACAAGAACTAAAATGGACACCGTAAAAAGAGGGACACCGGAGACCTTGACAAGACCCACACCTCAGTAAGACGCACACCTGTCTACGACGAACACTTCGACAACACTCACACCTCTCTTCGACGTACACCTCTCTAATAACGGACACCTCTCTAAGAAGGATGCCACTCTGATGGACACCTCTCTGAAACGGACACGTTTCAGCAACGAAATACTGACGTTTACATATAGAGCCTTCATCAGAGTAAAAAGTGATGAAATTAAATAAATAGGGCTTTCCAAATGCGTGGGAAAATGTTAAATCATTTGCTATTTTTATAGTCGATCAACAAACAGACTGAGGGGGATTGAGAACTAGTCAAGAGTGTAATGGCAGGAAACAAAAACTTGAAAGGAATGAAAGTTCATGAGCTAATAATAAAGTCTCTTGCAAACTAAAAAAAACAAACTTGTAGGAAATTAAATATAAGAAAACGTTCGTTAAGGCCATGGGGATTTGTGTTTAAAAATAGGTACGGCAGGCATACATGTATCTGATGTAAGTAACAATAGCATGGTTAAGGCGCACTCATCTGCACGTGCGCAGATACAAAATTGAGATACTTCTCTTAATATATTTTTAATTATATATGTAAATATATTTTTAACATATATTTCTAAGTGCAATCCAAGTAAGAAGAATATATATTAAAAATAACACTAAATGTCATCCATATATAAATTAACTCACGGCCATCGTTCACAGCAATGGCCTTATAGTTCAGCTGGTAGAGCACTGAACATGTTGTCCAGAGGCCATGGGTTCAAATCCCTCCGAGGTCAATTGCATTTTTCGCAAACTCGATTGTGTGGATTCGGGACATAGCTCTTAAAGTGCCGATGAATCGAAAATTAAGTTTGTCTTATTTGAAAGAACTCTTAAAACAATGAGGAATAACAATTTACAGCTCTTCCATATTTAACTTACTTCTTGAGATATTTTAGACTTGATATTCAAATGAGATAATCTATGACGTAGCAAGTTGTACACAACATTGGAAAATCCTGTATATCTTCAAGATTATTGAACGAAATCACTTGAAGCGCTTGTCTTTAATGTTTTGTTTCATGAGCTGTAGCAATTACAAAGTTTTAAGTGATTTCTTTTAATAATATTGGAAAGATATACATGATTTTCTAACTTGCTACGTCATAGATCAGCTCATTTAAATATCACATAAGTCTAAATATCTCAAGAACTGAGTGAAATATGGAAGAGCTGTAATGAGTATGAGTATGATTTATTTTGAGTCGATCACGCAGGATAAGGTTGCCCTGTTTATCCGAGCCAGAGGCTCATGTTTTAAGCGCTCGACTATTCAGTTTATCACTCTTAGGTGAACGGAAAACCAAACTGATGGGGATTCCGAGGGCTTACGATTTAAGGTCGTTTTTCCGAGAAAAATAAGTTGTTAAAAATAAGTTGTTATTCCTCATTGTAAGTTGTTATTCCTCATTGTAAGTTGTTATTCCTCATTCCTCATTGAGTTTTTCAAATAAGATAAACTTAATTTTGATTCATTTGCACTTTCATAATGGCAAATTTCATCTGTATCTACCTTTTTAATATGCAGGCTAACTGGACATTCCAAGCTGTTGCAGACAGTATACATGCTGGTCATTGGTGGTTGGGGTACTCTAGAAGAATTCAATTACTGCTAAACTCTAGCAACTATACTAATAAACTAAAGGCTATGAGAGAAATGTTTGACTTCTGGAAGACCACCGGAGTTGCGGATACCTTACCAATCGAGCAGAAACAGCTTTTCGATCTCGAAGACTCGTTGGTGTCGAGTTTATACCAAATGTCCACAACGAAAAAGTTAAAGTTCGCCGATCGCGTGGTGAACGCGTGGCTGAGCAAAGTTGAGAACATTTCTTTGGATGTGTTCAAGGGATTCAACAATTCTCATCATTTGGAAAACTTTGTGATGAATCACAGCGGGTCACCACAGTACAGTAATTCTAAAGTGGTCGCAGGTATATATATCTATATATATATATATATATATATATATATATAATAATAATAATAATAATTATTATATTTATATAGCGCATCGTATCCACTAATTGTTCATGGCGCTTCACAACAATGCTACTATAAATAAAATACAAAATTAATTAAATGCCTACATAATATAGAGACCCATCATCAACAAATTTGGTAAATAAATAAGTCTTTAGGGATTTCTTAAAAAGTAAAAGTGTACTAGATTTACGAATACTAAAAGGCAGCTTGTTCCAAAGTCTTGGGGCACATGCAGCAAAAGCTCTGTCACCAAAACTCTTGGTGTGCGTTCTAGGTTGTGTCAAAAGCTCTTTAGATTCGGACCGTAGAGTTCTGGCAGACTTCTGATAATGTAATAAGTCTACTAGATACTTAGGACTATACCCATTCAGTGCTTTGTAAACAAGTAATAATATAAAGTTGTAAAGGTTTTACTGTGCAAGCTGTGTTAAGTTGTCAATACTCAGAAAAACTCTGAGCACCAGACAGGACTCGAACCCGTAACCTTCTGAACGCTAGACAGACGCTCTAACCATTGAGCCACTGGAACTCAGATGGCAGAGCAAGGTTAATTACAGTGTTTAAACCTGGGACGAGTCTTGCCGTTATAACAAATACTTGTTGGACTACAAGTCGTGTTGTAACAGTCAATTTCCAGTCAAATGTCGTTAGTTTAGTTTACAAACATCAAGCTGCAACTACCTAACTTAAGTAATACTATCTTAAATATGATACGATAGTGGATTGGAAGCCAATGAAGTTCAACCAACACGGGTAATATGATCAGATCTGCCAGTACGAGTCACAATCCGAGCTGCGGTGTTCTGAACATATTGAATCTTCTTCAGTCGATACTTAGGCACACCAATCAAGAGATAATAATAGAGTTATTAAGCGAGTGCTTAATAATAATAATAATAATAATAATAATAATAATAATAATAATAAGACGTTTTAGTCGTATTATACAATAGAAGTATGATAGGTAAAGTATGATGGGTAAAGTATGATAGGTAAACTATGATTGGTGAAGTATTTCATGCAGGGTTTGCATAAAAAACCACAAACTGATAAAAGGCAAATACTTTTGTTTACAAACCGAGCAAACGAGGCCAACGAGGATTTTGTTATATGACTTTTGTTCATTGTGCAGTCTGTCTGTCTGTCTGTCTGTCTGTCTGTCTGTCTGTCTGTCTGTCTGTCTGTCTGTCTGTCTGTCTGTCTGTCTGTCTGTCTGTCTGTCTGTCTGTCTGTTTGATTATTGCCAAATTTGATTATTGCGAAATTGTTTGGAATAATATCAACATAACACAAAACGATCGGTTGCAGAAATTGCAAAATAAAGCAGCACGCGTTGTAACTAAACCACCTGAAATAAAGTCTCAAAAATCTTTAACAATTTGCGATGGGAAAATTTAATTGTTAAGCACTCCAAACATGTGTTAGTAATGATGCATAAGATAATGCACAATAGAGCACCTGAATACTTACAAAAAAATGCATTATTTAAATGGCTTTAGAAATAATATTAATGTCTTGTATTAAATATTAATGTCTTGTAATCTCGTAAAATTAAATAAAGGTCTCTCTCCTTTCTCTGTTTATGCCTGTCTCTCCTACCCTCCTTTTCTCTATCGCCGTCCATCCACCCCTTTTAAAACAATTATTGGATGAGGTTTTTTGTGATATCTGGAATAATCAAGGTTGAGGTACAGTGTAAGTGTTATCAGCCGAAGGCTGAGCCTAATAACACTTGATTATTCCAACTTGATTATTCCAGATATCACAAAAACATCATCCAATAATTGTTTTATTATATATTGTGTTTTCAGAGTCTTTGTCTTCAAGTAATTTTTCGAAGACGAAAATCGAGCAGTCATGTTGTTTTTGCTTATGTGGAAAGCTACCGCTCGTTAGGAAATCTCGCATTGCGTGCGCAACCTACAGATTAGTGAATAATCTGCTAGCAGCTGATTCCCATAATTAACTGTATGCGCTTAGCCAATGAGAAGACAGGAAGTGACCACAATGTATAATAACATCAATTCATCTGCTTATTCTCCATCCATCGTCAGCGTCATCGTTATCGTCCTCTGTATCTTATCTTGTCTCGTCGCATCCTAATGAGTTCAATCACTCATTTCCAGTGCTATTTGTCTTTCTTTCCAAGGCATTGTCTTCACCAACATTCAGCCAGATGGCAAGCTACCTCCCCACGTGGAGTACAAAATAAGAATGAACAGCACATTCACAGCTGATACCACATTAATACGGAGTAATTACTGGCAGCCTGGACCCGAGTGCGAGTTCCAGCCATACTACTTCTTCGGTTTTGATTGGTTCCAGGATATATTTGACCGCGCTATTATAGATCAAATGGCCAACATCGGCACTCACCTAGCACCAGCTTCATACCTACAGGAGATCCCGTATCCGTGTTACATGAGCGACAGGTAATTCTTCAAAGTTCCGTTTGCAACATGCAGTACGCATCTTAAAGGACATTGGCACCTTTTCGATCAAAGTATATAACTTAAATAGCCGGAATATAGTAGTTTGAGGTTGTAAAAATACTCGTAAAGTGTATTAATTGCACTGTCAAAGTTGCTAACCTGAATCATTGTCCGCCATCTTGGATGTATTTTCGATATGCGTGTGACGTCACAACCAGGGTGAGCGAAATTTTTATAAGTTTGAAACTTGATTTTTGTGAATGTCTTCCTTTTTTAATTCAACCACACCATTTTAAAAAGCATTCTTCGGAAACTCGGCTACCCACAGAGTAGTTTCATCAGGTTTACCCCGTTCTCTTCAAGATGGTCGCCGCAAAATATTCCCGGCTTCATTTTTTCGCAGCGTCTAAACAATAGTTGCTCGATCCAGTCTTTATTTAGAGATTAGTCATCAGTGGATATAGTGGATCCGTACTTGGGATCAGGTTTAGGGTTTGGTTTATGTTTAGGGTTAGGATCAAGTACAAGTTCAGTATGGATCCACTACTAACCTTAATAGTAACCTTAATAGTAACCTTAATAATAACCCTACATTAATATTACTGTTGCGACCATCTTGAAACCTACCTCTTACGGATACTAAAAAAGATCGTCCAGAAGGCGGTTGCTTGCGGGGCCCTGGATGTAGTAATCCCCCTGCAGATGGATGGAGCTTAAGGTATTAAACTACGTTTGCTTCTTTTTCAGTTTTATGTTTGTGATCAAACATATGGTCCCGCTATGTATGGTCATTTCGTGGATTTATACCGTGGCGATCACCATCCAGAGCATCGTTTACGAGAAAGAACGAAGGTTGAAGGAATTTATGAAGATGATGGGGCTTAGCAATATTGTGCATTGGATAGCGTGGTTTATTACCAGCCTTTCCTCCATCTCAATTACAGTAGCTTTACTTACTATCACATTAAAGGTAAAATTTGCCTGTTTAAAGGACATTGGCAACAAAAATTAAGTTTGTCTAACATGAAAGAACTCGTAAAATGATAGGGTAACACCTTTTACACTTTACTTCGTTTTTGAAATATTTCAGTTTGTTTGATATGTAAATGAGATGGTCTCTGACGTCAGTGCAGGGTAGAGAATTTTCACTCATTAAAAAATGCCTTATATCAGTGATTGCTAAGTTTACAATGTTTATTATCACGAGAAGTTATTATACGCACATTTTCAAGTAGATTTGTGGAACAAACTTGAAGATGGAACTGATATTTTAATGAGTGAAAATTCTCTACCCTGCACCATCTCATTTACATATCAAACAGACTGAAATATTTCAAAAACGAAGTAAAATACGGAAAAGTTGTAAAAGGTGTTACTCTATCATTTTACGAGTTCTTTCATGTTAGACAAACTTAATTTTTGTTGCCAATGTCCTTTAACCAACCAATCAATCTTCTTCGTCCGACCGCGCGATGGAGTCGGCTTTACCCTTTTTCGATCCAAATGGAAATTGTGTTTTTCCTGATCATCTCTGAAATTATACTAAAACAATTAGTCACCTCAGTCTCGGTGCATGATTATCGTTATATTTATACGATAGTCCCCTCGACTTTGGCGACTAATTGTTGAATAGAAATCTCGGGCTTGTTGTCTAATTGTTAAAGTGTCTATCCGGGGTTTGGGGATTTTATATATTTGTGATCTTTGGAATTTCTTGAGAAGAATTGTAAAATATCTTGTCGTGCGAAAATTTCATCTTCATGCCTTTTAACATCAAAGCAGCAGTGAAATACAAATAAAGTTTGGGAGTTGAGCGAATTTTGTCTATACAGTTGTGTTTAAAGTTCAAGAACCAAACTTTCTTTGTATTTCACTGTTGAATTAGTATGCAATGACTTCGCGTGTCCATGCTTTGACGTCATTTCCTGTGAATAGTAAATCAACTTTAGCAGGGAAAAAAGGCATGAAGATGAAATTTTCGAACGACAAGATTATATTACATTTCTTCTTGGTAGAACCCAAAGATTACGAATATGTAAAATCCTCAAACCCCGGATCGGCACTTTGAAGTACTCCTAACCCCAAAAACGTTTTTTGGCTTTATTAGCCTGCGTGGCGGCTCTCGAAGGGAGGAGGGAGCTCGCGCGCCTTTTCGCTCATTATCCCCTCCCTCCCAACCCCCCTTCGAGAGCCGCTACGCAGGCTATGGCTTTATCAAATCTTGACATAATTTCTAGTATTTCTGCGAAAATAAAAATGAATGGCACACTTCCATAATTCGTTACGAGGAGTCTGGAACGAGTACATTTTGTGACGTCACGTAAGGTACTCGGTTGAGGTGCTTCTGAAGAGATGGTTTTTAGTTGTGTTGTTGCCAATTGTACGAATAAATCGTGTCTGAAGAGCCTCTGCGCAGGCTAAACGATGACCGGTCTCGAAGAAAAAAAAGAAGAAAAATTTCGACCCATCGAAGAGTTTAGCTATTTGTTCTGATCACTTCTGAGGCATTGCCTGAGGCATTCGAGATGAGGATGTTGCCTGGTCAAACGAAGCCGAACTATCCAAAATAAAGGTCGAATGCTAGGCTAGATCTGCAAAGCAGATCACAAGTTGATCAAAGCAAAATACCGACTACCTTGAGTGACGTCAAAATACATGCTAGACCCTCATCCTCATTTACTCTGACCCTATAATATGTATCATTTTCATTTGTTTTGTCCAGTATGGGAAAATCCTCACCTACAGCAATCCATTCCTCGTATGGTTATTCCTCATGCATTTCGCCGTGGCGACCATTGTCTTCTGCTTCTTGATCAGCGTGTTTTTCTCGAAAGCGAAGCTGGCCGCCGCTTGTGGTGGGATCATTTATTTTCTAACCTACATGCCGTTCGTCTTCATCTCGATCAGGGAAGATGCCGCCATGGTACAAATAAGTAGTGGGTGGAAAAGCGTGGCAAGTCTGTTCTCGACAACCGCCTTTGGCCTCGCCTCGCGTCACTTCGCCCTGTACGAGGAGCAATCGATTGGAGTCCAGTGGTCAAACGTAGGAAAGAGTCCGGTAAGTTATAGGGCTGCATGCGGCGGGGGGGGGAGGTATTGTAGTTGTAGTGCGAGGGGGTGTTATATGTCACCCTTTAGCAATGATTAAAGACCAAACACACACACTTTCACCCGGTTAATGGCTTGCGCCTTTTCGGGCAACTGCGCCATATATCGGGCAACTGCGCCATATCGGGATAAGGCCAAACAATGTTGAATGGATGTCTTCTTATTTAAATAGGATAATTCGCCGCGTTCACTCGACACCAACAGGCAGACATGAACTTCTTGTATACAGAGGGCTTTAAGAATAATAATTAATATAGAGAGGATTTAATATAGTCAAATACATATGTGGAAAAAGTGACTGCCCCAACCGGGAATCGAACCCTGGTCTCCGAATCAACGTTAAGCGCTCTAACCTTTGAGCTAATAGAGACACGATCTCTTATTATTCTTAAAGCCTTCTGTATACAAGAAGTTGTGTATCGCTTCGCTACTTTTGGAAGTGCGCTCGAGTGGCCTTGCTCCACGTTATGGTTATAGATGCGATGTCTGCCTGTTGGTGTCGAGTGAAAGCGGCGAATTTAATATATATGTGGAGAAATCACTGACTGTTCTGACCGTGTCTCAACAGCTCAAAGGTTAGAGCGCCGAATTCGGAGACCAGGGTTCGATTCCCGGTTGGGGCAGTCACTTTTCCATAGATGTATTTGACTTAATTATATATATATATATATATATATATATATATATATATATATATATATATATATATATATATATATATATATATATATATATATATATATATATATATATATATATATATATATATATATATATATATATATATATATATATATATATATATATATATATATATATATATATATATATATATATATATATATATAATATATATATATATATATATATATATATATATATATATATATATATATATATAATTGTTGGTTTAGAAGCCCTTTTCCTAAAAGAATGGAAGACTGTGTACGTGGGATTATTTGGAGGACATTCATATTGTGTTTGTGCTTTCACGTGTAATTGCGCGCCAACCTTTTACTTAGTCGTTTACTTTTTTAAGAAAAGGCCAATGGTTAGAAACAGGTTTGACCCCTGTCCCAGACTAGTTCTGGTAATAGCCCATAAAATACGGTATAATCATCTAATGTTGTGGTTCTCCAATGAAAAAAGATGCCTTATTTTTATCAAATGATCTTAAAGTTATTAACACAATTAGTAATCATGGAAATTTCATCTCCGAAAATTCATTGAAAAGAGGTTGTGTTTTACATGTAAAACGTCAATTTTGAATGATGACAAAACTTAGCGAGATGCAGCTTATGACACCATGGCCTCAACAGCAACAAATCAGAGCAGAGTACTGATCTCTAAATAAAGAAGCCGGAAGGAGCTCTTGGCGGCCATCTTGTTGGAACCACGTTTTATAGTTTTAATATAGGCGACAGAGACTATCTGTCTCTGATCTTTTAAGATGCTAAAATGAATCAGTTGTCCAAGGTTTTCCCATATAATATAGAACATAAACTACGGCTCCACAACACTAAGTAGTAAGTATGAAGTCGGAATTAGCGCGTGGCGGCCATATTGGAGTGACCAGGTGGTCATAATATGGAGTGACCACAACTGATTCATTTTATCATCTTAAAAGATCAGAGACAGATAGTCTCTGTCGCCTACAGTAAAACTATATAGCGTGGTCCCTTCAAGATGGCCCCTGTGAAGTATTCCCGGCTTCATTTTTCCCAGCATCCAAATAATAGTTGTTCGATCCAGTCTTTATTATTTTAGAGATCAGTGGAGCAGAGCTTGTTGAGGCTATGACGTCAAAGGCAGTCTCGACTCGACGATAAGATACAACCATTATTTCAAGAAATTTCGAAACATTGCAGGATTACTATAATTGATATCTTAGATTCCAACTTAGAACCGCTTTTAACCTCAGTGTGTACATTCTATACCCTCGAATAACTATTGTGATTGGGTTCGTTTTAGCTGGCAGGTGATGACTTTAACATTCTAAAGATCTTCTACATGTTAATCGTGGACACCATCTTGTATGCTGTTCTTGTCTGGTACATCGAGGCTGTCCACCCTGGTTCGTACGGTCTTCCCCGACCTTGGTACTTCCCGTTTCAAGCAACCTATTGGTTCGGCCATAACACCAAGGCCTGTCCAAAGTTCACGCGCAATTACGTGCTCGCCAACGAGGAGGACGCACCCCCCTGTACTCCTGGCTTGCTGGCTTGTGAAAGTGAACCCATTCATTTGCCTCTTGGTGTCTTCATTCAAGGATTGGTCAAGGTAATAGAATTTGTTTTTACAAACTGTGCTCAAACGACGGTTGATGTCCCGGAAACTTTTTCTTTTGCCCGGAGTTCTCGCGTTTTCCATGCGCTTTGCCGGCCACATTCAAACTTGAAAAAGTCAGGCTGAATTTAAGTTTTGTCGAAGACCTGACGCATGCGCAGCTTGCGACACTGCTCCTTTAATCACTTTTTTAAAGAGACACTCCCTCCCAAAAACAAGTGTTGCTTAAATGAAAGTTCTTTGTCGCCTTACATAAGAATGGGTATTAGTTTTCTTCTAATCGTTTTAGTTTAAGAGAAATCTGGTTTTGTTTGTCGTATTTTTGGTAAATTGAAGGCCGCCATTTTTGTTCTGATTGCGGGCGAATGCGGTCGCTCCCATTAATTTTTGAATAGCATGACAATAACGTGGTCTTAGTCTATTGTGCGCAGGATTTCTATTTACGCTATTGTGAAGGTTGGGTTAGATCATATTGAGTTAACGCACAGTCCTCGTCTTTGGGACGATGTTTTTTTAGTATAACCATAGAAAATACAGTCGGTTAGAAAACTGATTAGGCGGGGGGTTAGGGTTAGAAAACTCATTAGGTGGGGGGGGGGGGGTTAGGGTTAGCATCTAAGTTGTTTTGGGTTAGTGGTTATTTGCATGGTTAAGTAGAGCTATGGTTATACTAAAAAACATCGTCCCAAAGACGCGGCTGTACGTTAATTCTATATGATCTAACGCCGACCTACATCACTCAATGACGTCAAAAATTAATGGAAGCGACCGCATTCGCCCGCAGTCAGAACAAAAATGGCGGCCTTCAATTTACAAAAATACCAAAAGCCACATTTCTCTAAAACTAAAACGATTAGAAGAAAACTAATGCCCATTCTCATGTAAGGCGACAAAGAACTTTCATGTGTTGATATATGCACTGCTGTAGTGAATGTGGGAGAGCTTGGAGACGATACATGGGCGATCGAACCAGTACATCATTGTAACCTTCGCTCTCCATCTGAGTCTCGGTGGCTCAATGGTTAGAGCGTCTCACCGGCAATCAGAAGGTTACAGGTTCGATTCCTGTCCAGGACTCAGAATCATTTTTCTGAGGATACGTACTTGACGATCGTCCGTCATCATCGGTTCTATGAGAGACCCATTGTATCGTGATGACGGTGGTCTATCACCAGAAGCTTATTAATCATCTTGTTAATAGATAACGTCATCATCGGTTCGATGATGGTATAAATAGAGATCCTAACCTTATGAAGACACTAGATTGGAGTGTCGAAACGTTGGGTTATGGACAGTAACTTTTAAAGTTACTTTCAAAAACGTTTTAAGCCAGAGTAGCGTCAAACTATGTCTAACTTTTTTTTGTTTACAGGTTTACAAAACTGGTATGAAGCGAGCCGTGAACGGGTTAAGCCTGAACTTATACGAGGGACAGATTACGTCATTCCTTGGCCACAACGGTGCTGGGAAGACGACGACAATGTCCCTTCTTACTGGACTGTTCCCACCAACCCAAGGCACGGCCTACATATATGGAAATGACATTCGTTATGACATGGACGACATCAGGAAAAGCCTTGGATTCTGTCCGCAACATAATGTCTTGTTTGATAGGTGAGTGCAATATACAGAACTAGAAGCACGTGTACGCAATAACCCCTCGTTCGGTGTATATGGTAATACCAATAGTTCTATATATAACTGGACAGCATATTCTCCCACCTAGAATTTACAATAATTATAAATGTTAGGATTCTCGATCCCTATCCTAATCCTATCCCTATTAATCTAATATTAAGAACAACAAGTGATAGTACGAGTAATGCTGCGAGACGAATTACACTTCAAGCAGATAGTTTTAAAGGATCTAGAATTATTATAAGTTATAGGTGTTTGCCAGGGATTTAAAGTAGTATCTGAGCATGGTAGATCTGAATAAATTAAGGTTCCCATACATAAGTTTAATTCATCGGCTAAAGTGTTCCATATTGTGGTGGCTCTTATCAAATAATATCAACGGATTCCAATCTTGGAACGAGTAGCGAACTACTTTTCAAGCTGACAAGAGCGCCATATGTAAAATAGAGGTTCATTCAAACGCTGCTGGGTGGTTGGCAAATAACGTTTTCATTCTCGTATTTTATGCTTCCGGATGCCGCCGCCATTTTAGAGTTTGCTCGACGGCTCAAAGTTAATGTACAGCGGCGGTTTTCTTTTCAATTTTGACGTCATCGAGTGCTTGTCTTTTGATCCTTGCACTTCATGACGTCACCGTTGTACTCCCTTATATTCTTCGCATTCACACGTCTTTGATTATCCCTCTAACTTTTTACCTGTAGGTTAACTGTCGAAGAACATCTCTGGTTTTATGCAAGATTGAAAGGAATGGCGTCACATTTGGTGTGCGGTGAAGTAGATAGGTATGAAATGATTTATATATGTATTAATATGTATTTATATTTCTCAAACTCATTAATAATTCATGAGCCAATTAGCCAATGAAATCACTTTATGTTATCACATGACTGAGGCTGGATACTCGAGTAAAACACGTAAAAATCATATACCACCACATGAAGTTATTAGATCAAACCCGGTTTTGATCTAATTGCTGAGATCTTTATTAATAATTCATTTTTTGGAGAACGAAACGACCTGCCTTCGTCTTCGCTCATCCTCAACTGAACAGAGTCTGTTAATTTTCTGAATAAATTTTACACACCCTCGTGAGTTCAGTCCCATGAGGGTTTGTTCTCAAATGCGTTTTAAGTAAACATCCAATTAAATCCGTGTTCGATTGAGAAGCCATATAAACAACTCGTTTATCGTGTTTCATCAGGGGATCCAAACACTCGAAAACAATAAAAACACTCGCGCTCGTGTTTTCATCATGTTTTCTCGTGTTTGGATCCCCTGATGAAACACTCAAACTCGTTGTTCATATATTACTTCCAAACCTAATTAATAATTCATTAATTCGTTTTTTTCGCACAGATCGCGCTCCTTCGTCGCCCGGTCTGTACGAAAACCTCAGGCAAACACTTTCCCGTTCAGAGCGAGAAAAAAAGGTTAAGGTGACACGATAGTCTAAATCAGGAGAAATTGCATTTTTCCGCATAAAACGTGGTTCGATGAACCATGTGGTGGGCTTGTTTACTGAAACGTTTAATACCCTCAAAGTTTACTGATTTGCATAAAATCTGCCGCTTATCATAAACACAATTTCTCTAGATATATAAATGCTACAAGTGTGAAACGTTTCAATCATCAAGACCACCGCTAGAGCTATGCAATGAACCAAAATAAAGCTCAGATCTGCATTACAAAACATTTTATGGGGGAAATACAATTTCTCATGATTTAGACTATCGAGCCACCTTAAAGTGTTTTTCCTCAAATTCTGGAATTTGAAGGCCACGAGATGCTATTTTTGTGATATTATCAAAAATATTTGACCTATATGCATGAAATATTCACTGTGAGTTCATACAGGTATTATCTGTGCAATGACGAATTGATTTGTTCTTAGACTACTCCAAAAAATATCTAGGACCTTTGGAAGAGATGTAATTGGACATTTTTCTCCCTCATTTTTTTTGGGAAAGGCTAAAATATATGAAGGCATTGACGTATCTGTAAAATAATTCGCCATTGCACAGCTCTGGTATTGCATGTACCACATATAAAATTTCAGACCCTTAGCACTTACCTGTTTGGAGAAATCACTATTGGCGCGTCCTACAGTTTAGTGCCTTTAAAAATGTTGTGTTCGCGGAAAAGGGTGTGACTGCTAAGGAATTAAAGATATGGACCCAAATCGTTTTCTTTGTAAATATATGGACCATGTTAAAGGATGAGTGTCCAGCTAATGCTTTGCGCGCTTGTGTTATTGTTTTGATTTGGGAAACTTGCTTCTAACTACCTCGGTTTATTACGTTTTCTTGTTGTTTCGTTATCTTCTTACGACATACTAAATTAAGCTGTTAAAAGTCGTTTAAATCAGTTTGTGATGATGTCTGACTCAGAGTTTGTCGAATATTGTAAACCGCACTCTTCGTGCCGTCGTCTGTCAGCGTGTTCTATTCTCAACGGCTTCGATTACAACGGCCTTGTCCAATACAACGATTTACAGCAGTTAGCGTTCGTTTCTAGCGTAATATCTGTTCCTCTACTCATAGAATATATGGAATATAAGGATCTTATACTATTGGCTTTGCCAGGAAACTGCGGTCTTGAAGGAAACTTTGAAATTCACGCATCAAACGGCAAACAACGAGCGACGGATACCTGTCTCAAAACACAATTCCACGGCGCACCGAGTGTAATCAAATACTATCAAAAATATAACAATAATAACTTACTACATTATCTCTGCTCTTACGAAAAACACAATTTGAGTAATTTACGGCAAGGATTGCTCAGATATCGAAGGATTGGTTTACTTGTTCAATTTCGTGGCCCAAAAAATGGCCGCGAGCAAGCTTGTGAGCGCGCACAGCATTAGCTGGACACTCATCCTTTAACTACTTATGTAAAAAAAAAATGACTATATAAAATTTGTAGTATGATAAATCGTGCTCTCAAAATGACTCCATTTTGACTATCGAGCCACCTTAATAGGTAGATAATAATTCACTTGTTCGATGCTTCCGAACTTACGAATAATTTTCTTGTGTTTTCATACAGGTTGATTATAGATTTGGACTTGCCAAGTAAGCGACAAAGTTTGGTCGACACGTTGTCGGGGGGAATGAAACGAAAACTTTCAATCGCTGTTGCCTTTGTCGCCAAATCACGCATGGTGATCCTAGATGAACCAACGGCTGGGGTCGATCCGTATGCTCGCAGAGCAATTTGGGATCTTTTAATTAAATATAAGAAAGGTAGGTAGTGTATAAAGTTATTCGTTATTTTCTCCGGATGTTCAGGGCGGCGGTGAGGATGCATGATGATGATGGTGATGGTGGTGATTGTTGTTATTGATGATGGTGGTGTTATTGATGTTGTTGGATTGGTTGTTATTGTTTATGGTGGTTATAAGTACGTGATGGTGGTGGTGGTGATGACGATATGGCTATGGTACGTGATGGTGATGGTGGTGATTGTTGTTATTGATGATGGTGGTGTTATTGATGTTGTTGGATTGGTTGTTATTGTTTATGGTGGTTATAAGTACGTGATGGTGGTGGTGGTGATGACGATATGGCTATGGTACGTGATGGTGGTGGTACGTGATGATGATGGTGGTGACGATGACGTGGTGGTGATGGTGGTGATGATGACGTGTTGTGGTGGTGGTTGTCATGATGATGATGATGGTGGTGATGACAATATGACGATGGTACGTGATGGTGATGATGGTGGTGGTACTTGATGATGATGGTGGTGATGATGACGTGTTGTGGTGGTTGTGGTCATGATGATGATGGTGGTGGTGATGACAATATGACGATTGTACGTGATGATGATGATGGTACGTGATGATGATGGTGATGATGACGCGATTGTGGTGGTCATGATGATAATGATGATAGTGGTTGTGGTGATGATGGTACGTGATGGTGGTGGTGATTATTATGATGATGATGATGGTGGTGATGGAGGTGCTGATGATGGTGGTGGTAATGATGGTGTTGATGATGTTGTTAATGGTGATGGTGAGGGAAATGAAGTTGGTGATGTTATGAGTGATGTTATGTGATGATGGTTGGGACTTTTAGTCCCGTTCGCGTTTTCCATTTTGGATCTCTTGTTGTTGTCTTTTTCATGGCAACAATTGTTATCCAATAAAATTATAAAAATAAAAAAATAAAATAAAATAGTCGCAATAGTTATGATATGACGATGGTGGTAATCGGGATAACGATTATGACAGCAGCGATAGTCCTACTTTTTATTTTCCCACATTCCTTTGGAAGTATATTGAGACATTTACCACCATATCTCTTTTCGTTAAACAACATTTTCTCTTTTACAAATGTCAGATCGCACCATACTGCTCTCAACTCACTTCATGGACGAAGCAGACGTACTGGGCGACAGAATCGCTATAATATCGGAGGGAAAACTCCGGTGCTTGGGTTCATCGCTATTTTTGAAGAGCCACTACGGTGATGGTTACAATTTGACTCTGGTCAAAAATCACCCCGGTAGTTCTCAGAGTTCCTTCTCTAATACGCCGCAAGGATCGTTAACCAACTTGGGTAGTACGCCTCCGACGGAGAGATCCCTGACTGTGAGCCTGGGATCAAGTCCTGGGACGTCGGCAGCTTCTCCAATTTTCGGGACATTAAGAGGACAGTCTACGCCCGCACGAGGTAAACTATTGAGTTTTATGACAAGCCAATCGCATTATAGAATGGACCAGCCGATCCCTGTGCCATTTTTGCGGACCTTCCGCCGTGGAACCAAAATGCCCTGGGTACGAGGTTGCGTTACATGTAACAGTTTTATTGGGGTTTTAATGGACCACCTGTCATTGGGGTTTTTCCCTGTTGTTGGTTCCTGGCATTATTTATTTATTTATTTATTGTATTTTTGCCAAATTGATATAAATAAACACTATCGTTGAATATTTTATGTAGCAATTGTCTGTTTCGATTATCTAGGTAGCATCTTGTCGATACCCGAAGCGAATGTAGAAAATATTTGCAGTTTCGTACAGTCGTACATTCCTTCAGCTAAACTCATCCAGGAAAGTCGCCAGCAACTGTCCTTCATGTTACCGAACAACGTTGTTAAAAAAGACGGATTTGGAAACTTTTTCGCTCATCTCGAAGAAAACTTGGAATCTCTCGGATTGAAGAGCTTTGGTATTACCGATACTCCACTAGAAGAGGTGAGAAGATCTGTCTTGTATCCATTTTATTCAAGCATTACTCGAGCATTAAACTCCTAAGGGGTTGTTTACATGAATCCGGATTGAGTTTCATTCCGGATTGAACTCATACCAGTTCTGTTAAAATCCCTTCAAGTGTTTACATGAATCCAGAATGAGATGCATCTCATTCCGGATTGAGTTTCATTCCGGATTGAACTCATACCAGTTCTGTTAAAATCCCTTCAGGTGTTTACATGAATCCAGAATGAGATGCAGCTCATTCCGGATTGAGTTTCATTCCGGATTGAACTCATACCAGTTCTGTTAAAATCCCTTCAGGTGTTTACATGAATCCAGAATGAGTTGCAGCTCATTCCGGATTGAGTTTCATTCCGGATTGAGTTTCATTCCGGATTGAGTTTCATTCCGGTTCTCATTCCGGATTGAGTTTCATTCCGGATTGAGTTTAATTGAAATTTCATTCCAGTGTCATGTAAAGGCGGTGCGAGATTTCATTCCGGAATGAAAAATACGACCTAGAAGACTGAAACGGACAACACATGCGTGCTTTTAATCAGTACAATTGATCAGTACAATTTTCAGCTAGAGACAGGAATTGCGCCGACGTCATATTGCTCAATATAAATAGCTCTTTGTCAATGACGTTATAAATTAAAGGTGAATTAAATTAAATCAGACCGACATTTCTAGTACAGACCGAGCGGAGCGAGACGAGGTTCGTGCAAAAAACGGAGGTAAAGACCAAACAAGTGAGGTCAATATTAAAGACTTATTAACCGAGTGCGAGGTCAGTGCGAAAAAACCGAAGGCAAATACTTTACCGTACAGACCAAGCAAACGAGGTTAATAAGACATTTATTATATGGCTTTTAGTTCATTTTGTTCTCTGTTTTTAACGTTGTGTTTGTCTTCAGATGTTGCCGTTTACCTTACCTCTGAGCTTGTTGATTTCGCTTTGATGTTTACACGCGTTACTGGTCGTTAGGCATTCATTTTCTTCACTTATATAGATAAACAGCTTTCAAGAAAAGCAGCACTAATGTTCCAGGACGTGTTATTGTTCGAACTTTTTCAACGAACATACTCAAATCCTCTTTTATTTTCATCTAAATCAACTCAGAAATTTTCCCGCCAAAACTTACCAGTCCGGAAAAAGCGTATTGCCCTCTCACAGCGCCGGGAGGGCAATACGCTTTTTTCCGGACCTCTCACGACCCAATCAGCGTGCGCCATCTTTCTTAGTCATATAATTAATATAAGCTGTTTATTATATGGCCCCTCAATAACGAGAAGTTTTCAGCAATAGTCACTTCACTACAGTGCTCGAAATCACTTTCCCAAAGTTCCCGATCATGGTGATTCACTGCGACTGTCACTACTTAAAATTGCGGTCACAATCTATTTTCACACTCTTTTGATTCTAGATGTGATGACTGAGATAATTTTCTTTCCTCTTGAAATGCCTTTTGATTTCTCTAAAAGATAATACATTATACAGTGAAAAACCGATAGGGGTATCTAGTACGTATTCCTTATAAGGAAGCGCAAATAGAAGGCATTGACGAGCAAATAGAGTGAATTAACGAGCAAATAGCTGACACGTTCAAACCTCGTACCAGCCTCCTAGTTAATTGGATTGTAACCGACCCCAAAACAACAAAGGTCCTAACCCTTTGGCAAACGTTTTCTTGAGAAATAAACCACCCCCAAAGCTATAGAATATATCAAAGGAAAGTTAAATTATCTATTTACAACATACGTACAGCTTTATCCCGGTAGCTAACTTAGTTCTCTTTAAAAGCGCGGATAATCGAACATGCCAAAATATAATTTTCCTAATACGGATACCATCTTGTAAACAAAAACACGGCTGTCTTCGACGAACGTTTTCTTGAGAAATAATCAACTCCCAAAGCTACAATATATATTAAAACAAAGATAAATTATCTGTTTACAATATGCGTGCAGCTTATCAGGCTAGCGAACGTAGTTTTCTTAAAAAGAGTGGATAATCGAACATATCGTAACGTGTTAACAAACCCACATACAGTGGGCTGGTACGAGTGCCATGTATTTGTTCGTTAATGCCTTCTATTTGCTCGTCGGTCACTTCCTTATATGGAATACGTACTAGAAGTACATATGGAATACCACTGCTGAAAATCTCACGCTCGTTCAGACTATAAGCCGTTACGAGGATTTATCAGAAATCGTTTCGCATAAATTGTAATATGATTATGAATATTATAATATAATCAAACAGTGCAAACCGTCGCGTTTAATGATGGTGTAATTGCAATGTACTTTCAATTGGTCTGTATACGTGTGTTGGATCGGGATTCTTGCATTAATTTATACAAAAATCCCACTCACCTTCAGCCGGTGGAATAACAGAGACGTTCGTGCAAGTACTTCATGCGAATTTATTTATAGTTTGATATCAGCGGGAAAAGTATTCTTGCCATTTCCTATATCTTAGCTTAGGCTAAACAAATGCTTTTCGCGTGTTTCTGACTGTGTTTTATTTGTCTTTTTAACTGCACGCGTGTGTATCTTTTTGAATGGGCCAATATATTTCTTGCCCATCAAGATGATCCCCTGCTTTTCCGCCGATCATAAACAATTTCTTGCCGATCATTGGTGATCGGCGCTTATTTCGAGCCCTGCTTCACTAGCATGTATATATTATGTTCGATTTTTTGTTTAGTTTTCAAAGATGACGATATGTTTGTACTTTGTTGTTCCTTTATAAAGTTTGCAATATCTTGCTTCATGTTTGTCAAAATCCGGATCGCACATGACGTCAACCAAGCACATGACGTCACGGTCGTATTCAAAATGGCGGTCCACAAGGCTGTTTTTCGATGGTTTATTCAACTATAAAATGTTTCACGAGCATTTACATAGCGCCAAACTACTATATTCCGACTCATATATACTTTCGTGTTAAAAGTAGTTATTTTTTGTTGCTTTTTCTTTAGGTGTTTTTGAAAGTTACAGAAATTGCTGGACAAGACGATTCAGGTGAGATAAAACTTTTGAAAATAAATGTAGCAGAGGTAGTTCTAAGTGATGATGCGACCAGTTTTTCCCTTTCCGAAATCGTTGACGTTTAAAGGTTTTGGTTTTGGCCCTCTTTTGAGCTGTTTCTTCGGTGTTTTCGCGGACATCTTCTCTAGCTATAGACCAATTATACAAACGTAACAATTTATATATTTGCGATGATTAATCTATTCGCTCATTATAGCTCATTAATCTATTCGCATATAATTGAAATGTAATAGTAGGCAGTGATGAAAATTACCATGGCTTGTTGGCAGGCTATGGCTTCTCCTCCGCCCCTGTCCATCTCCCGTTTCAGTCCTACCCCAGGGCCTCCCACTGATCTCAAAAATAGGACTGGATTGAGCTTTCTATTGTATCTGACGAGCTTATTTTGAAGCCTGTATATTTGCATAATGCCAATTGACGAGAGATCATCAAAAGCTCCGAGTTTGCAAGCAAATCGAAATGCGACGCTCGCAAAATAGGTTTAGTGTCTGGCCAATATATTTTCTTTGTTGACATTAAATGCATAAAATCTTAAACCTAATTTGACGTCTCATATTAGGCTTCTCTTACTGGATAATTAGAGCAAACGGCGGCCATATTGGAGTGACCTCATTACGAATACAGTGGTGAATCGGAGAGGAAAGGCAGAATTCTGACATTTAATAACTGTCCAGCGAGTATGTTTCCTTTGCTAAAGTTAAATAGCAAATGTCAGAATCCTCCCCAACATGTCTGTGATGCCACAGTACTCCTTAGGTGGTCACTCCAATATGGCCGCTGTTGGCTTCATTTTTGTAACAACAGAAGCTCGATCCAGTCCTATTTTTGAGATCAGTGGGGCCTCCCCAACCCCTCCCAAGAGCCTGTATAGCAGGCTAGTCTAAGTTTAGTAGAACAAGCACTGTAGTCTAGTTTAAGTTTCGTATAGAACTCGCATTGTAAAGTCTAGTTTTAGAACAAATAAGCACTGAAACACTTTCTTTCGGTGCATTTGGTTGTCGAGTGTAGGCGTAGGAACCGCTGGGGGCTTCAGCCCCCCCCCCCCCATTTTAAATGGGGGGACTATAGAGACTAAGTGAGAAGCTACTTAAGGTAATCTACCTAGGGGCTTCATCTACACGACATTTTACAAACGGGTGTAGTCTGAAATGCCTGAAGTGTTAGCAAACCCCTAAACCCTTGCCACGCGAGTGTTATATTGGTTCCCAGACCCTTCTGTCAGTACTAGGCGCAAAAAATGGCGTCACATGGTAAGAGGCAGCAGGTAAGCTTGGATTCATTTGAACTATGCTCGCTGTAGAATTAGATGAAAACATTTGCTCAAATTGCTGAAAATTGTCTTTCCGAGCTTCTAGATTTCAAAATTTTCCGGCGGATGACCCCTGGAGCCCTTACCAATGCGGTCACTGATTACCTGCTTGTCGACTTCAGCCCCCCCCCCCCCCCCCCAACTTTAAATCCGTTCCTACGCCTCTGGTACTAGGAGTATCATTAGAAATGTGAAGTTGATCGTCTAAGTTGTTCTAGTCTTGAGAGAGACTTGTTGGTGACTGACGTTTCGACGGCCTCAGCGGCGGTCATCTTCAGAGTCAAGTCAACTTGACTCAGAAGATGACCGCCGCTGAGGCCGTCATCAACAATAGTCTTTCTCAAGACTACAACAACCTGGACTATCAACTTCACATTTCTAATGATGATATTATTAATAGGTAATAACACGGTTTTCTCGTGCAATTATTAATCCCACATACACTCGAAATCATATTATTTAACCTATACAAGCCCAAGCCTTAACCTATACCAGCTGCTGTAGTCTAGTGGTTACCACACATGTCTATATGAGTTGGGAGACACAGGTTCATATCCTGGTTCGGACCACCACTCAAGGTCTTAAAAATAATTGAGGAGAAAGTGCTGCCTTTGCAATAATACTAGCAATTGGTAAGACTTTCGGGTCTTCTCGGATAACGACCTTAAATCGTAGGTCCTCGGAACCCCTATCAATTGGGCTTCTAACCTGTTAGGGCATTCCGTTCACCGAAAAGAGTGATAAATATAATAAACTAAACAAAAACAGTATAGTATAGTATAGTCTAAGTTATATTGTTTTGGTTATATGATTGATATTGAGTCCAATCTTCGTCATTTCAGTTTCCCTTTCATCGAAAGATGATGATATAGAGAATAACGACCAACCTGATGTAGATGATGCCTTTGACAGCCATGTTGGCAATGGATCTGTTGCTGGAGCCAAAATTAAAATTGAAATGGTGGACGTGGCCGAGCCCGAGGTGTCCAGCACGTTGGAAGACGAGCCGTTGCTTGAGATGGCCGAGAAGGACGAGAAACCAAAAGATGGTGAGGGTAGGTTACACCAGGTTTATTACGCCGAAAAAAGTGGCTGATGGGAATCGAGCCGATTATGGCCAGTGAGCTCCGACTGCTAACTTTGCAAACTGCGCACAGAATATATTTTTTCTCGCCAAAAATGCGCACATAAACTGCACGTAATGGAGCAAAATGCAGTGGGAACACCTTGTGTCAAATAGGGACCCATTGAGCGGTAGAAACTAGATGAAATTACTTTACTGGTATGTAGTTTGAGAGAGGTAGTTTAGGTGCATGTGTGATACATATGCATATTTTACCTCTCCACGCATGAAAGCGTCATGCACGCACACTGCGCACTTGAATGCTTGATATCGAAAAATGTGCACATGATCTCGAAAAGTGCGCAGGGAAGATAACAGGCAAACAGTGAAGCCAAATATGGTGGACATGGAGGCCAATTTTGTACGTCAGTGACAGTCCTTTTCACGTCATTGTACTTTAGTACATTGTACTTTTTGAAAATTGTTGAAAAATGTCGAAAGGAAGACGCTCTAACCATTCACCTACGGACCTACATCATTGTAACCTTCGCTCTCCATCTGAGTCTCAGTTGCTCAATGGTTAGAGCGTCTCACTGGCAATCAGAAGGTTACAGGTTCGATTCCCGTCGGGACTCAGAAACATTTTTCTGAGGATATGAACTTGACGATCATCCATGTATCTAACGATATTTCATCGACTACCAGCAAATGTAGTGACCAGAGGAGTCATTACCTCCACATTTCTAGTGGTATAAGATTGATGAAGAATCGTTGGTTCACTAAGTAGACTGCTGCGCGCGGAGATATGATTGATTAACCAATAAGAGTCGCAGATTGGCGATAGATTATGATTGTTTAACCAATAAGTATCGCGGATTGGCGATAGATTATGATTGATATTTACTAAAACTCTTCAATTGTCGTAAAATCCAAAATTTGTACCCCGTACAGTACAAAAGTTGTACCCCGTACAGTACACGCCTTTTGAGCGAACATCTAGGCGAGGTCCTAAATATGTCCGTGCATATGATCGATTCGACTGCAGTGTAATTGGTGTATTGTAACATCGTACCCAGGGTCTTACCTCCGCTACCCCCGCCCCAGGTAAGACCCTGGGTACGAGGTTGGGTGTATTGTCGAAATAATGAACGGCAGGGTCTAACGCTTCATGCGAAGAAGGATTCATATTCTGCCATTAGGCCGTGTCTTGCTTCTGAACTCTCTATTTTCCCGCTCTTTCTTAGAGTTTGTGAAGAATAGTTCACGTGGCATTCAGGTGAATGACAGCAGTTCTTTACCAAATGGCGTCTGTGAGAATCATGCCAGAAACGTCGCTGCCGATGGCGCCGACGAATGCGCTCACCTGGGTCGTGGTGGAGCTGGCAGTTATGTTGTGTCTGGGGCGACGTTAAAATGGCAACAATTCTGCGGTCTTATCAGGAAACGCTTTTATCAGACGCAACGTAATATGAAGGGACTTTTGTCGCAGGTCTTTCTTCCCTCGTTCTTCATCACCATCTCCATGGTCTTCGCCCTGTCCGTTCCAAGCCCCAAGGACGCGCCGCCGCTCCGCCTCAACACGGGCATGTTCGACCGGCCGAATTACGTGCCCTTCGCGAACGAGGCGGGCCTAAACCCGGACCCTGTAAACCGCAAACTTGCCCGCGGAATGGAGGACACGTTGAAGTTGCGCTCAGGCATCGGCAGCTTCTGTCGCGTGAAGAACACAAGTGATAAACAAGCCGAAAGGAGCCACTCGTATTCGTGTGTGTTTCAAAAGAACATACTTCAGAAGCAGCTGACGAAGATGTTTAACAAGGAATGTGCAAACGCTGTGTATAAGATCTCGGAGGTTTACCTTTGCGGGAATATTTCAGCCAGTACGCACAACGTATCCGATCGCCACGGCAAAGACACGGGGTGTTACTGCGCGTCTTACAATACGGAATACGTGTGTTCAGGGAGCCTGGCGCAGTTCACACCCAAGGAACTCATCCCGGCTACAATCGATACCTTGAGGAACATCACTGGTCGTAATGTCAGCAAATATCTGCTGTATAAAACGAAAGAAACTCGAATGAAAAGGTATGTTGATATAGAACACAGTATATATGCTATATTATTGTTAATGTTATACCAATCATCCTTTGACATGCCATAATGTACCAGTACCATACTATATAGGTCATGTTATGACATGTCATGTCAAACTTTATTCTACTCTACTCTACTCTACTCTCTACTCTCTACTCTCTACTCTATCCTCCACTATGCTATGCTATGCTATGCTATGCTATGCTATGCTATGCTATGCTATGCTATGCTATGCTATGCTATGCTATGCTATATGCTATGCTATATGCTATATGCTATGCTTTAGCATGCTTAATTCTACTAGGCTATTTTCTACTGTACTGCACTGCACTGCACTGCACTGCACTGCACTGCACTGCACTGCACTGCACTGCACTGCACTGCACTGCACTGCACTGCACTGCACTGCACTGCACTGCACTGCACTGCACTGCACTGCACTGCACTGTACTGTATTCCACTCCACTCCACTCCACTGCACTGCACTGCACTGCACTGCACTGCACTGCACTGCACTGCACTGCACTGCACTGCACTGCACTGCACTGCACTGTACTGCACTGTACTGTATTCCACTCCACTCGACTCCACTCGACACGACTTTCCTTTTTATATCTTCACCCTCAGCTGAACTCTCTGCATGTACAGTGCCTTACAGATATGATATTCATGTCTATGTTTGTAGGTACGGCGGTCTTGTCTTTGGCGAAATAGTCCCCAGTATCCCAGCCAATTTTAGTAATTTCAGCTGCTCCAATATCAATTGTGACACTATCAAACGCTTGGGCGTCAGAGAAGCAGTGAAGGTACTGTGAAGTCGTAGGGAGTAAACGTATATTCTCATAGGGCCTGTTCATACATAGGGTTGTTCAGATGGTTTTGTCAACATCACCAAATTAAAATTTTTTTTTAACATCAAGAAAAATTTGTCCGATAAGAATATTTTGAAAAAACAGAATTTAAGAGGTGCTTCATCTTGAAGTGTGCAACTTTTCAAATCAATTCACCGAACGAAACATGAAGGACTCAACTTATGAAGAAGTGTTTGAAAGTCCTTCAATCCTCCATAATTTAATTTGTATGACATTTTCTAAAAGACAGAATTTTGTCAACGTCTGAGCGAGTTCGCTTCTTTGATGACGTTCATCTCTCAGGTAGTTTGAAATTCATTGAAGTAGCAAGTATAAGTGACAGTTTTCCATTTTTCGTGATTTTCCACTGCTTTCCAAAGCCTCCTTTTCAGCAACCCTATATATTTATCTGAATTTTTTTACTCTATCACTTGGTTTTCTCCCACAGGCATTGTACAACAACAAAGGTTATCACTCACAGCCGGTGTTTATGAATATAATGGACAACGCAATTCTCAGACGCTATTTGCCAAATTGGAAAGGCAATCCAGCCGCTTACGGTAAGCATGTCTTCTGTCAGGTTAACTGAACACCACGTACAAACAAAACACGATATATTGACTGGGACTAGGCTGAATGTATCGTCTTTAGCACAAACTACAAACGGCAACTTACGTTAGAAAGTTGGTATACCAACTTGGAACATATGATAAACCACTTAAAGTGGCACTACGATCAAATTTTTACCTATCGATATTTTTACGTATTTATAAAGCAGAGCTGCTAAATATTACTCAGTCGAAACCGTTTTGCGATTAGACGATGGCAAGTATTATTTTTCTGACTCCGAATCTGGAGTTGTTATGTCCGCCATTAATCGTTCATGTTCCTGACCAGCGTAACGAAGTGACGTCAAATTCTCAACGCGAAGACTCCACATCGCTAATTCTTCAAGTAAATCAAAGTCGTTTATTCAAATTCTTCATCTGAAAGGCTGAACATTTCATCTACTTCTCGAAGAAAACAAGAAAACAAGTAACCTCGACTGAAATTCAGGCGTAGCATTGAGAATTTGACGTCACAAACAATATTACCTTTTGAAATTGCGGGCTCACTTGGAACACATTTTTAGTAATGGTGGCCTAAATAATGGTGATTTCAGAGCTCAAAATACTTACTTCAAAATACCAATTTTTAGTTTCTTTTACATCGATGATCACTTTCGACCCTGAAATACTATTCTATGCTAAAGAAAATCTAAAAGACGAGGGTGAATTTTCATCGTAGTGGCACTTTAACAGATCACAACAATTATCGACACCACACAAAATATTTCTTCGCATACACCACTCATGCTAATTATGACACAAACAAACGATGAGATAATGAACCAGACATACACATATGTAGGCAAACCTGACAAACACGCTTTACTTGACTCTGTAGATGACCGCCGCTGAGGCCGTCGAAACGTCAGTCACCAACAATAGTCTTTCTCAAGACTACAACCATTTACTTTATGATATGTCTGGACAGTTCTTTGATTTCTGTATAGAGGACGCAAAAATAGCTGATAAGATCTCTTTTTCCGTTCTTGATTTTGTCGATTCCTTTCGGAGATATATCTCTTCAAACATTTCCAAAAAACGTTATTTTGAATTCCCCGCGAGAAATTTTCGCAAATGGCAAAGAGTCTGGTAACTAGCTTATGTCATCATTATTATTTGTTACCTGGAGGCTCTGACCTCACAGCGTATCCTCTCATCATCTCAAATAACATGTGCACAACAAGCAATTTGATTGGTCAATACCCGACCAATCAAATTGATAAGAGTATCCAAACACGGGAATTTTGTGGTCGATCTTGTACACACAAAAAGCAAATCATGCCGGCCCATCATCGTTTTTAAACATTTATTAACATTCTATACATATGCACAATAACTATAAATAAAATATAGCAATCTTCCCTGTTAATTTTCACAAGATTTGCAAAAATAGGCAGAAATTATAAGTATTTAAAGTGGACAAAGCAACGCTATTAAAGCGAACGATAATTCCCGTATAATTTGTGAGGGCAACGTTTACCTTATTGAAAGTTTCAATAAAACCCAAAAACACAACACTTTTATAGATATAGTCCACCAAGAGAACATGGAAAAGGTGTAAAATGTTTAGTTTACATCTCGTCGGGCAGGATATTCACGAAGAAACCATTCATTTTGTTCTTGTAGTCAACAAAAAATCACCGAACAACACTTGACAGTGAGATAAAACTACAAAAAAGATCCTGTGTTGTAGAATATGAAGGCTAGGCAAACTCACAACATCACTTTACATCTGCAGCAATCCAACATAAAGTTAAACGGAGAAAATCGGCACAAACATAGCCAATTAATTTTTAAGTACATAAGCAGGTTTTTACGAAGGGTATACACGTTTGCGTAACATAATAGGCACGTATGTTATGTATTTAGACTCGGTAATTCCAAATCTGTTTTCGGAATTGAAAACGGTTAAATATTGACCGAGATAACGTTCAAAATAATACACGACGAAGCGAAGCCTCATTGCCGATTAATGCCTAAGTACATAACAGATTTTTACGAAGGATATGCATGTTCTCATAATATAATAGACACGTATGTTATGTATTTAGATTCGCTGACTCGGTAATTCCAAATCTGTTTTCAGATTGATATTGGCCAGTTAAAAAATCAGTTAAATATTGGGCCGAGATAACTAAAAAATTAAAAAATAAATTTCTACGACGAAACGGCCATCAACAAACTAACACACGGCGTGCGAGGTCTGGGAACCATGGATGGGGGAAATCCCGCAGGGGGTGTTAGGATGAAACTCTTGGGGGGGATAGAAAAGGCGAGCGAGGGTATTATTGCGGATTCGTATTTCTAGTAACTGCTTTTGCCATTTATTGTTGCCCACACTTGTGACTTGGCTCGTATACTCGAGAAACTGCTGTTTACAAACGATACTATAGGGGGTTGTTTTTGTGATCTGTTAGAGTTTCTGGTTAGAGATGACAAAGGCGTGCTGACATTTGTGTTGAAGCCTTTTCTGATCATCTTTCAGCAGCACTGCCGAGACCCAGGGCACGGGCCAAATAAGGGGCCCGAAACGATAACCATCGTGCAAAACCTAAACATAGAATGAAGCTTCTGGGGCATTTAGTGGCCTGTGAAAAACCATAACCGCACCTTTCCCTGGGCCTATCTTGGCTCTCGACGGCCCTGTCTTTCAGAGGAAGCACCGGTAGATAACCTTTAGGCATCGTATTTCAACCCGAGACTATGTGGCGCTCCGATCACTGCATAAGGTCAGCTGATGCAAATGACCGCCCGGTCAAGGAACGGTTTCTCGTCACTCTCTTTTTTGACACAACGCACGAAAACAACAAAGTCTATTCTCCGTTCTATAGTGACCTTTTCATGCCCTCTTTCGCATTGAGTAGCATCTTTGATTAGTTGCCAGGCCTTCACGCTATATAGAAGTTTAGAGCGTACTAGTCGATGTTGGATGTTGATGTGTTCTAATTTAAGGGACGGAAGTCGTTCATAAGAGTTATTTTCTCGTGTATTCTGTTGTGTAGTTATCATCAAAGAGAGCAACATGCCAGATAGATGTGTTGTTTTTGGGTTTTCAAATGAATCAGACTTAGAAAACGGAATTTCACTTCATCACATTACCTAAGCTACGTCACAGGTGGCTCGTCCAAGGCCTCTTTCGGCTTTTTTCGTCTCTCTGTTTTTTCTTGCAAATAGCAATGTTTCAAGAGAGATATCTCCGAAGCTAATGGACCAAATCAAAATCTGCGACTTTATCAGCTATTTTTGGCATCACCAAAATATGTATGCGCATTTGATCATATTTAATTAAATATTATTATTATTCATTTAACAGTTATTTTGTTTTTTTACAGGTATCAGTGTTATCAACCATCCATTCAATAAATCCGGTGAAAGATTATCAGAGGAGTATCGGTAAGATCAGCGAATATTCCATCGATTTTTGCGTCCCACTTTATAACAATTATAATTGGCGAAAGCTGCTCTTATGGTATCGCAGCCTACGTGTATTTAGTTAGGTCAAATAAAAATAAATGTGTGGTTCCGGTATTCCGACCGACTCTGTTTTTTCCACCCGACGACAAACGTTTTTGAGACAGCTATTTCACTGAAGAAAAAAACAAGGAATCACAGCGAAGTTTAAACTGGAAAGACAAAACGTCGACCAACACTTCGCTGGTTTCTATTTAACAATTAGTCACTGAAATCGAGGTGACTATCGTTGAATATTTACCGTTGAATATTTCCCGAGCCGCGAAGCGGCGAGGTAAATATAACGATAATCACCGAGACTGAGGTGACTAATTGTTTTAGTATAATTTCAGGCTTGAACTGAATATTCAATTGAGAAGTTTTAAACAGACAGTTTGAACTGTGTTATGCTCATGTTTTCTTCACGCTTGACAGCTTTCAAAAACACACTAACAATCAAAACGGACGTAAAAATACAAATAATTATACGATAAACAACTTCCTTACCCTTAGACAGTTCTACCTTGAGAGAAATCTGATATATACAATGTCTTTATGCTAAGTTTTTGAGCCTTTTCGACGATTTTTTAGTTATAATAATATAGCCACCATTTTGAAAAAAAATTCGTCATGTTTTAGAAACCATACATCA